>OY744616.1:41313630-41609359 GCA_963556255.1 Allolobophora icterica
AACTACTTTAACACTGTAACGACAAGCGTGGACAAAAAGTGAATGGGAAACCAGTGCAGTTCGACGTTAAAGTGTTAAATGGTGATGCTCTTTTCTGAAAGTATGCGTTGTTTCTTGTAGCATATTGTTAGAGTAGTTGGTCCCAACAGTTGGAACTCTACCTCCTCCTCCTGTTCGCACTCTGCTATTGAGACTATATTATTTTGCTCTAAATAAGGTGAGATTTATTTGCCCTTCCAGTGTTTTATGTAATTGCTATTTCTATTACCTTGTGTCGGTGTGCACTCTATTGCGTTGTGGGTCCATGTAAAGTTGCATTTGTTGCTTAGAATGCACTCGGGTCTTGTGTGTTGGATTGATCGCCGCTTGCAGCATCATCATCATCATGTCGAATTTGGGTAAGTATCGAAATCATTTCGATATTTTATGTTTTGTTCTATAATTTTCATTAACCAATGATCATTAACGATCATTGGTTACGAATAATTAAAAAAATTATTCGTAGGCCTAATCATCACCGCTTCATCAACGTTTAGTGTCATCAAACAAGAATATATTCTGGAGTGTGAATACACACATTTAAACAAAGGCACTTGTTTGAAAGTAAAGACAAACACTTTTCAAGAGAGACTTAGGCCTACTTGCCTTCTTCGGAGATTCTAAATGAAATGAAGCTGAGCTTCCAATAGACCAGATACAGATTGAGTGGATTAAAAATATGGGTTTCTGTTGAGTGGATTCAAAATATGGGTTTCTGTTGAGTGGATTCAAAATATGGGTTTCTGCTGGGTTCCTGCGTTCAATTCTGCGTTCAATTCTTTACACAAGTAATTCAGGTTTAGCACTTTTAATTTAACTGGATAGGCTAATAATGAATTACCAAGTAGAATCACTGGAAAGGAGGAACATGAGCAGATATGACCATCTGTATCTCGCTCAAACTTAACTTTGGGTGTGACATATCCCCTCTGTCTTCACAGAGATAGACGCCTGCAGTGTGACACGTAGCCCACTGACAAGTAACCAACTAATATTCACTAAGTCGTTCACACTTTCATTAAATCCCTCAGAGCACTTGCTTGGCGTCTCTCAAAATACCATCCCTCCCTTCCTCGTTTTCCTCCGAACACTGGTACGCTGAAACATTTTATGCCACACTTTGTATGTTACTGCTATTAAAACTTCTATCACTGTTACTGTTTCGATTATCATAATAATTGTTTCTAGTAGGCTACTATTGCTATTTATATAACCAATATAATTATCTGTTAAAATTGATTTATCCATTCTTATTACTATTCTATTGCTGTAACTATTGCCACTGACTATCACAATCAGTTTTATTATTTTTATTACTCTTTTATTATGTCTATTACCATTACTATTTCTGGTACTACTACTATTAGTAAGTCTATTACTATTTTTCGGTGGCTGAACCTAGATTTTTATGGAACTCTCTCCACGTATCTCTCAACTATTGCCACTGACTATCACAATCAGTTTTATTATTTTTATTACTCTATTATTATGTCTATTACCATTACTATTTCTGGTACTACTACTATTAGTAAGTCTATTACTATTTTTCGGTGGCTGAACCTAGATTTTTATGGAACTCTCTCCACGTATCTCTCAACTTTGCCCAATCACTTATGTCATTTTGTTCGCAGCTTATAACTCTTCTCAAATTGCTCATCCATAATAGAGGCTATCTCTCTATCTTAGCGGACCGATTTTCATGGATTTTGACGTCAGTGCGGCTAGACCTTTGGTGCGACATCGGTTGATACCTTTTGCATTAGACAACGATGCGACACAAATTACCTATTACAATTATGTTTGTAATTGCCATTACTACTCCTGCTACCATTACTTTAACTATTTCTGTTACTATTACCATTTGCATCGCTCGTACTATTTTTATTACAATTTCTACATATATTACTATTAGTTCTATTACTAGGCCTACAACAGTTTATCTTACTATTGCCACTACAATAACTTTTCCTTTGATTATTACTATCATTATTTCTGTAACTATGTCAATTGCCATTGGCATTTTTTATTACTACTACAAATTTAATTGACATTGCGATTTCAATTAGGCCTACTATTCCAAATTCTATTTTAAACTACTCTTGCTATTTCTATTACAACTACTTTTTTAATACTATATTTTTATCTCTATATTTCTCCTTTACTTTTCTATTACTATAACTATTAAAGTCTTAATACAATTGCTATTTATATTTCCAGTATTATTATTAATTATAGGCGTAGACTCTGGGGGCAGCCGGGACACGCCCCAAAATTGAGACGGACTGTAACCCAATGCAACAAGTGTAGACTGAATAACTAAATCCCTCTGACCCCCTCCCCCATATTTTGGACAAGTTTACGCCTGTGTTACTAATTCATGTACCTTTTTGTCGAAACTGGTATTTCGATCACTTATTTTTGCTTTTACTTTCACTGTTATTGATATTGCTTTTACTATTTCTGTTACTATTGTTATTGTTTTCACTATCTCTATTACTGCTACTTGGTATTGCAGGTTGAAACGCTCGACTTGAGCTTTGTAAGAAAGGCAATTTCAAATAAAACTGTGTTTGTAAATTTTGTATAACTATCGCACCAATTACAGTACGGTAACATATGTGGTGTATTAGTTATACGAACTTCCTCTTTAAAAATCTTCGTATAATAATTATACCAGCAGCAATTATAATGATAGGCCCTTGTAGTAATAAATATCATTTGTTGCAGACGTAGACATACTCTGGAGATGGCGACGGCAACCGAAGGCGCTCACCGATCGGAATCAGACAGGTGAGAGACACTGCGTCGTCAGTGACTTTTGGCGTCTAGCGATGGGCTTAGAAATGAACCTCGATTAAGATACATTTTGGTTCCAAGAGTCAGCAAAATGGAGAAACCTGTTGATGACAATCTGACCACGACGATAATTATGAGGGTATAGCTATTGCTGACGGTGATGACAACGATGATGATAATGATTATAGTGATGATGACGACGAAATTGTCGATGATGATGATGACGACGGCGACTATGGTGATTACCATGATCACGAGAGCAATAATGATGATGACTACAATGGCCAGAAGGGCACCAGTGTATCTGTTTGAGCTATGTTGACTTTTGATCTAATTTCTTCTTTTTCATCGGCCTTGCTTTTGAATTAATATTCTTTTTTGGTCTTCAATATTTATCGCCCTCCTACCTCGTCCGCCTACTCCTTCAAACCCTCTATCTTCCTTGATGAATTTGGCTCTGTCCTCTCTCTTGCTGCCACTACTCCCAACGAGTTCTTACTAACCGGCGATTTCAACATTCATGTTGACAATCCATCTGACCCTCTTGCATCGGATTTCCTTAACCTACTGTCCCCAGTCAATCCCACCCAACATGTTCACTTCCCGACCCATGTCAAGAATCACACCCTTGATCTCATCATCACCTCCGACGCTTCCCTCTTATCTCCCAAACTATCACACTCTTTTCTCAACATTACTGATCATTATCTCATCATGGCTGACCTTGAAATCAAGCATTTCGCTCGGCCTCCTCCCTCGACTCATTCTTTCCTTCTCACCGGATCCATAGACCGTCAGGCGTTCATTTATGATATTCTTGATTCACAACGGGTTCTAAATCCTCCCTCTTCCCTTTTTGACCTGCTCTCTTGTTACAATTCCACACTTTCCAACCTCCTTGACATTCATGCACCCGCTTATCACCAAACAGAGTTCACACGCCAGCAACCCTTGATTTACTTCCTAGCTCCAAGCCTTTAAAACTGTCCGCAGGAGCCTCGAACACGTCTACCAGCACACTTTTGACCCTCCATCTAGATCTAAAGACCTCAATACCTTGAAATCCGCTACCAACAAACAGTGATGGGCACTAAACTTTTTTAAAATTTAAACTATAGGCCTAACTATTTTCCAACTGAAAAAGTTTAACTACAGTTGGCAACTGATTTTGGAAATTAGTTAACTAGACTTTTTCCAACTTTTTACGACAAACATTTTCACAATAAAAGACGTTAAGTGAACTGTAATAATGCAAAGCGTCAATGACAATTTCACCTTCAAACTATGCAATGTGTACTGTTCTGGCATACAGTTACATGTGTACTGTAAGTAGTGTATGAATTTGAAAACACAGGCTGTTATTGCTAAAACCATGCAGTGTTAAAATGTTTTTTGGCTGACAGTGTTCAATGTTCACTGTGGAAAAATAGTTGCATATTGCTGATTTTTTAGTTAAACTTTTTAGTTAGGAACTAAACATTTTTAGTTAAACTATGGTTTCAACTAAACTATTTTTTAGTTAAACTTCTTCCTTAACTAATTTTTTTAGCTAAACTAAAAGTTAGCAACTTTTTAGTTAACTATTGCCCATCACTGCCAGCAAATACCACAAACTCATCGCTGCTGCCAAAAAGAAATATTATTCTTCACTTATCCATTCCAGCGCCTCAAACCCTAGACATCTCTGGAAAGCTGTCAACACCCTCCTTCATCGCAAATCTCTCTCCCACTGCCTAGCTCCATTCCCTCATCCTCTGTTGCTGATACCTTCTGTTCATTTTTTTCAGACAAAATGTCATCCATTCGCTTTACATTACAATCTCTTCTAGACACACTTACCCCCTTGCCTCCTCCAGCACTGATTCACCCCTTCTCTCAATCCTACTCCTCCTATCTCTCAGTCATCGCTCATAATTCTCTCTCCTGCCTCTGAAGCAGAAGTGTCAATCCTCCTTAACTCTCTCCCTAAGAAGCAATGCGAACTTGATCCTATCCCCACCTCTCTTCTAAAAGACTGTGCCTCTGTCCTGGTTTCTGAAATCACCAAAATTATCAATCTCTCACTCTCTACCGGCAAATTTCCTGTGGCTTTTAAGCATTCTATTGTCACTCCCCTTCTCAAAAAAGCAAATCTTGACAAGGAAAACCTATCCAACTACCGCCCAATCTCCAATCTTTCCTTTCTATCAAAATTAACTGAACGAATTGTCCTTTCTCGGCTAAATGACTACCTCTCTTCGAATTCACTTCTTAACCCCCACCAATCTGGTTTCACTAAACACCACTCCACAGAAACTTTACTTGCCTCTCTGTACAATAAACTGGTCTCTGCCGTCAGCCATCAGCAAGTCTCTTGCCTCTGTCTTCTCGACATCTCCGCCGCATTCGACACCATTGATCATGGCCTCCTTCTTCAACGACTATCTTCTTGGTTTGGCGTCTCTGGCACTGCTCCACTCTGGTTCCAGTCCTACTAGTCTTCCCGATCCTTTTCTGTTAAAGCCTCCAGCCACTGCTCACAACCCCTCCCTCTTTCCTGTGGTGTCCCTCAAGGCTCCGTCCTGGGTCCACTACTTTTCATCCTTTATACCACTTTTTTAAGTCATCTCATACAATCCTCTCTCTCGACCACCATCTCTATGCAGATGACACCCAACTCTTCATATCCTTCGCCCCAGGCTCTTTTCCCGCCGCCATCACACAATTGCTCAACGTGGCTAACCCTATTACACAGTGGATGTCATGCAATCTCCTCTGCCTTAACCATTCAAAAACTGAATTCATCATCCTAAGCCTTCCAGATCAAATCAAGAAAATCCCTGATCCTTCCATAAACCTTTCGACTAACTCATCGTCTCTCACCTTCACCTCTATTCGCAATCTTGGTGTTATTTTTGATCCACACCTCTCCTTCTCAAACCACATCTCCAACCGCTCGCGCTCCTGCTTCATGCACATTCGTGACCTCCGACGCATACGATCCATGCTCGACCTTAAAACTGCCTCCACCATTGCAACCTCCATTGTTCATTCGAAGCTTGATGACTGCAATTCTCTTTTCCTCAACCTTTAACCCACTCAAATCAAGCGTCTACAGCTTTTACAAAACTCACTAGCCAGAGCTGTCACTAGAACGCCCAAACATCATCATATCACTCCCATCCTCAAATCACTCCATTGGTTAAAAATCCAAGAGCGAATCCACTACAATGTCCTATCACTAACCTACAACTCCCTACAGTATTCCCAGTCCAAGTACCTTCGTGATCTCTTCACCACTCAGACAATCCGCTCCACCCGATCATCGTCCTATCTCAGTCTTTCTCGACCCCCAGCCAATATACTCGCCTCAAGTTCTCCAACCGAGCCATTTCCATCACAGCACCACGCCTCTGGAATGATCTCCCCATGAATTTCGCAGTTTCTTAGTGCCTCCATCATCGTTGCAACCCATCCTTCATCCTCCTCCTCATGTTCCTCTATCTATCACCCCTCGGGTTTTCCACTCAAAACTGAAGTCTCACCTTTTCAAATACTCCTACCATGACTCATCTGATACTCCGCCTTCAAATTATAACCGCCGTAAACGACACCCGCCTTGACAGCTGCTCTGCCTCTCCTGATCTGGTACCCTGGAAATCAGACTTGGACCTCTTTTGGACTACTCTCTGGAAACCCCCTTTGATTTGGTTTGGCCTCCTGGAAACCGGACTCGGACCTCTTTTGGACTACTCTCTGGAAACCCCTCTGATCTGGCGTATCGCTCGTGAATAGGCTGGTGCCCTGCGCTTGGCCTTCGAGTGGCGCTTTAGAAGTTTGTAGATCACGATTACTATTACGAATGGCGATCGTGATATGATGATGATGACGCTGATGATGATGGTAATGGTATTGACGAGTGTACCTGATCATAGTGAGAACAATTACTTTAATATTAGCCATGTTTTGTTCCTGTTATAGTCATCTGCATGATTTTCACTATGCCGAACGAGTGGCTCAGTCGAGGAATAGCTGTACAAAACACTTGGTCAAGACGTTGTCCTCGGTCAGTTTTCTTCTATTCCAAGTCCTCAGCTAACTGTCCGAATCACGCCATCTGTAATGTGTCGAATGCCGTTGGATTGGACGTTCCAGAGGGGCACAAACATCTGACTGGAAAAACGATGGAAGCTCTGAAGTATTGCTATAAAACGTTCGGTCGATCTGTAGACTGGTATCTTAAGGCCGATGATGATGTCTACATCTTCTTCGAGAACCTCCTGGAAGTCCTTTCCTTGTATAATTCAAGTACACCCAGATACATTGGTCAGAGGAGTCTTACGATTATTCCTAGAGGATACCAATCCGGTGGAGCTGGCTATGTCATCAGCAAAGCTGCAGTGGCAAAGATGTTCGAAAATAGCACTCAGTTTAAGATACACTGCAAGACAGACGGTGTGTTTGAAGACGTTGACATCGGCTCGTGTCTTGCTGCGTTTGGTGTCTATCCGGAAGATACGCGTGATGCGGATGGAAAGACGAGGTTCCATTCACAACATCCTCTCCGAGTTCTGAACGGACAAAGTTTGTTCCATTATCGCTTCATCAATTTCAGTGGCACTACATTCGGAAATAAGACAGTAAGCCAGCGGAAATCGTGAATAATTTGCTTTAATATTTCTTTAATTTGTTTTAAAAATACAGCAAAGAAACGTTGGGTTGGAAGAGGAAGAGAGAGATTTATGATGGAGATATATATATATATATGTATATATATATACATATATATATTTATATATATATATATATATATATATATATATAGAGAGAGAGAGAGAGAGAGAGAGAGAGAGAGAGAGAGAGAGAGAGAGAGAGAGAGAGAGAGAGAGAGAGAGAGAGAGAGAGAGAGACGGAGAGGGAGACAGAAAGAGAGCGGAGTGAGACGAAATGAGAAAGAGCGATGAAGGGAGAATAGGTTTAAGGTAACGGTGGAGTGAGACAATAAGGCAGCGAGAAGAATGTCTTGGTCTCGAGTGCACTCGAGTTCGTTTTTAAAGTCTTGGTCTTGGTCTTGAGACCAAAAGTCTTGGTCTTGGTCTTGAGGTTCAAAGTCTTGGCCTCATTTAACAAAACACAAGAATTTAAAAATTTATCCAATAACTACTAATACAATTGCTTTAGTATTTACATGGTGTGAATGAGGCTTTTCTGTTGTTTTGGAAAATTATTTTGACTTCCGATTATTTACCATGGAATGGTTTCAAAACAGACTCGCGATTTGTACATTTACATCCGGTACTTGAAAAGCTACTGTATGTGCCAGCGATTTCAGCATCTGTAGAATCGTACTTTTCACATGGCAGAATTTTTATGAGGCCTCTTGGTCAGAAAATTCTGAGCGAATTCGTTTTTTTATAAAATGCAACAGACATTTGGAATGACATTTCCCATGAAGGACTTTTGTAAATACGAATTCGGAATTCTCTGCAGTCTGCAGTTAGAGTTGTCTTGCTTGAATAAAATAAGACATCTTTTAATTAAAATAGCGAGAAGTCGGACTTGACAGGTTTTTTTAGCAAGGAATTGAAGTTTGTATATGATTGTGATTTTTTGGGTCTTGGTCTCGGTCTTGGTCTTGAGTTTCAAAATCTTGGTCTTGGTCTTGAGATTTAAAGTCTAGTCTTGAGGTTCAAAGTCTTGGTCTTGAGGTTCAAAGTCTTGGTCTTGGTTTTGAGGTTCAAAGTCTTGGTCTTTGTCTTGAGGTTTAAGGTCTTGACAACAAGACTGCTTCGTAATGGGGGTAGCAGTGTAGCAGGCATTTTGTTATTCCGTGGCATTCACGCCGACCTTAGTCTAATCTAATCCAGCAAATCGTAGTAATTGACAACTTTACAAACTCTTTCCCCTTCACATGTAGTTTCGTTTCGGTTGGCGGCGCTGCTGAGCTGGGCGCTGGTTATAAGACGGAGTCAGAATACGACAGTTACTGGCTGCACACGAAACACTTACTTGCATTTTAAAACCAGTTTTGGGATTTGCTATTTCTATTACTTTTTTTACCCGAGGTATCAACGATCCCTCAGGATTTGGAAAAAATATTGTTGTTATTTAGGAGCAGAAATAGTGTCCGGAGGGTCAGGCCTCGTCTTCGGGGGAAAGCAAATGATGTTTTCTGTTTTCAACTGTTTTCTATTACTATTACTGTTTTTTTTTCTATTTGAAGTACTACAGCTATTAATATTATCATCAATTTCATCCGTTCTTCGAAGCTTTACTCTATATATTTCTATCACAATTATTATGTTGGGAGTGGTCGAGCGCTCGATTTGTACCTCGCGGAGTTCGGGTTCTAGGCTCTCGAGGCGGACACTGAATAAGTCTATCATACAGGACTGTTCAACGCCATCAATACTCTGTCGTATATATGCTAGTGACTGTAATCCGAACTTGTGAAGAATGGCAATATGAAATAAACCTGTATTTGTACACTTTCTAATGATTGCCTATTATGGTCTCCGCATTTGCAATCAGTCTCTGTATGATGCTACCACAATCATCTGCTTCATCTAAATTTGACTAACCATGACGGTTTTTCAAATTCATTTTCTTCAGCACCAATACGTACGGTTCTATTTTTAAGATGAAAGGAATCAACGAAATGCTTGGTCAACATACAACGTCTTTTCACTATGTGAGTCCTGGAGAAATGTACTTCATTGAGTTTCTTGTCTATCATCTCAGACAAAGATGACAGACAATTCGTCCGAATGGATGTTCGACGTCACTCGATTAACGGAAAGACAACGACAGATTATGCAACGGAACAGTTTCCAATTCACAGACAACTCAACCATTTGAATTCATACTCACAGTCCACAATTATTCAGTTTAACTTGAATCTAGTGTCTCTGTTCTGTTAATTTTCACTCATAGTACGTAATTCAATACCTGTATTCTCACTTGTCATCACCATCACTATGGTCGTCCTTATTTAACGGCACATCCTAATTTTTATCATCGTCATCATCATCATCATCATCATCATCATCATCATCATCATCATCATCATCATCATCATCATCATCATCATCATCATCATCATCATCATCATCATCATCATCATCATCATCATCATCATCATCATCATCATCATCATCATCATCATCATCATCATCATCATCATCATCATCATCATCATCATCATCATCATCGTCATCGTCATCATCATCAAGATCATCATCAACAACAACAGCAACAACCACAATGACAACTTCACTGTCATTGTCATCATCATCTTCATCTTATTCTTATTCTTTCTCATTTCCTAATCATTATTCGTCTTTCGTCTTTGTCGTCTAATCACAATCATCATCATCATCATCATCATCATCATCATCATCATCATCATCATCATCATCATCATCAGCAGCAGCAGCAGCAGCAGCAGCAGCCGTGAGTTGATTTTCCTTAGGTTTTCACTGCTGGCTTGATTTCTTCCCTGATTCTTATATGCGAACAAGCCAATATCATCATCTTCTCTCTCTGTCTCTGTGTCTTTCTCTCTGTTTCTCTCTCTCTCTTTCTGTCCGTCTCTTTTCTAGTTCACTAAACGATTTCGATCTGAATATCAGTTGCAGCATGTCTTGTACTTGTGACTGATTTCAGCCTTTGATCACAGTCAACTGCTTCAATAGTTGGTCCTCTTACAGACTATAGTTTATGTTTCGATTCGCCGGTGGATTTTGAATAGTTTTTAACGGTATTCGATGATTACGTGTCACCGAAGCATCATCGTTATTAGATGCTGTAGGGCCTACACTGTACAGTTCCCAGTGGACGGTTGAGCCTCATGACCTACCTAAGTAGGTCATCGTCTGTGGCGATGACAGCCTTTAGATTGGTGTCGATTGTCAACCTTCTAGCGGTTCTAGGATCAAATGGTCGGTTGCCAACTAATGCAGCTAATTCATGATCCTACACCGACCTGGTGGCTTCAGAGATGTTACCACGCTACATCTTTTACCATCTACGAGGGGGAGCTGGACGTTGGAATTACTGTGTATGCCTCACTTCATCGAATGTCGTAGTTTCTTATCCTCAAAGCAACGCGGTAGGCCTACCGAGACTCTACGGGGCATAGTGTGAAACAGCCAACAGCTGGCTGGAATCCACGTGGACTCACGTGGGTGCGGAAGGTCACCTTTTGTGACTCTTCCATTTACCTGAGCAATGTTTCGTCACTGATGAACCTATTATTTTACAAGAGACCCTTTCGTCATTAACTCGTTTTGTACTTTTATTGCAAAAATATAATGGTTGAATACGATACCTTTCTAACTGAGGTATTTCACAATTTTACTCCGGGTGCATATATAAACAAACAGGCAAGCAGAGACAGAGTACAGACATGGATCGTCGTAGGCTATTGAGGCCCATGAGGCTGTAAATATATTTTCCAGACCCAGATAGGCCTACATAGAGATCTGATGAGTAGGATTATTGCCGATGTAGCTGTCGACCTGCGCATGCGCACATGGTCTGCCAGCTTCGGCGCGACTCAAAATTAGTCAGTGTTGACACAAACTCAGACTTATTGAAAACAAAACGTCATTGAGAAGAAAGGTAGAAACCTGCAACGCTTGGCTGCATTGGATGATTTTCACCAGGAACGAATGCGGAGGAGTTTGACTTAATGCGTTAGGAATACAGAGTAAGAGAGCTGCAGATGATTCTCATGCAGAAGTCACGAGGTTCAAGTTAGTATTTATTTGTATTATGGTCATTTGTCATTTTGGTTAATTCATGTTGAAGTCTGCAATTTTTAACGTTATCCTATTAATTATAACTAACGCAATATTCGAAAGTAGACATTTCAACTTGGGGCGTAATCGTAATCTATATTCAGCCGGCATCTCCTCCACTCTCCTCTGTCCACCGCTAGCCTCTCCGCCTCCTCCCACGTCAGGGGAGGAGGCGGAGAGGCTAATCTATATTCAGCCGGCAAATATAAGTTGCACACAGATGGTCATCCATATAAAAATCGTTGAGGCTGGGACAAGTGAGGCGACATTTTGATGACATAAAGGATTTGGCTGAGGCAGTGAACCCGACATGTAAAGGTATATAAATGCATTTATAACACTTGTGTAGCAAGTATGTAGGCCTATTTATATGCCCTATATATCATATGCATGCATGTATGTATTTATAATACATAGTTTCAAGACAAATAATATGGTGCATTTGGATGAGCTCACAAAGCTTTATATGTGAGCTCATATATATATATATATATATATATATATATATATATATATATATATATATATATATATATATATATATATATATATATATATATATATATATATTGTAAGGTCACATTATATTTTAATGAAATAGCTCAGTCTAGTGGTATGATTAAAAATGGTTTTATTCACAAAATAACATATGTAAGCAAAGTATATCTTTCGTCAGTTCACCAAAAAAGAACAGTTCAACAGTACATAACACGTGCAACTTCTTCGTCAGCATAGAAGAAGTGACACTCAAAATATCTCTTCTTCGTTTGAAGAAGAGCACTCCTAACATGAGCCTCAAACGGACACGATAACAACAACGCTGTCGGCCTCAGAGGGCAACGAGACAACGAGCTTGAAACAAAGGAGTTTGCCTTAGGCTCTCCTGTACAATTCTACATAGGCCTACAACTGAAATGCTTGACGGCCACTTAACTACCCGAAGAGCCACTTGGATCGGACACCAAAAAGTCAAGACTTATTCCTTCTCGAATCTTCCCTTTATAGCCTAGGCCACTCCTCTTTAAGGAACTGGTCAAGCGTATCGAAGGAAATCCTAGAGCATAGATGAGACAAGAGGGTACGCATGTAACATACCCCCGCATCCCAAATGAGAGGAAATTACACAGTTTCCGACAAAACACAGCTTAACTACCCAAAACTTAACTACTCGAAGAAACTATTCACATACACAACTAATCTACATGCTCCAAAGTGTTTACATAATTTTCAAATATATATATATATCAGATCTAAGAAGTGCGTTTATGAGAGCTGATGTATGTTGTGCAATATCTAAGGCAAGAGTGTGTAAATTGAACGGGAAACGTTGGCTTCTAACGTTCAGCCGAAGGATCTAAAACACTGTGGCCTCATCGTGTAAATAAACTCAAAAGTCAAAACCATTTAGTTCGTTTTGGATTATTTATTAGGATTAAGCTACATTACAAAGTGCAAGGATGATCGTAATCGCAATCTCCAAATTTCTAAAGTGCTACTCTAAAGATGAGCAGCCAAAGACTAGTGGTTATCTGGGAGGGGAATAGAGTAATGGTAACACTCATGGTCAGGACAGCAGCCGCGAGCAGCAGTACGCGGTTCGATTCCCGCAACCCACCCGGGCAGGCGCCTTGTATGGCTGCCATAACGTGTGTTTAGTTAAGATCTTGATAATTGTACTGTCATGTCTCAATGTAATCCTACTGCGTTTGTCGCTTTGAATTAATAAAGAAAAGATTATTTAAAAAAAGATTATTATCTAGACTCTAGAGATCGTTTACAGACGATTCAGCCCAATTCCTTGGTGTATTGAGCTAACAGAATATTTGAAGCACAGAATAATCCAAGTGGAGATTTTTCTTCATGACTTAATGTTCCAGCACAAGTCTTAAGTCAGTGGAACAGAAGTTCTCGTAACATGACAGCACCACAAAGATCTGCTCTGCGTGTCTATCTGTCTGTCTGTCTGTCTGTCTGTCTGTCTGTCTGTCTGTGACTGTTACGGTCGCTCTCTCTTGCTCCTAGGTCATTTGCAAATGTCTGAACTAATAGACTTGAAACGGGATTGTTTTGATGGCAAATGCGAAAGTTTTCGGCATAAAACAAAACAGTCCAAATTTAGTATTTGCATTTAGACGTGGAATTATTGCTAAAAATTCGGATCGATAATTAATATCACTATTGACACAATCTCGAACCAGTTAGTGCGTCTGTGTAAGCAGAATTTCTGTTTTCAATCAATCATTTTTATTAATTCCAGAACGTTTAAAATCGAATTTTTTACAGGTTGTGTTCGAGTAACTGGGATACGAGAGAGAGACACAGAAAGTACCGGAGTCATGCTTAACTAGGGTCGTCTATTAATACATGTTAAACTATAAAGATGAAATGCACGACGAAAATGCTAATAAGCATATGAAAATAAATGATAGACAAATCGTGCATGAATGAAGACTTAAGTGAAACAGAAAACCGAAAGTATATACAAGTCCATAACTATGAGAATCTAGATAACAGAATACAGAGTTTGCAATCTCAGCAGTCGCAAGTATTTAACAGGATTTGTTCCTTCTTCCTAAAAAAGTTTCACATTAGGTAAACTGCCGGATGTTCACAGATAGACTCTCCATCTGTTCCGTTGCCAACCAATCTTACAAGACAACTTCATACGAAGGACAATGAAAGGACATTTTTTAGATACCTTTCAGTGCACATATAAATCCGTCCCCATGGCAACGGAAGAGGGTCCTATTTTAATAGACGAACTTCTTCCTAAATGACCTTCATTTCGATGTATCGTATTGCAGTGCCTTAGCCTCGATAATAAATTTCTGAGCGTTGTGTTAAACAGAACAATTAGATCTGCATTCATAAAACTATTAGTAGGAAGTATATGCGCCTCAGTTTAGTTGTTTTCAAATGTGCTTTCTCTCTTATATAAATTTCGCCGTTGCCAATCATTCTTCAAAGTTTATTAGGCTTTTCCATATGCAAACAGCTTGACCCTTGTAAACTCTAACATGACATAAATTACATATGGATGGAAATTGATCAATTTGGGTGTTTACTTCTGGCAAGGAGGATATAGCGAGTAGGAACTGTCCCACAAGGTTTAGTCTACATCTATGAACTGTCAGCCACTGCTGCTCGTCACATGCTTATTTCACTTCAGAATGATGAGAAACGTCGTTCTTCGCAGGATTAAATATCAGAAACCAATGAAAACAATGCCTTATTCTGATAAAACTCTTTGCTTAACTTTGCTTCCTTTAACTAGAATTCTTTATCTGAGAGATTCCTGTTTTAGAGGTTATCCTTAACTCTAAACTTAAAAGTTACTTGCCCCTTCCATTCTGCCTATGGTTGACATTTCTTATTGCCTAGTTTCGTTGTGAACTTTTGAAAGAAAAACATTTTCGTACTTCAGTTCTACGGCATTCTTTGTGGATTTAAATAAAGCTTGCGTTTGTTGTTCAGTATGTGCTGGGATCTTCTGTGTAGGACTTATCGCTACTTGCATCATCATGATGTCGTATTTGGGTAAGCATCGAAATCCTTTTATTACCTTTTGCTTTATTCAGTGTTTTACATTAGATCAATATGTTCAGTTTTGAGTGAAAGACCTGTGGATAGATAACAAGAGAAGAGGTTTTGGTGAGCTCGTAAGATGGATCTGATATCTGATGGATCTGATATTCTGGCAGGAGTTTGTTCCAGAGAGGCGGAATAGGTATATATGACTATGGAGTGATTTGTAAATTTTAATTATGAATTGATGGAAGAGCGGAGAAATGTTTAGCCGGAAGAATGGAAGCGCAGGGGGATTTTCAGCGCAGAGGATTTTAAAAGAAATTTCTATTGGTGGAATATTTTGAAAACGGGCATTTTTCGCGCGTAATTTTAAGTCAAAAAGCACTGAATCACAGGAACAGAGGAAAAGGGGTATCAGGGGCTTTCACCTCCGGACGATTCACCTCTAGGGGTATTCACCTCCGGACGTTTCACCTCCGGACGTTTCACCTCCGGACGATTCACCTCTAGGGGCTTTCACCTCTAGGGGCTTTCACCCCTAGGGGCTTTCACCTCCAAATGTAAAATGAGACCTTTTGAAGAGATTTATTTACGCCGAAAACATAACAGACAACATACAAACTATGAAACTAATTATCACTGAGCAATGAAGTAGATTTCTTAATGTCAACGTGCAAACTATGCAACTAATGAAGCAGATTTCGAACACAAGAAATGAATTGAGATAATAAGACAATGAAAGCTTCTAGAACCTAGCTAAGTAGACACCTAATAACCTGATAACGGCAGATGATAAGGACAGACCAATTCGCGCGCCAGTGACTGTATGCCCTAATTAACCATTATTAACCATAGGCGCATAAGAAATGAATTTAGATAAGAAGATATGGAACAATTTCTAAATTGTGGCTCTTAACGATTATTATTATTGCCTGACTTTGCCTGTTTATGACACAATAATTAGTTGCATAGTTTGCATAGTTTGCACGTTGACACTAAGAAATATACTTCATTGCTCAGTGATAATTAGTTTCATAGTTTGTATGTTGTCTGTTATGTTTTCGGCGTAAATAAATCTCTTCGAAAGGTCTCATTTTACATTTGGAGGTGAAAGCCCCTAGAGGTGAAAGCCCCTAGGGGTGAAAGCCCCTAGAGGTGAAAGCCCCTAGAGGTGAATCGTCCGGAGGTGAAACGTCCGGAGGTGAAACGTCCGGAGGTGAATACCCCTAGAGGTGAATCGTCCGGAGGTGAAAGCCCCCTGAACCAGGGAAAGGACATAATATTTGAACTTTCAAGCAGTCAAATTATCAAAATAGAACAAATTATCAAAATGAAACAATTAACATTTGTAATTTTGTACAGAAGCATTTCAAGTCCAACAACATGCATTGCACAACTGCAGACAAGAACAAGAAAAATTGAATTGCACTGATGACTGAAAGAAGATAAATGTTAAAGAAACTAGAAAAAAATGACCAGCTTCTCTGAAACAATCCTGAACGAAATCTCTTTTTGAGTAAATGTCTAATTTGAGATCACGTTCTCTTCGATTCCTGGCAGAAAGAAAATGTACAATGGCCATTCTTGGATCGTAGTGAGCAGTTCTTACTTCATTCAAGGCAATGTGAAGTCGTGCGTTGATTGTGTCAGAGTTCATACTTGTTCTATGATCGTCCACAACCAAGTTGTGATGTGATACTATTCTCTTAGTTTGAATTGAATGCAGTGACAAGGTTACAATTGCTGACAACACCTTCTGCATCCGAATTTGTAGTCCATTGTTCGCAGGTTTCATAGCAAAGGCACCTTCTTGACCCGGGAGTAACCTAGCTGACAAATTAAAAAATTAATGTCAGCTGTCATGAAGTCCGCAATGACTCGCGTCGAAAGATCTGTCATATTCATAAGTAGGCTACAGTGTCTTGCGCAGGTCGAGACGTTGAGCCAAGAAGTTGTATGCTGCCTTGACGATTTCAACACGAATTGACTCTGTGTTTCTGTTACCAGCAGTGACTTTCTGATTAGTTGCACCTCTTCCAGTCGGCGATTTACGCGTATGGGAACTTTGCTGCTCCACTGTGGCTGTCCAGCTCAGCTCCTTGTCCCCCGCGCGCGGACTGCTATCTGGCAACACCGTGCCTTCTCTGTCTCGGGCCCAGCGACCTGGAATGGGGTTCCAGTAGCACTGCGCCTGACCCCAATTGATTGCTCTTCTCTGTTCCGCTCTTGCCTTAAGACTATCTTATTTGACCGTGGTTGGACTGTGGGTGCTTCTGAGTAGATAACCTTGAAGGCCGTTATATAAAACCTCTGTAATAATAATAATAATAATAATAATAATACTAATAATAATAATAATAATAATAATAATAATAATAATAATAATAATAATAATAATAATAACAATAATGCTTTTTGAACTCCGGAGGGATCATAATTATGTACCTCGTGGGAAAAAAATTATAATCAGTTAACAGTTTATATTTAAAACATTGCTCGCATGAATGTACAATGACAGCCTGACAGGCATATGATTGAAGCTGATTGGTTGTCGGTTTTGGAATGTACAGAAAAACTGACTGAATGAGCACATTTGACTGCATCAGTTTCCCTCAGTCAAGTGATTGGCTGACTGCCCTGGCAATTGCAGCATGCAACCTGTGCTTGAGCAATGAAGCAGTGCGAGTGGCAGTTGGCCTTCGATATCTGAAGCCATCAACATTGTAGATACGGGGTTTTGGTTGGCCTTTATGGTCATCATGGTCTCGTTTTTAAATTGGCTTTCAGACGATTCCTACGTCATCATGACATCAATGATTTAGTCAGGCATTTCAGAAAGCTGATGTTCCAAATAGTAAGGATTCAACAGATTTGTTTCGTTCAGATGTCAAGAGACCAGACGGGGGCTACGATCGAGGGTCCCTGGGTGGCAGATAAATATCTGGGATTCACAGTTGTAGTTCCTACATACCTGTCCTACATATTGTTCACACAGCAACTACAGCTTAGGCCGCGTAAAACAGATAAATACGCCCTACTCAGGTTTGCCATCGTCACATCTTTTTCTTCCCATCGCCCTTGAAACAGTCGGCCCAATTAACTCTGCTGGGTTCGATTTCATCCGTGAGGTTGACCAGAACCTTTCAACCATTTCTGGAGAGTTGCATGAGGTCAGTTTTCTTTTCCAGCGTCTTTCCATCTGCATCCAGCGCTATAATGCCATAGCATTTCGAGGCACGGATGACGAGGCCTAATTTTACCCCAAACAGCTCCTAGCATAAGTTATTTACTCCTGAGAGATTACATTTACCTCCGGTAAAAGGAAATAGGTAATAACCACACTACTATGCATGATTTCTGATGTTCTGCCAAAAACATATTTTTCTAAAAGATTTTAGTCTGCTGATTTAAAAAATGGTCCCTTTTTCTGTATGACGTAGGGTTTTCCTGAGAATCACCATTATCATATTCAACATGGCTGAATCTGTAAGCGGTTACTTTAGAAGACGCTGTGTTAATTCACCTGATTCATTTTGTTACATCTGTGGAAGCTATACTTTGCGGAAACAATTAGTTATAATTATATACAAATGACAAAATTTTGCCATTTGTATATAATTATAATTATATACAAATGGCAAAATTTTGTATACAATGAAACTGAGCCATAAACCGTCTTAGGGACAGAAACATGTTTTCTTAGATTTTCTTGCGTGTTCTTCCTCTGACGAACAACCTCTGTTCATCATCCAGCAATAGTCCGCCATCATACTGACGTCCCATCGCCCTTGATAACGGGTTCCATGATTTTGATGTCCTGATGAAATCGTTCACCCATTTCTTCGCTAAAGTCACCCAAGTTGTCCGGAAAGTAATAGTCTAGGTGAGAGAACAAGAAATGTACCTTGAGACTCATTCTGCAACCAAGTTTTTTAAATGCAGACAACATATTTCTCACAATCTGTTCATAATTTGGTGCCGTGTTGTTGCCAAGAAATTGGTTTACAACAACCTGAGGTACCGGTCTCAAGACCGATGGCAAATTTGGATAAAAAATTTCCTTTTTATTCTTGTTATTGTAGCCTTTAGTATTTACCATACAAAAGTAGCACACAAAAGTAGCAGTCATCAACATGATTTCTAGACTCGCGCCAGACCATAGGAATTCCAAAGCTTAGAGATTTCTTTACACCTTTGCTCCAGTTTCTTAGACCTTCCACACATGTCTTGCATACGACGTTAGGCGCCCATGATTTGTCTTGGTCTCCTAACTTCATGCCAAAATACGCACGATAAGCTTTCTGCACAAACCCGGTTATGTTCTGTGTTTGTTTCCGCAAAGTATAGCTTCCACAGTAAGTAATCTTTTATTAGTACAAGTCAAACGCTCATACTTTACAACCACAGAATGTAACAAAATGAATCAGGTGAATTAACACAGCGTCTTCTAAAGTAACCGCTTACAGATTCAGCCATGTTGAATATGATAATGGTGATTCTCAGGAAAACCCTACGTCATACAGAAAAACCGATATCATTTTTGAAATCAGCAGACTAAAATCTTTTAGAAAAATATGTTTTTGGCAGAACATCAGAAATCATGCATAGTAGAGAATTATTGTAAACATCTGGGCATTGTCATCTGTTTCTAAGATTTTGACACCAGGGACTTTTATAAACCTTTCTTATAAATTTTTCTGCAGTGTATCAAAGAGAAAATAATTTATCGGTATTGTGAAATTCAATAAACTTATAATGTGATTTGTACGAAATTATGGCGTGATGGCCAAATTTCATCAACATATTTGAAATAAGGATGTCAGAATTGTATAAAATCAGTAAAAAAATTCAGACATATAATTCTTTCTTTTAAAATGCATAGCAGTGTCATTCATTCTTTCATTCTTTCGTCAGTTTTACATTCAGTCGGAAATTTAATAATGTTGCCAAAGTTCAAACTTTTATGTTGTTTTTTCCTTGTACTTCAAATGGCTTCAATAAAAGGATTGATCGATTGATTGATTGACGAATATTTATACGGGAGAAGGGGTTTAGTGAACTTAACAATCGTAAAGTAGTAGCGGTAGTAGTAATAGTAATAGTAATAAATAGTTTATTTGTTTCAGAGGGAGACACGCTCGTGAGATGGCAACAGCAACTGAAAGCGATCATCAATCGGAATCTGACGGGTGAGAGACTCAGCTTCGTACTTGATGTTCGTTTGCTTCATATCTACGTAAGCATAATTATTGCGTCTTTCGTAATAATAATAATAATAATAATAATAATAATAATAATAATAATAATAATAATAATAATAATAATAATAATAATAATAATAATAATAAGCTGTTATACAGTATGCGCACAGCCGTCTGTGCTAATTGTCCGGGCTTGGCTCGGTTCGACAAATTGTTGAGAGAAGGTTTATCGACCATCCTAAATGTAAACCTTGACGATGACCGGTGGCTCCAGGCTTCTTTGCCGGTGAGAGACGGTGGTCTGGGAGTTCGTTGTGCATCTACGCTGGCACTTTCCGCCTTTCTGGCTTCTGCTGCTAGCACAACCGAACTGCAGTCATGCATCTTACCAACAGAGGCGGCTGAGATACCATACGAACTGGTCAATTCAGCACTCACCGCGTGGAAGACCCTGACAGATGCAGAACCACCAACAGGAACAGCAACTCATCGCCAAAAGGAGTGGGATATCCGATACACAGACAAGGCACGGACAGGCCTGCTCGAGTCCACCAGCTGTCCTCGCGATCGTGCTCGCCTGCTAGCTTCACGAGCACCTCATTCTGGTGACTGGATGCTAGCTCCTCCGGTGACTGCTTTGGGCCTTCGCCTTTCAGACGAGGAGATACGGATCGCTGTCGGGGTGAGGCTAGGCACGACACTCTGTGAGCCGCACTTGTGCCACCACTGCCGAGAAAATGTCGACGCAAGAGGGCTTCATGGTCTGGTTTGTAGAGGAGGAGGAGGGAAACAACAGCGGCACGCTATGCTCAACGATGTGATCTGGAGAGCGCTGAGCAGAGCGAAAATCCCTGCTCAGAAAGAGCCTCTCGGCCTCTCAAGAGGCAATGGAAAGCGACCAGACGGTGTCACGCTGATTCCTTGGTCACGCGGACGATGCCTGACATGGGACGTGACAGTGCCCGATACCTACGCCACCTCCCACCTTGCCCACACATCCATCGGAGCTGGCGAAGCCGCGGAACGTGCAGTTCTGATCAAGAGGGCGAAATACGCAGCGATCACTAACACCCATACCTTTGTGGCGATCGCCTTGGAGACGGGCGGATCTTGGAGTGGCGAAGGTCTACAGTTCGTTGTGGAGCTGGGAAGCCGAATATCAGACTCAACGCACGATCCACAGACAAGGCACGGACAGGCCTGCTTGAGTCCACCAGCTGTCCTCGCGATCGTGCTCGCCTGCTAGCTTCACGAGCACCTCATTCTGGTGACTGGATGCTAGCTCCTCCGGTGACTGCTTTGGGCCTTCGCCTTTCAGACGAGGAGATACGGATCGCTGTCGGGGTGAGGCTAGGCACGACACTTTGTGAGCCGCACTTGTGCCACCACTGCCGAGAAAATGTCGACGCAAGAGGGCTTCATGGTCTGGTTTGTAGAGGAGGAGGAGGGAAACAACAGCGGCACGCTATGCTCAACGATGTGATCTGGAGAGCGCTGAGCAGAGCGAAAATCCCTGCTCAGAAAGAGCCTCTCGGCCTCTCAAGAGGCAATGGAAAGCGACCAGACGGTGTCACGCTGATTCCTTGGTCACGCGGACGATGCCTGACATGGGACGTGACAGTGCCCGATACCTACGCCACCTCCCACCTTGCCCACACATCCATCGGAGCTGGCGAAGCCGCGGAACGTGCAGTTCTGATCAAGAGGGCGAAATACGCAGCGATCACTAACACCCATACCTTTGTGGCGATCGCCTTGGAGACGGGCGGATCTTGGAGTGGCGAAGGTCTACAGTTCGTTGTGGAGCTGGGAAGCCGAATATCAGACTCAACGCACGATCCACTGGAGACATCGTATTTGTTCCAACGGATTTCAGTGGCCCTGCAACGTGGAAACGCCATCTGCCTTTCTAGAACCCTGCCACCTCTGTCTGAGTGACGCTGAAATGGCGCTTCAGATAATAATAATAATAATAATAATAATAATAATAATAATAATAATAATAATAATAATAATAATAATAAAAAATTTGGACCTCACTTAACGACCCACTCACTTAACGAGCCACTCAGCCGGGCAAGACTAGGAGCGGTGACCTCCCCCACGCCGGGGACTGGTTGTCTACTGTGCCGATTACAGCATGTGGGTTAAATCTGAGCAACGAGGCCGTCAGAGTGGCGATAGGCTTACGCCTGGGACTACACCTCAGTGCACCTCATCAGTGCCAATGTGGCGAGACAACTGATCAAGGAGGACACCATGGTCTGGTCTGCAAACAATCTGGAAGACGAGCCAGCAGACACTTCGCAATGAATGACATCAATTGGAGAGCCCTTTCAGCGAGCGGACACCCCTAGCACCAAAGAACCTCCAGGGCTTTTCCGTAGCGACGGCAAGCGACCTGACGCGGGGCGACGCTCGTTCCATGGTCGCGAGGCAAATACATCGCCTGGGATGCCACCAGCGTCCATACATGCGATGCGTCCACTTGACGTCGACAACGCCTGGGGCAGCGGCGGAACTGGCCGCGACGCGAAAAAACATGAAGTATGCAGCCCTTCCTACTACGCATAGCTTTGTCCCCCACTGCACTCGAAACTCTGGGCCCCATCAACAGATCTGGCCGTGAATTCATTACAGAGTTAGGCCGGCGACTGACAACAATGTCGGGTGACCCACTCGAGACAATTCACTTGTTCCAGCGCCTCTCTATATGCACTCAACGATTTAACGCCGTCGCTTTTCGAGGCACATTTGCACAGTTAATCGTGGACGAGGACCGCTAAACTCTGGATCTTAACGCTTCTAAGACAGTTTCAAAGTGTCTGATGGTTCATTTTAAATAATAAAATTTGTTTATAATAATAATAATAATAATAATAATAATAATAATAATAATAATAATAATAATAATAATAATAATAGTAATAATAATAATAATAATAATAATAATAATAATCTTCGGTCTGCTCACCGCCTTGATCTACTTGTCCCTTGTGCTAGGACTTCGATGGTGCTTTTGCCATCCTTGGCCCTTTTTATGGAATGACCTGCCCCCTTCACTACGTAGTAAGATATTGTTTGAAATCGTGCCCTCTTCTCTCCGCTGCCTGAAGACTTTCTTTTCCTTCAGGGCTATCACGCCGGGAGTACCTCTGAATAGCCTATACTGGGAGCGGCGCTTTATAAATTACCATATAGGTAAGACAAGATAATAATAATAATAATAATAATAATAATAATAATAATGATAATAATAATAATAATAATAATAATAATAATAATAATAATTATCAATGCTTTTTTTCAGCCGGAACGCGCCGGTACGGCGTTCCGGCACCTTTTTTCAGCTACTAAAAAATAATTTATTTATTTTAATAATAAAAGCAATAATTAGTTATTTTAATTTAATTTCAGTGTTTTGAACTGTTTTCAGTGTTTATTGAGACCCCCGAACCCTCAACTACTGTTTTCTCTGGATTTTAGCCCGCCCATAATTGTCCCGTTCCGGAACCTATTGTTCCGTTCCGGAACCTTTTTTTCTAGAAAAAAGCACTGATAATAATAATAATAATAATAATAATAATAATAATAATAATAATAATAATAATAATAATAATAATAATAACAACAACAACAACAACAACAACAATAATCGGGAGAGGACGTGGCTCAGTGAACCAATATAACTTTGCACCTTTTTAATCTCTAAGAGCCTGAGGGTAACTCTTCGGGCGGCAAAAAAAAGAATAATAATAATAATAATAATAATAATAAGTCCCCGAGGGATCATATGTACCTTGGGGCAAAAAAAATATATTATTATCGATAGCTGTCCAACGCGGGAACGCCATCTGCTTCTCATCGACCTTTTCATGATAAATTGTTCACTGAGTGACGCTGAGATGGCGCTTCAGATTATTTATCTAGTAGTAGTAGTAGTAGTAGTAGTAGTAGTAGTAGTAGTAGTAGTAGTAGTAGTAGTAGTAGTAGTAGTAGTAGTAGTAGTAGTAGTAGTAGTAGTAGTAGTAGTAGTAGTAGTAGTACTAGTAGTAGTAGTAGTAGTAGTAACAAAACAGGGCCGGATTAACAGATGTGGGGTCCTCTGCTCCATAGAATCACACCGAAAAGGACATGTAAAACATGTAATATTCAACGAATCAACATTCGTCTATTATTATTCGCCCTTTCCTTTCTTCGTACAATATCAGCAGGTCTCATAATTATCCAGTCTAGTGTTAAAGTACACATCTTTTACGGTTTAAAAATATAAGAGTGACTCGTGGTACAAGAATATCACAATACAGAAAATAAAAATAGGCATAATAATTTTTTCCTTTGCTTTTGTGGGGCCCCTCAAGTGTGGGGGCCACTGTTCGGCCGAACATGTTGAACATGCCTTAATCCGCCTCTTAACAAAAATAATAATAAATCATCTGGTAATTTCAGATGGAGACAGACTCGTCAGATGGCAAGATAAACTGAAGTCGATCACCGATCAGAATCTGACAGGTGAGAGAGACAATGCTTCGTAATTGAAAGTTCTTTAGCTTCATACCTACGCATTGCGTCTCTCGACTCTCGATGGATCTATAAAGTCAGTTTCAATCTCTGACATAGAATTAAAATCACCTAGGTTCAAAACCAAAAATAAAATCTGCTAAAATGATGATGAAGAGGAGGAGAAGGACGAGGACGAGGACGAGGACGAGGACGAGGAGAAGGAGGATGAGGATGAGGAGTAGTACCCGGAGTCAGTCGCTAATGAGCTACCGACTGACTTGATGAGTTAGCGACTGACTTAGCGACTCAGTCGACTAAGTCGCATGCTTATCGACTGACTAAGTCGCTTAGAGTTATCGACTGACTTAGCGACTTTCTATCGACTTCTCAGGTAATCAGGTATGTCTAATTGTCTATTGGACGTACCCGATTACATAATAATATAATGCATTTTACCGCACACTGTACTGACCGTGCCATCTCGTCCTGTGGGATGCTTAGTGGATTACCTCATCTGGTGGGACCCATATGTTCTCTATATTGGTCCAGTATGGGAATAAGGGCTCCGCTCCATGTAGGACAGGGGACAGATCGCTGATTGAAAATTAATGTTAATGTGAATTCGTGAAACTGAGATCTTGATAAATCGAATGAAGTGAGAAGGATTTATAGTAGCACCCGATCTCACGGTCAACCAGTTAGCCGAAATTGCTGATGCGTGCCTCTTTCAGACAGTATATCAGAGAACGAGAACCATGTACGCCGGCACTTATTCCGTGTGAGAATTGTAGAAAAAAACTGGGGGTAGACTTTGATCCACGTGGAGTGGAATATTT
Source organism: Allolobophora icterica (assembly GCA_963556255.1). NCBI lineage: Eukaryota > Metazoa > Annelida > Clitellata > Crassiclitellata > Lumbricidae > Allolobophora > Allolobophora icterica. The sequence goes on from OY744616.1 coordinate 41,339,314, forward strand.
ATTTGTATTTTGCAAACTGATGTCAGCGAAATTTGAAAGTAGCTGATTTCTGCACTAGCAGTTTTGCAAGTCAAACTCGAATCGAAATCAATTCCTCTGCTGAGAAAATTCAAAAATACATATGTGATAAACCATGGAAATTTATTCACTTTGTCAGAGATTCAGAATCAAATAATGATAAATCACACCAACACAACTGAGAGGTTGGAAACACCTCTTGCAGGGGGTGTGCAGTGAAGGCGTACATGTAACTGTGGGGTCCTAAGAAAGACCAGGGGTTGAACTGCCCCAAGCCCCAGACAATTCTCACCCTGCTTGTTACCCCTCTTCGTTAATCATCAACACCATCTTCGTAATAGAATGCATAAATCCACTTTACCAAAAAAGACAACAACAACTGTATCCCCCGTATTCTCTGTAAGAACTCTTACTAATGGAGCAAACTTTCTCTTATAATGTACCAAGTTGTGGCATGTCAGCTTGTTTTCCTTTAAAACGAATATTGTATGTATTGTAAGTGTTGCTAATGTCCTGCTGCTGATGTCTTCGTCAAATCGAAACATGAAAACCGAGATTAAAAAAAGCAAGCAAAATACTAAGTGAATGAAGTCGATAGCAGTCGATAGCTTAGTGACTGGTTTCGACTTGAGGGCTTATCGGCGGCGGATGGCGACGGCGCCGGGGACTAAGGAGGAGGCGGAAGAGGAGGAGGAAAGCGACCACTAGGGGACAACATTGATCGCTATGATGATACAGCTATTGCCGATGATAATGACGACATCGACTCGATAATGGCGACAATGATGACGATGACGATGGTGAAGATGAGGACGAAATGATGATGATGACGATAATGGAGCTTCTGAATGGTCAATACCGCGAGAGGCGCTTTATAGATGCCCATATAAAATACAATACAAAGTTCATGAGTAGGCCTATTTTCAGTGATGGACACTAAACTATTTTTTTAGTTAAACTAAAACTATTTTCCAACTAAAAAAATATAGTTTAACTAAAGTTGGGAACTGATTTTGGAAATTAGTTAACTAAACTAAAAGAAAGTAGTTAAACTTTTTCCAACTTTTTTCCAACTGTTTACGACAAACAGTTTCACAATAAAGGACGTTAAGTGAACTGTAATAATGCAAAACGTCAATGACAATTTCACCTTCAAACTATGCAATGTGTGCTTTTCTGGCATACAGTTACATGTGTACTATAAGTAGTCTATGAATTTGAAAACAAAGGCTGTTAATGCTAAAACCATGCAGTGTTAAAATGTTTTTTTTGCTGACAGTGTTCAATGTTCACTGTGGAAAAATAGTTGCATATTGCTGATTTTTTAGTTAAACGTTTTAGTTAGCAACTAAATTTTTTGTAGTTAAACTACGGTTTTAACTAAACTATTTTTTTAGTTAAGCTTCTTCCTTAACTAATTTTTTTAGTTAAACTAAAAGTTAGCAACTTTTTAGTTAACTATTGCCCATCACTGCCTATTTTGAGGATGAGAATAATTACGTTAACAATATTGGCCATATTTATGTTCCTCGTAGTTATCTGTATGATTTTCACGACGCCGAACAACTGGCTCAGTCGCGGAGTGGCTGTACAGAACACTTGGTCACGACATTGTCCTCGGTCATTTTTCTTTTATTCCAAGTCCTCGGCTAACTGTCCGAATCACGCCATCTGTAATGTGTCGAATTCCGTTGGATTGGACGTTCCAGAGGGACGCGATCATCTGACTGGAAAAACGATGGAAGCTCTGAAGTATTGCTATAAAACGTTCGGAAGATCGGCAGACTGGTATCTTAAGGCTGATGATGATGTCTACATCTTCTTCGAGAACCTCCTGGAAGTCCTTTCCTTGTATGATTCGAGTACACCCAGATACATTGGCCAGACAATTCAAACGAATATTCCTAGAGGATACCAATCCGGTGGAGCTGGGTATGTCCTCAGCAAAGCTGCAGTTGCAAAGATGTTCGAAAATAGCACTCAGTTTCAGATACATTGCAGGGCAGACGGTGCATTGGAAGACGTTGACATCGGATCGTGTCTTGCTGGGTTTGGTGTATATCCGGAGGATACGCGTGATGCCGAAGGAAAGTTGAGGTTCCATTCACAAAATCCTCTCCGAGTTCTGAGCGAAGAAAGTTTGCTGGAACATCGCTTCATAAATTTCAGTGGCACCACATTCGGAAATAAGAAAGTAAGTAAAGAGAGAGTGAATAATTTGCTTTAATTTTTACTTAAGTTTGTAATATCATATTAAGTCACTGAAAACGGGAATAAACTTTGAGCAGAATGTTTATGGAAACACTCTAAAAGAGACAGATAGACAGAGATGCAGAGAGACAGAAAGGGTGACATGCAGGGTAAAGCGAGAACGGAGTGAGGATGCGAGTAACAACTGTTGGAGTAACAAGTAGGACAGCGAAAAAGGAGAGAAAAAGGAGGTAAAGAGCAGTTAGGAATGGAAGGTGCACGGACGTGAGGAATTGGTGGATGAAAGAGAGAGATACTATAGTCTGGCAAAATATCTCTCTCTGACCGTGAATAGAAGGCGATTCATCGTTAAAAACCGGCAATTAACCGTTAATAAAAGGCCGTTTACCGTAAGATAACGGTAAATCGCCGTGAAAATATCCATTAAAAACAGATATTCATCGTTAAATTACGCTGAATTGCCGTATAAAAGACGGGAAATCTCCGTAATATATGAAGAGTCGCCGTTAAAAAAACGGAAAGTCCCCGTAAAATGAAACTGGGATTCGCCGTAAATTCACGGGTCGGCCGTAAATTAAATAACGGTGAAAGGCATGGCAACCCAGTTGCCATGCCTTTCACCGTTATTTCACGGGAATTTTCTAACAGTGATAGCGCAAAGATGCTTGACGCGTGAGAGCATATTAATTTGTAAGAAATATTTCTTTAAATAAACCATATCCTTTATTGTACAAATTACTCGGAATAATTTTTAAGAAGATAATTATGCTCATATATTGGTTTTGCATTGATTTTTGCCTGCTCGAATGTGCATCGCACATTCGAGCAGGCCCTATAGCATTTTCTAAAATTTTCCTCAGCACAAATTAAAACCTTTGGGTTGAATTTCATAAGCTATATTGTTGTGTTTCTTAAATTCAAATCCTGCCGCCTCTGGTCATTTCAGTCTGTCGCTGGTGCTCTGCTTATTCACTGGTATGCCAAACATAATTATTATTATGCATTCAGAATAAGACATTACTCATGGACAATACCGCAAGGAGTTGACTCAAATGATTCAAAGCAGCCTCAGAACTTGAAGCACTGAGGACTTAGCCAAGCTCTTTCCCGTCCGCGAGCTTTGTTGTGGCTGGGGGCGCTGCTGAGCTGTGCGCTTTTGAGAAGGGTTCAGAATATATAACTGGATGCACACGGAACACTTTGAGTCTTTGCCCCACTGGCTTCTAGGACTGTCGACCAAAATATCAACGATAGATTTGCATGTTTTCAACCAGTATCTACAATTGGGTTTAGGTCAATAAGGTCGCGCACAAAAGATCGCGACTCAAAAGGTCGCGCACAAAAGGTCGCGACACAAAAGATCGCAGCGTCATAAGATCGCAGGGTAATAAGATCGCAACACAAAAGATCGCAGGGTAATCAAACTAAAGTCAGCATGCAAATAATTGGATCGCAAGTTTCTAGTTTACATGTTAATATGCCACATTTTCATCGCTCATCTAGTTTCTAGTTATTAAGCGTTAATACGAAACATTTTCATTGCCCTTCCAGCTTCTAGTTCTAAGCGTTAATACGAAACATTTTCATCGCCCTTCCAGCTTCTAGTTCAAAGCGTTAATATGACACATTTTCATCGCCCATCCAGCCTCTAGTTTTTAAGCGTTAATACGACATATATTATTTTCATCGCTCATCCAGTTTCTAGTTTTTAAGCGTTAATACGACATATTTTCATTGCTTATCCAGTTTCTAGTTTTTAGGCGTTAATACGACATATCTTCAACGCTCATCCAGTTTCTAGTTTTTAAGCGTTAATACGACATATTTTCATCGCCCTTCCAGCTTCTAGTTTAATTTACATTTTAATCATTGATCCCGCTTCCAGTTTAATTTACATTTTTATCGTTCATCCCGCTTCCAGTCTATTTTACATTTCAATCGTTCATCCCGCTTCTAGTTTAATTTATATTTTCATCGTTCGTCCCGCTGCCAATTTAATTTAGATTTTAATCGTCATCCCGCTTCCAGTTTAATTAACATTTTAATTGTTCGCCCGCTTCCAGTTTAATTAACTTTTTAATCGTTCATCCCGCTGCTAGTTTAATTAACATTCTAATCGTCATCCCGACCCTAGTTTAATTAACTTTTTAATTGTTCATCCCGCTGCTAGTTTAAATAACATTTTAATCATTTATCCCGCCTCTAGTTTAATTAACTTTTTAATCGTTGATACCGCTTCCTGTTTAATTAACTTTTTAGTCGTTGATCCCGCTTCCAGTTTAATTAACTTTTTAAGGGTTCATCCCGCTCCTAGTTAAACTAACTGTTTAATCGTTCATCCCGCTTCTAGTTTAACTAACATTTTAATCGTTCATCTCGCCTCTAGTTTAATTTAACTGAGAGCGGGACGAACGATTAAAAAGTTAATTAAAGTAGGAGCGGGATGACGATTAAAATGTAAATTAAACTAGAATCGGGATGACGATTGAAATGTAAATTAAACTAGAAACGGTATGACGATTAAAATGTAAATTAAACTGCGAGCGGGATGACGATTAAAATGTTAATTAAACTAGAGGCGGGATGAATGATTAAAATGTTAATTAAACTAGCAGCGGGATGAACGATTAAAAGTTAATTAAACAGGAAGCGGGATCAACGATTAAAATGTAAATTAAACTAGGATCGGGATGACGATTAAAATGTTAATTAAACTAGAAGCGGGATGAATGATTAAAACGCTAATGAAACTAGCAGCGGGATGAACGATAGAAATGTAAATTAGACTGGAAGCGGGTTGAACGATAAAAATGTAAATTAAACTGGAAGCGGGATGAACGATTAAAATATAAATTAAACTAGTACCGGAAGGGCGATGAAAATATGTCGTATTAGCATTAAAAGTAGAAGCTGGAAGGGCGATGAAAATGTGTCGTATTAAGCTTAGAACTAGAAGCTGGAAGGGCGAAGAAAATGTTTCGTATTAACGCTTAGAACTAGAAGCTGGAAGGGCGATGAAAATATGTCGCATTAACGCTTAGGAGAAGAAGGTGGAAGTTCGATGAAAATGTTCCGTATTAACGCTTAGAACTTGCAGCTGAATGAGCGATGAAAATGTGTCACATTAACATGTAAACTAAAAGCTGGAAGAGCGATGAAAATGTGTCCTATTAACGCTTAAAAACTAGAATCTGGATGATCGATGAAAATATGTTGTATTAACGCTTAAAAACTAGAAGCTGGAAGAGCGATGAAAATGTGTCGTATTAACGCTTAGAACTAGAAGCTGGAAGAGCGATGAACTTATGTCGTAGATTAAACTAAAAGCTGGATGAGCGACGAAAATGAGCTGAAACAAGAAGCTGGAAGAGCGATGAAAATTATATGAAACCAATGAAAATATCGCTCAACCTAGAAGCTGGAATATCGTTATCCTTTCGCCTGTGAACCTTTTGTCGGTGAACCTTTTGTCCGTGAACCATTTGTCGTGAACCTTTTGTCGTGAACCTTTTGTCGGTGAACCTTTTGTCCGTGAACCATTTGTCGTGAACCTTTTGTCGTGAACCATTTGTCGTGAACCTTTTGTCCGTGAACCATTTGTCGGTGAACCATTTGTCGTGAACCTTTTGTCGTGGAACCGGTCAAACAGACAGACAGACACACACACACACAGACAGAAAGCTGGCTTTATTTATATAGATGTAGTTTAGTTGTTTAATTACCCTGCGATCTTTTGTGTTGCGATCTTATTACCCTGCGATCTTATGACGCTGCGATCTTTTGTGTCGCGACCTTTTGTGCGCGACCTTTTGTGCGCGACCTTATGTGCGCGACCTTATTGATGTATACCCTACAATTGCTATTTTTATAGCTATTATTATTCCATTATAGGCCTAATTTTGAACTTTGGAAATGGGCAATATCAAATACAACTGTGTTTGTATACAGTGATGGGCAAAAAATATTTTAAAAATACATTTCTATTTTCAAAATAGAAAATACTATTATGTGTATTATCAAAATATTTTTTTTTGTAAAAGTATTTTAAAGTTTTTAAAAATATTTTGGAGAATGCAAAACAGTTTTTGAAAATACTTTTCTAAAGTAGTTTTGAACCTACCATTTAGAAACCTGCAAAATTATTATTTTAATGTCATAAGGTTTAAAACCTCGACTAGAACGTGACGTTTCGAAAATTACTAAACTTCTGGTCACACAAATACTTGTGAGTTTGTTGTATCATTCATTCATTCAATAACCATTGGCTCAGCGCCCGTATGTGTCTGATGCCTTCTTTACAATGCCTCTCCACTCAGTTTTGTCCAGTGCGAGTGGCTCAGTTCCTGAAGGCTTGCTCCGCACCAATCTTCAATGTCATCTGTCCATTCCCTGTGAGGTCTTCCTCTTTTGTTTGTGCTTTCCATTATTCCAAAAATCAGCGTTTTAATTTTTCTGTCTTCCTTCATTCAGCATATATGTCCGAACAGTCTTTCTCTGGATAATTTTTTGCATGAGATTTTCAGTCAGATTGATTCTTCTGTATAATTTGTCATTGTTAACCTTATGAGTCCATCCTATTCTGAGAATCTTACGAAAGCATTTTCGTTCGATTGCTAACACTCTTTTGTGCAGCCTTTGTATACAAGCATCCATACATCATGCTACTGAACACAAAAGTCTTTAAAACACTCAGTTTAGTCCTCAATCTAATTGCCTTGCCTTTCCAGATTTTGTCCATGGCTTTCAGCACTGCTGTTCTTTTTGGCTATTCGTATCTTTATTTCACTTTTGCAGTCCAAATGGTAGGTTATGTTGCTTCCAAGATATGTAAACTTCTCCACATTCTCCAACCCTATACCCTCCACCATAATTTGATTATTTATCTCCTTGTCACCAAATATCATAGTTTTTTTGTTTAATAGAAGTTCATAATCAAACCATATTTCATGGCTTCAACATTCAGTAGGCCTAGGCCCTATCAATATCTTGTTGCACCAGGATATATATTTTATCAATGCCTCAGTCTATATCAGGAGTGCAAACTCGAAAACCTGTTGTAGTCGTGGTTGTACCTAGTAAAAATTGACAAAATAATGTCTGAGGATGAGGCATCGATTTGTTTAAAAAAGACTTTATATCTAAAATAATCATAAATTTGTTAAACGCTGCATTCAGCATTCTCAGGCAAGCTTAGAGATCGGACCCTTTAACAACATTTCATGTTCAAATTTTAGTAGCCTAAATTGCCATCCTTGAAACCAGCAACGTTCAGTAAATTGCAAAATAGCCTCCCTAATCTCCGTCAACCTTTTTACGAGTTTTCGAGATAGGCATTTACCATAATTATAGCAATTACTGATACATACTTGGGGGTCCCGATAGCGCATTGGATAACATCTGGCGTAGAGTGCGAGAGGTACAGAGATCGAGTCCCATAGGCGGACATGCTTTGTAGGCTGCAATTTGCGCCGTGTATTGCAGGCTGTCTGTTCTGTTAGTAGTTAAGGTTTATCGCATAACATGTACATGTACATGTACAGCGCAGTGCGTTTGCAGGCGCTTAATTAAAGAATAAATATTATTTATTATTATTATTATATTATTAATATTAAATTTCTGATCCTCGAAACCTCTTGCAATCCTCTGGGATTTTGAAGGAGTCTTCACCTCTGGGGCCTCTCAGGTGGTGCCATTCGGTTTAAGGTGTCTTGAAAAGCCCTAGGGTGTAAAATCTCGACAAGGGATTCAGAATTCTTTTATCAGTCATATCATTATATTAATATTTACATACTTTTGAAAGTACACGTGTAAAATACGGCAGCCCAAAACTCGTCACAGAAGGCAACTAGAAGAGGGAGTAGTTTGTTCAATTAGTGGATGGTTTGGGTAGTACTTGGCACGCTCTTAATTTTGAACAAATCTACTTGTTCAGACAAGTCATAAGAAACTATAGATAACTGTCAAGTACACAAATGCACTGTAAATGTATATAGTGACGATAAAAGTACAAAATGTTGATTTCTCAAAAGTACTTTGAAAAACTATTTTCAAAAGTATTTTTCACATACTATTTTCAAATGTATTCTCAAAAATGCTTTTGAAAAGTATTTGGTAAAAGTATTTTAAAAATACTTTTGAAAAGTATTTTACTTTGTATTTCCAAAATACTTTTGAACAGTATTTTGCCCATCACTGTTTTGTATATTTGCAAATGCTGGTCCCTTATGGCTCCGCAATAGCAATTAGGATTTTAACGCTGTCAGAATCCGCTCCCATATGCTGACTTTTTAATTGTTCGTGAGACATTTTCGTCTCCACGAATTTCAAATCGTTCTTCTTAGCGTCATCCTTAATGGTACTTTCCAAACAACAGTACCAATAATTACGGTTCTATTTTTCAGATGAAAGGAATATATGAAATGCTTGGTCAACATACAACGTCTTTTCACTATGTGAGTCCTGGAGAAATGTACTTCATTGAGTTTCTTGTCTATCATCTCAGACAACGATGACAGACAATTCGTCCGAATGGATGTTCGACGTCACTCGATTAACGGAAAGACAACGACAGATTATGCAATGAAACAGTTTCCAATTCACAGACAACTCAACCATTTGAACTCATACTCACAGTCCACAATTATTCAGTTTAACTTAGGTCTAGTGTTTCTGTTCGGTTCATTATCGTTCATAGTTGTATTCCAGCTTCAGGTCTTCACTTGCCATCCTGATCACCATGGTCATCGTCATCGTTCTCCTCTTCTCCTTCTCCTACTCCTCGCCTTCTCCCTATACTTGTTTCGTCATCATCATCATAATCAACATCATCGTTATCGTCACGGTGCTGTGAGAGTAAAGAGATGAGAGACAAGTCATTGGAGTCAGCGTAGAGTAAAGATAGTGAGATTGGCTGAAATTAAGATCCTTGTAGACTATATGTAATGTAATGTAATAAAACATTTATACAGCGCCCCTTAAGAGCCTGTCAGAGGCGCTAAACACGCGTCATCAGTCTGAGAATAAATACGTTTTTATCAACCGGGTAAAGGAGGCAAAGTCTCCAGTGGTAGGCTAATACTGTCACAATCGAGACTGGCTGACACTGCTCGGCGATGTAGTCCGGAGTAACTCCAGCCATAGTTTTTCACCCCAACGTAGTTGGACCCCAGGTTAACAGCTTGTTTAAGGTCGCTGCGTGAATGATCAGAACTGTTTTCGAGCCTTTGATCTACGCGAACACGACTTAAAGCACGACGCTCAATCCAGGTTCATCCATATCCCCATCATCTATATTTCCAGTTCCATTATATCGCATCGGTCTTAACAAATTTATGAGCGTATCTTCAAAATACAACACGTAGGCATTGCTAAATGAATGAAAATATTGTGACTCTATTATGCCACTCAATTTATCTGGTTGGGTGGTGGTAGGGATTCTAGGACATTTGGTCAACGGACGATTGGTCATCGGACGATTGGTCAAGCGGACTGTTCGTCAAGGGGACTGTTGATCAGAAATTTGTATTTTAGATATTGGAGACGCTTTTAAAATATATCAGTTCTGTTATCAGTACAAACAACTGCACTGGCACAGATATACGATAACCATTTGAAATCGACGACCACTAATTATCCCTAGACAGACCGACCAATTAAGCCATTACAAAACCAGGCATTTTATATGCACAGCAATGGGGACTATATGAACAAGGATTTATGAATGGGGCGTTCTTACAAGGAGCAACTGGAGTCCAGGAAATTGGTACCAAGAAATATAGTGACTTGGTCGGAAAAGTCAGACGTTGGGGGATATGGAAGAGCGAACGTGCTAATATATCTTCGTGCTACTGCTATTGCACATTTAGGTACCTTCGTGTTTTAATTATTTGACTACATTTGATATAAAAACTAATACATTAAAGTGTATTATTTTGAAGAATAACAATGCCTATAACCTCATCGATTGCTTTATAAACTATAAACTTTATAACCTCACGATTTTTTGATCAACCGTCCTCTTGACGAAAGGACCCTTGATCAACAGTCCTCTTGACGAACAGTCCGCTTGACCAATCGTCCTTTGACCACACGTCCGCATACCGGCGGTAGGCCTAGGCGACTAGCGGGTGTTGAATGGCCTCTGGTGGCAGAAGCCTTTCCTCATATCACCTTTCTGGGTGTGGTTCGAGATTTACGAGTTTTTCTGGATCGTACTCTTAACTTCTCCCAACATGTTAACCAGGTTACCCTTAGCTGTTATTATCAACTACATACGCCAATTACGGATTATTTCTCGCACCCTGTCGCAAGATGCTACTGTCATCCTTATCACTGGCGTAAACTTGTCTAAAATATGGGAGGGGGGATTTGGTGAGTTATTCTACATACTTGCATTGGATGTACAGTAAAATCTCAATTATTGGGGGGACGTGCCCCGGCTGCCCCCCCCCAGAGTCTACGCCTATGATTCTTATTCATGCTGTTGTAGTTGGTCTGCCGCTTGCATTAATTGGCCGCCTCGACCGGGTTCTTCGTTCAGCTGCTCGGCTCATTGGACGCATCCCGAAATATGCCCCTATTTCTGCATACATGCGTGATGTGCTGCATTGGCTCCCTATCCCGCACGTATCTGCTAAAGGGTTGCTGTGTTGGTTTGGCGCTGTCTCTTAGGCTGTGCCCCGGCTTATAGATCTGTGTGAGCTCTGCCGCCCAGTCTCTGATTCAGTTGGCCGGCGTGCCTTCGATATTCTTCTGGGGGATAACTTTGTTCCTAAATTATATCTTGGCTCTACCCACTGGACTGTTCACCCCTTTATTCATTGTTCCAATATATTTCTTGATCTGCGCTCTATGTGTATAAAAGTCGCACGTGGACTTCCGAGTCTAGTAGGCCAAAGATAGTGGACTTTTTGGCGAGTATGTTATGATATAGGCCATGTGTAAGCTCTTATATCACGGTCTGTGCCCTCAGACATGTCTGGACACGCTCTGCTGCGTTCAAGTTTCGGGCCCGATACTTAGGATGAAAGATTTGCATTCTTTGAGTAATTAAGAGCAAATAATTTATGGTAGGCCCTATAATCGATGGACGGCAATATAGTCCACCAACTTTGAGGGACCTTTGTCCAGTGTGAGAATTGTAGAAAAAAGACTTAGGGTATCAGACTTTGATGAGTTTGATTCATGTGGAGTTGAATATTTTATCTGTGTTTTGCAAACTAAGAAAATTCAAAAGTGCAGTAGAAAGTTTAAACTCCTTAAAGTGATGACATCATCAAATGTATTAGAATACAATTCACATGGTCACAAATCTCCCAATAAACCAGAGCATTACTACTGTATTAGTAACCCACAAAGCGATTTGTAAAGAAACTGGTAAAATATATGTACAATATAATCGCACTAGCACAACTGGGGTTTGGAAACTACCCCCTGGGGTGTGCAATGAAGTCTTAACTGGTTAGTCCTAAGAAAGACTAGGGGAGTTGAACCCCACAACCCCCAACAATTCTCACCCGGCCTTGTCTTTCTATTATTTCATTTTGAAAACGCTATAAGAGTTAGGCTTTACCCAGATATCCAAGACTATGAAGTGAATTCATACATTTGCGTGATATTAACATCTAATTATTAATAAGTATAATAAGTATCTGATTCTTAATAATAATGGTGATGATGAGAAGGAGGAGGAAGAGGATGATGATGGTGGTGGTGGTGGTGGTGGTGGTGGTGGTGGTGGTGGTGGTGGTGGTGGTGGTGGTGGTGGTGGTGATAATAATAAATAATATATCTTTTTCTACTCCTAACCTAATTTATTTCTTGAGAAATCATTTCTACCTCGAGTAAAAAGTATTTGTGCATATCATTTTTTTAGTATAGATAGGTCAAAGTTTGATGGGAAATATGAAAAGGTATGCTCTAACATCGTCCTGGAATGCGCTAGGGAGCTTAATAATTATGTCAAGAGTCATCCACTCTAGGTTGATCGAAATTGTTATGCAGAAAGTCAGTTTTAACTTACTGGCACACTGCAGTCAAAAATATATATTAAATGAAAATCTTAATAGACTACTTGAGAAGATATACGCAATAGAGCCATTGATGGCCTGAGAGACCCCATGCACAGACCAGCTTTGATAGACAGCTTTACAGGGCGTTGATGACTAACACCTGCGGACATTTCTTTAGTTATTGGCGTCTTTAGTCATTTCTTGAGCAACAATCTCCTTGTTCTTAGCCTAGTCTATACCGCATATTTGTTGTACCTAAAATTTCTGAGGATCTTTGTAGTAATTGGAACATTTTACAATGACTTTTGCTTCTATCCTGGTGTTTGTTTACTGGTGCATATGTGAAAGATGATGACCCTCCTCGCTTCCCACTGGAATAGAATTCCTTGTCAAGCAATGACCAATAACTGCCTCACTGCAGTCTGCTCCGTCTTACCTAATGAATTTCTGGACCCCGGTTTCTTCCCTGCCTGAGAGGGCCTCCTTGCGATCCTCGGCCCGTGGCCTTATGGTTGTTCCGCGTATGCACTCTTCTACGGCCCAATCCAGGAGCTTTGCCTATGCGGGTCCTTCAGTCTGGAACAGTCTTCCCCAGACCCTCCGCCAAGAGCTTCTTGTCCTCTCTCCTCTTCAGTTCCGTAGACGCTTGAAAACCTTTCTTTTTGCCGGTTTTGGCAGTGATGCGGGTCGAGAGCGCCGCTGATTTGAGTGGCGCTATATAAATGTTCAATTACAATTACAATAACCTTGGGGCACGTTTTGGGGAGCACGGTCGTCTGACTTCCCCTGTAGAGTCGTCACTGACACGGCGTGAGTGTGTTAAGGCTCGTCGATTGCATGGTCTAGTTTCGCAATTTTAACTTTATATCGGAGTCAGGAAGACATTTGTGGCTCATCGTAACCGAAAGATGAAACAGAAACAGACTATCGACGATTAACGTTACATTAACCTTATCTGAAGTGGAAACCTGCCGAAGGGCAGAGAACTTAAAGAGAAGAACCTTATCTTCGATCTCTCATCGGTTCTCAAGAGGTGCCTCCTCTATCATCTTATTAGTCACCTTAAAGATTTGAAAGCATCAACCCATGTTAGTGAGGTTTTAGGTGCCTGCTCTGGATCGCTGCACGCGATAAGAATTCTAAGAGCACATGGTCTTCCACCGGCATCTGTTAATCAGGCGACCCGTGCCACCATTTTAGCGCGTCTTCTTTATGCTTCTTCAGCCTGGGGGGATGCCACCATGAGCGATCGTACTAGACTACAACAATTTCTTCAAAGGGTCAAGCGATTGTACTATCTCCCACCCTACCAGCGGGATGTCGCTTGTACGTTCGAAGACGCCAATAACAGACTTCTCCAGGCAGTCATCTGGAACTGAAATCATGTTCTCCGACGCCTATTTCCACCAATAAAACGACGGACGTGCGCTCTGCGCTGTAGACCTTGAACTGCCAAGACAAGACGATCAAAACTTTATTCCATGAGTGCTTTATAAGACAGTTTGTTCCTAAGAGCAAGACTCTAACCTATCAGTCCAAGTGAAAACTTTATTTTCTCACCCATGTATGTAATGAGTTGCGGTGTGACAACTCACCATTATTGTCAATAAACGAAGTAATAATAAAGACACAAACAAACAAACAAACACCGACATCCAAACCAGGACGTCGGTCAGTTTATGTGTGGAGGCAATATATTGCCGCACGTTCCCACACGTAATTACCGTAGTACATTTTTTCCGGTCCAGATCGTACATAAAACTTCTATGACTCGTATATTGGCCTAGAAAGATCGTAAATATACAACCAACGGAGGCTTATGTCAAGCTTCGCATAGGCGTATTTAAGCATACTTCAGTTCGACTCAAAATTAGTCAGCGTTGACACGTGCCACTCGATAATATTCATTGGAAAAACATCAGTCAGAACATCACCTAATCTGGTCAAAGGTACAAACCTGTTGTAACGCTTGGTTACATCTGATGATTTTCACCGGAAACGAATACGGAGTAGTTTGACCTAATGCGTTAACGAACTCAACGTTGTAGACCGAATAATATAGGATACAGAGTAACATAGCTGCAGATGATTTTCAAGCAGAGGTTACGAGGATCAAGTTGGTATTTATATAATGGTCTTTTGTCATTTTGGTAAATTCATGTTGAGGCCTACAAGTCTTAACGTTATAGTATTAAATTGTATTAACTCAACACTTGTCTGACTAATTAATTAATTTACATCTTAGATGTCAATAGACGTCAATAGTTTAAAGGTAGACACGGTCAATCAATCGATATGAAGTGGGGAGATCGATGGAGGGGAGATCGATGGAAGGGAGATCGATAGCCGAGACTGGAATCTGAGTGATCGATAGATTCACGAAATAGAACACAAGTAAAGTGAATTTAGGGCGTAATCGTAATCTGTCCTCAGCCGTCACAAGCTTCTTCACATGTGTTAAGCCATGTCAAAATTGTTGAGGCATCTATGGCCAGTTTCGTTTCCGATTTGAGATCAAAAGGTCATTCAGGATGACAGTCGAGCGGCTACGGTGGATGGGATTTGGAAGCGTGCCCAGTTTAGAGCAGAAGAGCGATAATCGTTTGGAAAAGTAATATTTTAGTTTCGAGGGTAAACCTTGCACAGAAATTGCAACAGATACAGAGCTCATGAGATGGATGCTTGGGTTTAGTACCGGAGTCAGTCGCTAAGGAGGGTTTACGTTGAATTGAGCGCGCACATTTCGCCGACCTTCATCTCAGCGACCTCAATTCGCCGCCGCGAAACACAGCGCCTACACAATTCGCCGCCATCAAACACAGCGACTACACAATTCGCCGCCATTCATTTCAGCGCTGCTTCAAAAGGGCGTTGCTAAATACCGGGCGTAAACAACACGTGTTCTAGACTAGAAATTCAAAGCAAAATCAAAGCAAAATTGGTTGGGCATCTTCTTCACGGATCCGAAGTTGATTGATAGCTGCCGCCGCCCAATTCATCGCGTTGGATTATGCCAATCGACCGCTTCTGGACTATTTGCGTGGCATCTCGCAGAACCTCCATGTTTAGCTATTGCCTACTTAACATGTAGCAGGTTTAGCTATTGCCTACTTAACATGTAACTAATTAACTGAACAAACGATTTAAGCTTTAACTATTTGATAACTATCTGAATTATTTCCCATTAAATTTAAATTTAAACTGTTTGAAAGTTTCATCATTAAAATAAAATATAGGTTATCATAATTATGTAGTCGCTGTGTTTGAAAAATAAAATATAGGTTATCATAAGAGTCGCTGAAATGAATGGCGGCGAATTGTGTAGTCGCTGTGTTTGATGGCGGCGAATTGTGTAGGCGCTGTCTTTCGCGGCGGCGAATTGAGGTCGCTGAGATGAAGGTCGGCGAAATGTGCGCGCTCAATTCAACGGTTACCGCTAAGGAGTTACCATTGACTTAATGAGTGACTTAGCAACCCAGTCGACTAAGTTTCCTGCTTATCAACTGACTAAGTTGCTTAGACTTATCGACTGGCTAACCGACTTGCTATCGTCTTTTCGGATAATCAGGTATGTCAGTCAGTCACCTAACAATATAATGCATTTTACCGCAAACTGGACTGACCATGCCGTAATTTCCGTGGGTATTAGATGGGACCCATATGGGCTCTATACGAGTCCAATATGGGAACATGGGTACGATATGGGCTCCATTGCCTGCGGGCATGCTGACAGGAGACAGACTAAAGAGTGTCACATGTCTATGTGAATTTATGACAGGTGACATGTCTATGTGCATTTATGACAGGTGACAGACGCATTTGAGTAAATGGAATAAAGCATACGACTAAGTTCAAGCACGTAGAAACGCGGGAACGCAAACGGCCGCCTATTTTCCCAATTTTACAAACATGATATCAATTTTCCTGGCTTCATCTGCAGTTATAGCGTTGGCTGAAGTCGCTGAAACCAGCGTATTTTCAACGAGACGTTTTTATGTATGAATCTGAGACGCCATTATCGATGAAAACAAGTGCGTGACGTCAGGTAACGTGACAGACTTCTGAATGGTGGTAGTAAGTATAGCTAACAGGCCTAAAGTAGTAAATAGGTCGGCAGTAAGGTAGAAAGTAAAGAACTAGTGATCTGATATCGACTGTTTGTTAGACCGTTAGTCTGTTGTACTGTGAGTCCAGTGGCGTAACAACGTAGTCGGGGGCCTTTGGACATTCTAAGCTTGGGGCCCTTACCCTTTAGAAAGTTAAAATAATGAGATCAGCTTTTAAAAACTGCAGTTATGTAAAAAAAAAGAGTACGTTATAATCACTAATTAATCCATAGTTCAAGTCACAATAATAATTCAAGGCAAAACAAGAATACAACAAAACTGCAGGCCCCTATTAGTCAATTTGACTATTCATCAGGGTAACCTGCAGACTTGCAGACTTGTCACAGCGCATCTCCTATAGGATTGCTTCTCTTGTTTGGCGGTCTCTCTCTGGTGAAGCTCCGTCTTACCTATCTGATCTCTGTTGTCCGCTCTCTAGCCTAATGTCCCGTCGAGTTCTACGTTCTGCAACTGGGGGTGAGCTGTTAGTTCCTCGGTCCCGCTCCTCAGTTAAACAGCGTCGTGCCTTCTCAGTGGCTGGCCCCTCTTTGTGGAATGGGCTCCCACCTTCTTTGCGCTCATTTCCACGAGGAAGTTCGCCTGTTTTCTACCGCCTCGTTAAAACTTCCCTTTTTGACCGTGGCTGGACTAGGAGCACCTCTGAGTAGGTTTCTTGAAGAGGCGCTATATAAATTATCAAAATGAATGAATGAATGAATGAATTTGACCTGTCGCTTATAGAATAGTTACATGCTAGGCTACATGCATATATAGTGTACTCTAACACTGTAGAATGTAGATAATGGAATTACATAATGAATGTAGAATCATAAACAAAGTACCGTACTACAACATGCACAGTACAATAGTCATTAGGTTACCCTGATGAATAGTCAATTGAGATTAATAATTCCAGTTAAACTGTCTTGAATTATAAAATAATAATAAAATGAAATGTATTGGTCTGCCACCTATAGGCCTACATGCTACTCCCTACACAATAATGTAATGTAAACTGTCGTCTGTAGTTCTTCAGAGAATCACTTCATGAATTTGGCTATTCTCTGTTCGCCAATGTGTCTTTCAAGTCATCAATATTTAATTGTTTTGCACAATCAGTTTCGATCGCAGGAAGAGCGAGACCATCAAGCATACATATCCTGTGAGATAGTGGATCTAAGATACGTCTTTATGAATTTCAATTTGGAGAAGGAGCGCTCCGCACTGGCGCGGGTGACTGGGAGAGTGGGAAACAGCAAACAGGCAAAGTAGTCAATTCCGGGAGAGATGACTTGATGTAATACCGGAACTATACAGACGTTTCATGGGATTCATGGCTGATGATTATAGAATTAAAATCTGAAATAAAACAATCTATTTACTCTCTGTCGACTCTGTGTATATTAACTGTGTATACAGATAATAAAGTGTAGGCCTATTGCTCCTGAAACTGATGCAATTATCAATAATAATTACATAGGTCCTGGCCTATCAGTCGCAGTCAGTAACAATTTATTTTGTAATGATTAGAACACACTCAGCTATAGGTTCGTTGTTATATAAATTAGAATTAAATATTTTTCTACTGTATTATCGTTCACTCATCCCGTACGCTGCGTTGTCAAATCATATCAAATCAAACATGCGTTTATTGCAAGTTCCCATCGGCACAGACGCAGTGGGTTCACACGGCATCAGAGGGACAGTTATGCATTTGATCATAGATCAGGCAACAGTTAATAATGAAGGCTGCAACACCTTTATAATACAGAGGTGGGCAACATACGGCCCGCGGGCCGGATCCAGCCCCTGGGGACCTTTGAACCGGCCCTTGACATGTTTCATTGTTCCTGGCACTTGGAAACCCTTTATCCGGCCCAACATGAATGTCTGGATTTCTGTACGTAGGCCGACATAAAAACATCTGTTTCTTATGTATTAAGAATCCTATGTATTAAGAATCCTAGTCTAGACAACTAGTTTACTACTCAATCATCAATGTAATTACTCACTGCATGAAACAAGACCACAGAGTGGGTAGGTTCGCAACTTTAGAAGCCATCTTCACTTAGATTTCGTGCCATGAAAATGTTGCGCTTTTTCCAAGTACATATTTGTGAACAAATCTTCTTAAAAATGAAATTAATAAAATACCTTAAAACAGATGCAGACTATACAGACGACAATCTGTCCAATGAACTTCGAATTGCCACTTCGAACATTAGGCCTATTGCAAACATTTCGGATTTGTGTCGATAGAAGAAGTGTCAGATCTCAAATTAATCGCTAAATATAACGCACCAAGCAAATGTACAGATTAAAAGTTTGTGAATTTTTAAAAATGAAGAAACTTAAAGCATTTTTGGTGTTTTATTGTATGGTAGAACTGTAGGTATTAGGATAATTATGTTTTCTTCATAAAATTATCTTCGTTTACTTTAAACTTAGAGTTTAACTGTAACGGTTATTTCGCAATATTTAGTTTGAATAAAATTAATCTTATCTGATTTTCTGGGGTAAATGAATCTGCAAAAAATTAGCCAGAGATTGGTATACGGCCTCTGAGTTGCCCTTAAAATCTTAGGGTGGCTCTGTTAAAACAATTTGCCCATGCCTGCCTTAATAGATGAGTAAATAAATAAAGTAAATAGATAAAGTAAACATGTAAGAACAGTATCAGTGGCTGAAATAGGCCTAATTGATATATGTTTTTATGGAGCATTCTGGAGATAAAGTTTTGTCAGTTTTATGAGGTAATGAAGATTTATGTGGCCGTGGCCGTAGTTTATGAGGGATGTTGCGATCAGTTTAAAATTAAGGTCGCAGAATATTGCCAGGATCTGTTATGGCTGCCTTGAAGAGGCATTCATCATCCTGTCTTGCCAATTCAGCTGCACTTAGATATTCTAAGTTAGAATGGACAGGGCTGCATTAATGCTAGTGCGAGCCCGGGTGTTGCGATTACCTAATAGCCATCAGCGCGAGGCCCAGTTACAAGTACTTGTAATTTTTTTTAATGTACTTCCGAAAATGCGGGCCCCTCAAAACTGCGGGCCCGGGTGCTGCAGCACTCTAAGCACCCCCCCGCCCCCTGAATGCGAGCCTGAGAATGGATGGAGATAATAAATGTAAATGTAAATGTAGGCGATTTTCTATAGCGACCGTAAGCATGATTGTACGGTGCATTTTCTCAGTAGTTGTTCTACCCTCTCCCGGTCCCCACATGGGTGTAGCTCCATCAGGCTGGGGAAGCGTGCATCAGAGAAGCTACGATGGTATTTTTTCAAAACATTAGGTGGAAAGTCATGGATCGAAGGACTCGGAGCGCATGGAGTGATCGTGAAGAGGTTGATAGGACCTTGTCTTGGGCGGATATCCCGGGGTTCGAGGGAGACAAGACCCCACCTTTAAGAGAGGGGACACACCATACATTTGTTCCCCGACCCAATTTTGAAGAAACACCAAAAAAGGTCACAAAATTTTATCACGCATGAGCACGAAAAATTTTGTTACCTCTTTTTGACCAGTTCAGTTCAAAACTCTTTCTTGACCAGATCATTTCGAAAGTCAACCTGTCAAACAGGATCGCCGCCACTGGACCTTGTCAAGATGAATATTCATTCTAAGGTCGGAGCAGATTGTGACGCCTAGGATCCGCAGAGAAGAGACAAGGATTGCTCCCGGAATGATTGGGGGATACGGGGTATACTTTCCCTCTAGGAGAAAGTATTATGAAAATTATTGTATTAGCCTATTATTTCGACCACAGAAAATTTATTACTAAACACTAATTGATACCGATTTTTCACAATACATAATATTATGTTACACGTCACCGTTATGAAAAGAGGAAAAATCATGAAACTTACCCTAGTCAACGGATGATCATGCGAAACAAACTGAAAAACAATATTCAAATTTACCCAAATACACGTCTGCTGCCAAGTCTGAATTTTTATGAAATTCGGTAGTTGTCGCTTTCCTTTACATCATGTAACTGAAAACCATACGCACATGGTGTTCTATAATTGTATTGTATTATTGCATTTACGAATTTATAAAGCGCCTCTCGCAGTACAACCTAATCAGAGGCGCTCGCGGTGCAAGGAGCTCCGTGATAAAAGTCTTAAGACAGCGAGAAGTCTATAGCAGAAATGCCCCAGTTAGGATATGAGAACGCGTCATGGAATGAAATTCATCCCAGATGCGTATACAGGCACGGTGTTGAGCCATAGAAGTTCGGGTCCGAGGAACCAAAAGGTCATGTTGGTCTAAAGAACGGAGAGGACGGTCAGAGGCAGCCGAAAGAGGTCGACAGATAAGATCACAGAGATAACGAGGAGCTTGACCTTGGAACGCTCGAGAGGTAAGGAAAAGGATTTTAAACTGAATACGCGCAGTGAGCGGAAGCCAATGTAAGTGCTCAGACATAAAAGTCGATATATGAGAGTAGCGTGGAAGGCGGGCAATCAGGCGAGCGGTTGCGTTTAACACCGACTGAAGTGTAGTCAGACGGGATTTCGGAAGACCAATAAGTAATGAATTACAGTAATCTATGCGTGACCAAATAAAAGCGTGCGTGCACCTTGGAGGAGAAAGTAGAGGAAGGAACAGAACGCCAGACAGCACAAAGACATAATGAGACATTTTTTCTCATTATTGTTTTTTGTCTTAATTGGTTACACAGTTGCTGCAGTTATATCCAAACGGAAAAAGTACATGAACCTTTTAGTTAAAAAGCTTCGGCGCCCTTGGGACTCGGGGCCCCCTGGACTTTGTCCACCCTCTTTACACGGATGTTACGCCACTGACTGTGACTTTTACCTTATAGGGCGCATAGTGTTCAGTGGCTTTGATGAGTACATTTAACCAATCAATCACAAAATCAGAGCAAGAATTTTAAGCAGAAGTTAATGCAAGTTGTTGAGGACAACAGGAAGCGAATACCAGATGCTCGCAAGAACACACTGAAGTCACAGTCTTCAGTAGCTTAATTATAAGATTTCGCAGCATCCAGGGTCTTGACTGGATCTGGGAACAGTGAGACCCTATATTACTTATTAGTTATATGACACTTGTCACTGAAAACTATGAGCCTATGAATCCCCCTATGCAGTGGCGTAGCCATACAAGGTGCGTAAGGTGCGTACGCACCCCCTGTCCAGTGGCAAATATGGTAAGAATATCGCTCCGCCCCTGCTTTTTTGATGGAGCTTTGTCGTTCCACCCTGGATGTGCGGTGCCGCCGTTCTCTACGCTCCTCCATGCAACGTGAGCTTCTTGTCCCCCACGCACGACCTCTATCAGAGCGCAACGTGCTTTTTCTGTTGTTTTCTTCTCTCTGGAATTGGCTTTGCGCTTGTTGCCTAGGGTTCTGATACTGTTATTCCAATATTAAAACTGTCTGTTTATTTCGAGGCTGGGCCGGGAGATCTCCTGACTAGATACCCTGAAGGGGAGCTATAAACATTCTTGCAATGAATGAATTACCTGTAACAACGGCAACTCCAGAACGTACCTTTTCGAGCCATGGAAATTTTTAAAACCTACTTATGCTCAAGATTGACCGTTGGCAATATTCAGGGATTGGTTATGGCTTACATTCACAAGGTAGGACAACCAGTGTTCATGACGTTATTGATCGATTCGGAACAAAAAATCGACGGTTAAAGCTATCTTGAACCAGAGAAATTAAAACTCAATTAACTGATGGAAAGGAACTTCTAAATTCAGAATGGCGGTTGTTGTTGTTGCTGCTTTTAAAGTATCCTACAAGTAAATCTGCTTCATATTGTTAATATTTAGCCTAAACCTCAAACTTTAAGAATCTGTGAATCTGTTAAAATAAGAAAGTAGTATTGAGAAAGTTAGAAAGAAAGTGCGTAGGTCTAGGTCTGTTGAGTAGGCCTGCTAAACAGCAGGCCTACTCACCCTGTGATAAAATTCTAGCTTAGCTACTGTTCGTATGTCTTTATAAATGAATAGCAAATAGTTAATAAATAGTTATTAGCCTATAGTTAATAAAACTGTCGCATCTCGAGTAAGATAAACTGCAGAGAACTTGATCGTGGAGGATATTTGTCGTTAGTCGACAGAACATGACAAATTATGACAAATTGATATATCAACAAATGTCATGTCATGTCGTCGCTCTGCGATGGTAGGCTACAGGAATGGACCAACATTGCCCAACGTTTTCTATCTCGTATTGCAACCATTAGGCTGGTCCCAGATAGTCCAATCCATCCTATAATGTTGTCAATCCAGGATATCCTTGGTCTATCGCGGTTGCGAACCCCTTCTACAAGACCCGTCATCAGGCTGCCTTCGATATTGTCCCTCTGCTGCCTCATGACGTATCCGAAGTACTGTACTTGCGGATTCCGACGTGGTTCAGCAGTTCCATTTTGGTCCTCGCCAGCGTGTATGCTTTTTGTCCAGGGAATTCTTAGCAGTTTCCTAACGCACTTGTTCCCGAACGCTTGGAGCCTTGGATGCGTTTCGTTTCTCTTTTCTTTCCTTAGCGTCCAGGCCGCACATCCGGATGTTGCTGTCGGCCATGCCAATGCCTTCATCGTCCGTAATTTGGTGTCATTATGTATTGACTTGTTCTTCCATGTTTGACAATAGTTAATAAAACTCGCATCTCGAGTAAGATAAATTGCAGAGAACTCTATCGTGGAGAATATTTGCCTTTAGTCCACAGGACATGACAAATTATGAAAATTGATTAAGTATCAACAAATACATTTTTGCAACGTTTCAGTTCAACCTAAAAAGATTAGTCAAGGACACAGGCTAAGTGTTTAATGAGCTGAGCCATAAAACAAACTAATTACTAAGTCTGTTGATCTGTTTTTAAAGTAGTGCATAAGTCATCTGCGTCATTTCTTGAAACATCAGGCCTACTACGTTAAGCTGTGAATCTGTTAAATAAGAGAGTACTGATTGTCTAAAATAATAGTAAAATTCTATGCCTCAGCATGGAACTCGCCCTATAACTTTATAAGCCAACCTGTGAAGACTACTGCTTCGCATTACGCACCCCCTATGGTAAAATCCTAGCTACGCCACTGCCCCTATGATTCAAACCATGATTTGGTCTGTGACACTTTAATTTGAAGCTTTGTTTGCTCACAACTGTTATAAAATTGCATTATATATATAATATTTTCATTTATTGAAGAAAACTGGGTGGCACACCGCAACCAGGAACATTAACATGGGAATCATAGCGACATAATAATATGATAGCAAAAGCAGAAAACTAAGTTATATATATATATATATATATAAATTTTGTTTGCACACTAATTTATTTTAATTTAGATAATCTGATAAAGTAACGTTTATTTATCTACTTAGATACAATGTTGTGTCTATAACTGTGTATTAATGATAAAACAATGTCATTATGATGATTATTTCAACGTCAGTATTGATATGAAAATCAGGAATTGTCAGCCGTTGTTGTAAAAACTAGATAACCGGGACAAATTAATTAAAAGCAGACTATAACCAGGAAGGAAAAACCATGGCTAATGGGACAGTTGACCTTGCAAAGAATGTGAAATTGGGTCAATATGAGCTTGAACGGCGGTTGACAAGCACACTCCTAAGTCATTTTCAACTGTAAAAACCCTCTGTGTTTCGTTTTGATTTGTGTCATTCCTGAAAATGCCTTTTCGCACTGCCAAATAGTGCAGAAGGGCAGCAGTATACCGACAGCTTTGGCACCTATCAAGGCGTATTCCTTCTCTATCACAATACAGAAACCTGTTAAATTCATTTCTGCGAACTTAACAGTCTTGTTGTCCTCGAGACCAAGGTCTTGGTCTCGAGTGCACTCGAGTTCGTTTTTAAAAGTCTTGGTCTTGGTCTTGGTCTTGAGGTTCAAGGTCTTGGTCTTGGTCTTGAGGTTCAAAGTCTTGGTCTTGGTCTTGGTCTCGAGGTTCAAGGTCTTGGTCTTGGTCTTGGTCTTGAGGTTCAAGGTCTTGGTCTTGGTCTTGGTCTTGAGGTTTAAGGTCTTGACAACAAGACTGGAACTTAAGTCGCAGTATTCTGTCAGCTGCAGAATCAGCTGTTCTTTTCCGCAATCTCTATGCAAAATAATGATGAAATGGGTTTCTGACCCAGTATTTGTCAGAGACATTTAAACTTGGAAAAATAATATCGTAACATATCTTCCAAATCTGATCTATAGGCCTACTCTCGCAGAGCATAGCAACCAAATTTGTAACTTTTAGATTTTCACAGGCTTTACCCTAATTCAGATCATAATAAGTTAAATGCCTTCAAGCTTTTCCAGCAGACTAACTTCCACTGCCGTGAGAGACTGACTGCCTAGAGATTGACTGGACTTGGAGAACTTTACTTTTTCCACCTGTATTTTTAGTATAAATCGCTTAAGACTATAGGCAATTGTTGCTCCTGTCCTGCTGCTGATGTCTTCGTCAAATCGAAACTCGGAAACCGCGATTAAAACAATAAGCAAAATATTAAGTGAACGAAGTCGATAGCAGTCGATAGCTTAATAGCGACTGGTTTCGACTTGGTGCTTAGCGGCGGCGGCGGCGGCGGCGGCGCTGGGATTACATGCCTTAGTTCTGGCGACAGTTAGGCCTAATATTGGGAGGGGGATACACTCATGGCCAGGAGAGCAGCAGGAGAGCAGCAGCACGCGGTTCGATTCCCGCAACCCCCACCCTCGTGCGGGTGCATTGCATGGCTGCCATAACGTGGTTTTAGCATGGCTTTAAGGGGAGAGTAAGAGCATCGTTGAAAATACTAATACACAGCCTTATTCTGACAGAACTCAACCTCGCAATTCTTTATTCATGTGCATACGTATGGGATCCCCAATTGCACACTTCTTCCTCTAACTGGATTCATGTAGGCCTATCTGGCTGCACTACTGTGTCTTAGACTTCCTTATCAATCCAATATCACATCTGCTCTTCGTTTTCTGTACTGGCTCCCTGCATCTGACGTATCCGCCTGAAGTTAACACTGCTCTTGTTTAAGGCACGTGCAAGTCTACTCCTATCCATCAGTAACTATCATCTCTGGTTATACCGTATAATTCTGTTATGGACGATCCCCTCCATATGGGCTCTATATGGGTTTCATCTGGGAATATGGGTCCCATGTAGTTCAATGTGGGTATGCTGGCAGGACTGTTCTGAACAAAGTTTGTTGCTTTTGGTTCACTTTGGTCGGCGTTCATTCCTAGTAGAGTTAGAACTTTGCCTTCTTGTGATCTCCTGTCTCTTACAGAAACTATCTTTAGCTCTAAACTAAAAACGTTATTTCTTCCATCAGTCTGTTTATCGTTGACGCTTTCTGTTGCCGGGCTTTAATGTGTATTTTGAACTTGATTTTAGTGGGCTTCATTAAATGGGGTTCCACTGCGTTGTACTGTAATGAGTCACTCTAGAAGTTGTTTTTTTGCTCCGCAGGGAGTTTATTAATATGTACAGCCTTCTTCACAATTACTGCTACTTACGTCATCCTGAGATCGATTTCGGGTAAGCATAGAAATCAGAAATCTTGTCGTTATCTTCTGGGTTTTTTCCCACTTGTTTTCCTCAATGTACTATATAGGGCCTAATATTGGCTAATCTATAATTTATACAACATATGAAGTTCACGGCGCTGCCATTCTGCTCAGTCGCTCATATCGTTTCGTTTTCAGCTCAAATGCTTTTCTTTTTCCAAATGCCTTAGTCTGCCTCTCAGTCTAAGCCAACCGATCTTCTCGATTTTGACCTCAATAGGGCCTGCAGGCTTTCGGTGCGCAAGCGGTTCATGCATTAGATGCGACGTGAGAGATATGAAAAAATTACCATTACTCCTGTTATTACTCTTATTTGGGGGCCTGCTGTCATTATTTCTACTATCACCGTGTTTGCTGCAATGACTATTCTACTTTCATTGCTACTAAGGCCTACTGTTATTGTTTATGTAATAATAATAAATCGTTAGTTTATTTCAGAGGGAGACAGATGGCAAGAGCAGCTGAAGTTGATCACCGATCAAGACCTAACGGGTGAGGAAGACATTGCTTCGTTATTGAAAGTTCGTCAGCTTCACACCTACGTTGGCCTATTGCGTCTTTCGTAATAGCAGTAATAGCAGCAGCACCAGAAGCAGCAGTACTAGTAGTAGTAACAGCAGTAGTAGCAGTAGTAGTAGTAGCAGCAGCAGCAGCAGTAGTAGTAGTAGTAGTAGTAGTAGTAGTAGTAGTAGTAGTAGTAGTAGTAATAGTAGTAGTAGTAGTAGTAGTAGTAGTAGTAGTAGTAGTAGTAGTAGTAGTAGTAGTAGTAGTAGTAGTAGTAGTAGTAGTAGTAGTAGTATAGTAGTAATAGTAATAATAATAATAATATTAATAACACTAATTATAACAATCATAATTTACGCTAAGAATTGAGGGAAAAAACAATGAGAATAAAAAATACTTAGTAACTATCGTGACATTTTGTCTAAGAATGATGCTGCACTATTAAGGAATGTACAACCTAATACCTACGTAGGCATATTGCGTCTTTTGTGATAGCAGCAGCAGCAGTAATAGTAACAGTAACAGTAGCAGTAGTAGTAATAATAATAACAATAGCAGTGGCTTTTGGGAGCACTTTTGCCGGCCGGGAAATAGATGAATAGGGCCATTCCGGACACTTTATTTTCAATGATAGTTAATATTCAAGTTCCTGAGGGATCCTGTATACCTCGGGGCATAACAAAATGGCATTAATAATAATAATAATAATATAATAATAATAATAATAATAATAATAATAATAATAATAATAATAATAATAATAATAATAATAATAATAATCATAATAATAATAATAATAATAATAATAATAAAACAACTAAACAACTAATAACAACTTAAACCTGGACGAATAGGGCCCATTCCGGACAAATCTACTCTGTAAATAATGTTGAAGTCCCTGAGGGATCCTGTATACCTCGGTGCAAAAAAGAAATAATAATAATAAAAATAATAATAATAATAGTAGTAATAATAATAATATCCCTGGCACTATAGCCTAAAGCAGGGTTCCCAACGTTTTCTAGGCAATGTTTGAATAATAACAATAATAATAATGATAACAATAATAATTATTATTATTGGGCCTATAAATCATGAATTATTTTAGAAGGAGACAGACTCTTGAGATGGGAAGAGCAACTGAAGTCGATCACCGATCGGAATCTGACAGGTGAGAGAGACACTGCTTCGTAATTTCAAGTCATGCCTTCATTCATACGTATTGCGTCTCTCTGTGGATCTATAAAGTCATTTTCACCGCCTGACTTCGAATAAGAAACACTTCGTTTCAAAGACACGAAAGAGAAAAATCTGCTGCTGATGATGATGTTGATGAGCAGGAGGAGGAAGGCGACAACTGTTGGACAACGTTGATAAAACTATGATGATACAGCTGTTGCCGATGATGATGATGATGACATCGACTCGATGATGATGATGACAATAATGACAATAGCGCTGGTGAAGATGAGGACCATGATGATGATGATGATGATGAAGATGATGATGATGATGATGATGATGATGAGAAGGAGGAGGAAGGCGACCACTGTTGGACAACGTTGATAAAATTATGATGATACAGCTGTTGCCGATGATGATGACGACATCGTCTCGATGATAACAATGATGACAACAGCGATGGTGCAGATGAGGACGATGATGATGATGATGATGATGATGAAGATGATGATGATGATTATAATGATGATGATGATTATAATGATGATGTTCAAATCAAATCAAATTAAAAATTCTTTATTGCAACCATATAAATGTACAAGGCAATCAATTTTACAAAAGGATGAACAACAAGATGGCTACAATGGTAGGCCCAGAAGGGATAAATAATCCCGCTAGTAGGGACACCTACTTGCAACAAGTAATTGCAGGGTAGTTAGAGACCAGCTTGAATGGCTTAAGTTACAATGGAATTTTCTCATTGTTATACTTATTGAAGGTTGACCAGAGACCGCCGCTACCTGAGGCAGTAAAGAAACCAAGGGAAGAAGAAGAAAGGAAAGAGTGGTTATGGCTCAATAAGATGGAATAAGGAAATACTGTGAAATATTAAATAACCGAGCAATGATAATTGATCACAGAAAAGAAAAATAAGGAACAGAAACACTTCTAATAATTAATAACATTACTATTAAAGACTTAACTAAGAGCTTAACTAATACATGGTTAATAGTAGGACATTCAAGAACTTGCGTCGTTGACAATAAGGTGCAGGCGTAGCATTCTTTTGATGATGATGATTAAGATGATGATGATGATGATGATGATGATGATGATGATGATGATGATGATGATGATGATGATGATGATGATGATGAGTAGGCCTATACTGAACTGTGAGGAGGAGAACAATTACTTTAACAATAGCCATGTTTATGTTCCTGTTAGTTATCTGCATGATTTTCACGACGCCAAACAAGTGGCTGAGTCGAGGAGTGGCTGTACAGAACACTTGGTCAAGACGTTGTTCTCTGTCAGTTTTCTTCTATTCCAAATCCTCCGCTAACTGTCCGAATCACGTCATCTGCAATGTGTGGAATTCCGTTGGATTGGACGTTCCAGAGGGACGCAAACATCTGACTGGAAAAACGATGGAAGCTCTGAAGTATTGCTATAAAACGTTCGGTCGATCTGTAGACTGGTATCTTAAGGCCGATGATGATGTCTACATCTTCTTCGAGAACCTCCTGGAAGTCCTTTCCTGGTATAATTCAAGTACACCCAGATACATTGGTCATAGGAGTCTTACGATTATTCCTAGAGGATACCAATCTGGTGGAGCTGGCTATGTCCTTAGCAAAGCTGCAGTGGCAAAGATGTTCGAAAATAGCATTCAGTTTCAGATACACTGCAAGGCAGACGGTGCAGTTGAAGACGTTGACATCGGATCGTGTCTTGCTGCGTTTGGTGTCTATCCGGAAGATACGCGTGATGCTGAAGGAAGGTTGAGGTTCCATTCACAAAATCCTCTCCGAGTTATGAGCGAAGAAAGTTTGCTCGAACATCGCTTCATCAATTTCCGTGGCACTACATTCGGAAACAAGAAAGTAAGTAAAGAGGAAGAGTGATTAATTTTTAATTTTTCCTAAATTTTTTAATAATATGGTGATTATTGAAAACGCAGAATGTATATGGAGGCACTGGAAGAGAGAGAGAATTAGAGAGAGAGGCAGAGAAACACATAGAGGCGTATAGCCATATAGTAGAGAGACAGAGAGACACATAGGCACAGAGACACAGAGGCAGAGAGACAGAAAAGGATAGAGGCACAGAGGCAGAGAGAAAGAGAGACAGAGGGTGGAGAGACAGAGAGGCAGTCAGACATAGAGATAGAAAGACACAGAGGCAGAGAGAGAGAGAGAGAGAGAGAGAGAGAGAGAGAGAGAGAGAGAGAGAGAGACAGACAGAGACAGAGACAGAGACAGAGACAGAGACAGAGACAGAGGTGGAAAACGAGGTAAGTCGGGGACGGAGCAGGGAGGCGACAAAGTAGTACGACGAAAAGAGAGATAGAAAGGGAGGTAGAGATGAGTAAGGAATGGAAGAAGGAAGAAAGGAATGGATAATGGTTAGAGACATTTTGTCGAACCAGCCTACAGATGCTTGATGCGTGAGAGGATGAGCCTAAGAAATGTTTCTTAAATTAAATCATATCTTTCACTGTACATATTACTCGGGATATTTAAGGAAATATTCCTCTATTGATTTCATATTTATTTTTCCATACAGTCGTTGATGCTGTGCTTAGGAATGGGTATGCCAAACATATCATGAATTCATACTAAAACATTGGCCTACTCGTGAACGATACCACAAGGCGTTGACTCAACAGATTGAAAGCTACCTCAGAACTTTAAATTCAGTTCTAGTCTCAAAGCGCTGGACTGTTTGTGGGCTTTGCTCATTATCTCATGTGCATTTCTTATTGGCTGTGACTAGCGGACCGCCAGGCGGCCCGCTAGTATTTCGAAACTTGCGGGCCGCCTGGCGGTCCGCTAGTCAATAGGATATTTTGTGTCTAGCGGACCGCCAGACGGCCCTGAAATTTCAAATACTATCGGGCCGCCAGTAATGTGATTGCACCAGAAGCCCTTTCAAATCCGAACACTTGGGCCAAAACATTGGCTGCACTAACCCTAAGACTAACCCTTAACGTCTGAAACCTGTCACTGAAAGACCCCCAGTCGGGACTGCTTGTCCTTCGTTTTTTATACTTAAATTCTGCGGCCATAGGTCCGCTTCGTGCAGCATAATCGCAGCGAGGAATATCGCAGTTCATCCTTGGCACGTGCAGCCTTCTTCTGCGCATACTTTTTCTTGGA
The DNA here is from genome assembly GCA_963556255.1 of Allolobophora icterica. Taxonomy (NCBI): domain Eukaryota; kingdom Metazoa; phylum Annelida; class Clitellata; order Crassiclitellata; family Lumbricidae; genus Allolobophora; species Allolobophora icterica. The sequence goes on from OY744616.1 coordinate 41,370,062, forward strand.
TTATAACGTCTTGGCGTCACACTAAACTTACTCGGTTCATACAGTTTTTTTGAATTTTCTAAGTCGTTAAAGCTAAACATTTGACCAACATAAATGAAACTGTCCGTTACGGCCGCCATGTTGCTTATGAAAGTAGCCACGTTCTGGAATCACGTGAGGTCTTACACGTGACTGGCGGCCCGCTAGTTTTTCGAAATTTGCGGGCCGCCTGGCGGTCCGCTAGTCACTTCGTTTCTTATTTGCTAGCCAATCCAGAGTTTTATTTGCATGGAAAAGGGAAACACCTTCCATCTTGTTAAGAATATTTTCCATCCTATTTCGTTCCGTTTTATCGGTTTTCCTGATCTGCCGCCAATCACAAATCGTAATCGTAATCTCGAGACTTCTACAGGGCCCAAAAGAGCCACGTCGCGGGAACCAGCTTATTCACAGGCGCAATTGCACCCTAAACCCAAGTCGTATGCGGTACTAATTTTTATTTAGTCTCATTTATTTCTTATGACTTATCACGCGTGTATGGTCAGTTTATTTGAATCAGAGACGCCAGACATGTGCGAGTGACCAACTTATTGGGAATAGGTACATGATTATTCTCGAACCCTCGATCTTTCAATTGAAAAAATAACGCACTACCAAATAACCCGCTGTACCGCATAATGGCTCTCTTTATAATGATCTCATAATTTACGGAGCTGAGGTAACAGTGTAGCAGGCCTGCTTTGATTCCGTGATATTCATGCAATTCACGATACACTTCCATGTTTTCAACCAGTTTTTTTACAGTGGATATTTCTGTTACTATTTTTAGTTGAATATATTTTTGAACTATTTGTTTCACTTTCACGTCGGGCGCGTCGGGGACCCAAGTCAGGCTCTACTCTGCTTGTTTGAGGTAGTCCCAGACCGTCGACCTTCTCCAGATTCCTCGAAGCAGATCCTCTCCCAGATGGTGGAAGGATGGGGGCGGCTCAGATGTTAAAGCCATAAATGGTGAGACAAATAAGGCAGTTGGTTTTGAATTAGCTCTGTTAGTTCTCTCTCGAATCCTATCACTTCTCCTAAGTGGAGGCTCGATATCGGAGGACCCACTTGCGTGTAAGATCTTACTAACCTCTTCCAATATAAATGAAAAGTTGGCCTGGCTTGAGGGAAAGTTGTAGCAGCTGGTCTAGCGGCAATTCTCGTGGGCTCAGGACTTGAGTTCGTTAAATAATCTGGGAACCTGGCTCCTATGCCATCCACTCTCTGACAGAACCTCTAGGTGGTCAGAAACGCAAGATTGCTGGTCACTCAATTCTTCCTGCTCATTCATCAGCTCTCGTTTCTGACTCTGAAGAACCGTTTGATGGTTTTTCAGATCAGTCTTTCCAGAGGATAGCGATTCTACGCTTCCTCTCAGAAGTTCTAGACTTCCTAATATCTGGTCCAAGATAGGTTCCGGAAGGGACGTACAACTGCCTTACTTACTTCAATCTTCTCTACATCTGAACCTAATCCTCTAAGATCAGACAAAGATATCCTTTGTATATTATATTATTTCTTTCACAAGCGCAATATTAAAGCACAATTCTCTACTACAATATCTATCTATCTATAATGAACTTCTATAGCGCCCCTTCAAGAAATCTACTCAGTGGCGCTCCCGACCCAGGCCCGGTCAAAAAGAAAGGTCTTAAGAAGGCCATAGAAAGTACCTGAGAGGTCTCTAGGGAGAGAGCGAAGGGAAAGAGGGAGGTCGTTCCAAGCGGTAGGACCCACCACGGAGAATGCCCTACGCTGCGCCATAGCAGTACGCGCATAGGGGACAACAAAATCACCCCGGGAGGCCGAGCACAAGGCACGGCGCCCCGCACAAGCGGAAGTTAAAGTAAAGAGCTCGCAGAGGTAGGCCGGGGCCCGCCCTAGGACACAATGCCACGCCATGGTGGAGACCCTGTAATGAATGCGATGCTGGACAGGAAGCCAATGGAGAACGTCTCGCATAAATTCAGAGACGTGGTCAAACAATAATCACACTCTCACAATGCAGCACAAGGCAATTATATCTAAAGCACAGACGACCTACGTAAATTAATTGAAAACTTAATTGGTCTTAACAAACAGGACTGGCTGCACCGATTTACTAGGGTTTGGCTTCGTTAAGTATTGAGTGTCATACGACCGTACTTTCTGTTCCCTTTGCCCTCCGTTTCTTTCCGTGCGATGATCAGTGTAGATCAGTTAAATCGGGAATACGTCTGTAAACTCCTTGCTCCAGAATCCCGTAATTAGCAGAATCAACACGTAGAGACAGTTTTTCTGTCGCAGAACATTCGGGCAACGGGTTTCACGATACGATTTCCACAAGACGGACTCGCGCTAAATCCGTGAGATTCGCTTTACGATAGCACTTAATCCTGGCTGCAACAATTTACACGTAGATTTGACGCGACATCTATAGGAGCCTGCACGCTCGCAAGTTGTCGGCGGGGGTTCGATGCTCATTAGCGGTTTTCTTCAAAACGGGTTCGACTGCATTCAGGTTCCTAACGCCGGTATCCGTCCTGGTCGTTGGATGCTTGCGGAGTGATGCAGGCAGGGGCGTCTACACCATGGAAACCTTGGAGAAAATGCTCCCTCCAAGAAGCAGAGGGAGCATTTGTGACCTGTCAGCGTGTGTGCCACATTAACTTGGTTCATTCTATGATTCTTCCTTGAATAATATCTGGTCCGTCTGTCCGCCTTCAAATTGCTGACAACATACTTACTTTACCATAACCTAGCTGGCCAACGCAGGAGGCAGGTGTTGGAAGGACACCCGAGGGAGCATGAGGCCATAAATAAAACTGGCCCACCGGTTTCCTTACCCTGCCAGAAGAGGATTGGTCACCATCTGGGAAAAAGACCAAGAAACCTTAACATGACTATGTACCTAAACCTGGAGACGTCAAGTTCAGGACTCATCGTTGGCCCCGGCCTGACGGAAGAGAAACAAAGAAAAGAAGAAGATAGGTAAATATGCAATTATGCGATGTTCTCCGATAGTAAGATGCGGATACGAGCTTTAAAGGCCTACACGCAGAAGTATGGGGAGGGAAGGGGAGAGAGTAGAAGGGGAGAGAGGGAGGGGAAGTTGCTCCAATGACCGGAAGGAGATAGATCATAGACGCCCCAGGATGGTTCCTCGGCTCTCCTGAGTACCGGTCTTTGTCGTCAGACGGCTGCATCTCGTAAACTTCTCGTCACCGGACTTCGACGTCTACGACTTCTTCCTTCGGGGCAACGGACTGATGCACAAGTCACATGCATTGCTTTATATTCATTCTTCGGGGTGTGACGTATAGACGTGGCCTACTTCATTGGCTTCAGCCAACCTGCCTCCTCTTTCATACGTTGCCTGCATGAAGTAGTTCGCCTGACTCATATCTCTACTAGCAGCCAAGCGAGGTACATGGCTAATGGATCCTCCTTTCATGGGCCTCGCTTGCAATGGATTTATATCCTCGAGGAATTTATACCTCTATTGGATTATTCTCTATCTAATGGATAATGGAACTATATCTTGTGCGAAGGTAGGTATTGGTATCAGGTAAGTAATATATATATATATATATATATATATATATATATATAAATCTGTGCGACTTAGCGGCGTCACATTTTTATACTTGCAAATGTCTCTTGTCAGGGCCTACTATCCCCCCCTGTAAGCTGGAAGCAATCCCCCCTTACTGTAAACCCTCCCCTATCTCCCCTCCCCTTCCTCCACTACACCCCACCCCTTCCCCCCAATCCCCTCCCCCCTTCCCTTGAAGTGGGGTCCCCCCAGAAAATTTGTTGATTTCTACATTTCCACTCCCCTCTCATTCCCCACCCAATCCACTCCCTCTGCCTTCACCCCTCCTGTACATTCCCCTCTTCTCCCTTTGAAGTGGGGGTCCGGGGGTCCTCCCCCGGAAATTTTTTAATTTCTACATTGCCGTAGGTGAGTTTTAGCGCATTTTTTGGAGCAAGAAAACTGGCGTTGGAAGACTATACATTTTAGTTCAACTGAACTGTTGAATTAATTTCTGCAGGGCTCCCAGTGCACTGTAAAAATTTTATGGGACAAGCTGTAATAAATATGGCAAAAAATTTAAGTGATACAATTATTTTGTGTAGTGCAGTGAAAATTCATTCCCTGTTTGAAATATTCCTGAAAAATAATTGTCGGCTGGATAACACTGTAGTAGGCAGGCAGGGGCGTCTACACCATAGAAACCTTGGAGCAAATGCTCCATCCAAGAAATAGGGGGGAGATTTGTCAGTGTGTGTGCCACAATTTTAGGGGGGAAGGAACGGGGGGAAGAAGAGGGGGAAAAGGACGTTGCTCCAATGACTAAGGGGGATAGACGCCCCTGTAGGCAGGGATGGAGCCTTTTACTGCTGCTTTACACCAGAAATGTGCATTCATAATGCAATCTTTAAAATCCCCATATATTTGCTGAACGGTGTCCTATATTGCCCAATATTTTAACATGTGTCCCATATTTTGGAAATTTCTAAATCAACAGGATTGTGAATGCTTTTCTTCAATTTTTAAAATACTTTTTGCATCTTTCTTCAACAAAAAATAGCAGAACATAATGGCCATGCAATAGCTAAAGAAAAACAAGTAATGATGATACACTATAACACTGCTTAGACACTGTACGGTAACCTCAGCAAATATTGCATGGCCAATAATACTGATACATCACAATACAATACTTTAAGAATCATTAGTAATTAGTCACTTTATTAGTCACTAATTATTATAAATTAGTGACTGTGCCAGGGGGGGAAATTTTCCCCCCTGGCACAAATTGGAAGCAGTCTGATTCCTTCCCCCCCTACGTAGTAGGCCCTGTCTCTTGTAACTCCTCAATTGCAAGTAGGAACTTTAACGATGTCACAATCCCCTCCCAGATGCTGTTCGTGATAGAGTTTCGTCGCCGCCAATTTCAAATCGTTCTTCTAGCGTCATCCTTAAGGGTACTTTAAAACCAACAGCACCAATAATTACGGTTCTATTTTTCAGATGAAAGGAATATACGAAATGCTTGGTCAACATACAACGTCTTTTCACTACGTGAGTCCTGGAGAAATGTACTTCATTGAGTTTCTTGTCTATCATCTCAGACAACGATGACAGACAATTCTTCCAACTGTGTTCGACGTCACTCGATTAACGGAAAGACAACGACAGATTATGCAACGAAACAGTTTCCAGTTCACAGACAACTCAACCATTTGAACTCATACTCACAGTCCACAATTATTCAGTTTAACTTAAATCTAGTGTTTCTGTTCGGTTCATTTTCGTTCATAGTTGTATTCCAGCTTCAGGTCTAAGATCTTCACTTGTCATCCTGATCACCATGGCCATCGACATCGTTCTCCTCTTCTCCTTCTCCTTCTCCTTCTCCTCGTCTTCTCCCTATACTTGTTTTCGTCATCGTTATCATGATCATCATCGTCATCGTCATCGTCACGGTGCTGTGAGAGTAAAGAGATGAGGGACAAGTCATTGGAGTCAGCGTAGAGTGAAGATAGAGAGATTGGCTGAAATTTAGATCCTTGTAGACGATATGTAATGCAATGTAATAAAACATTTATACAGCGCCCCTTAAGAGCCTGTCAGAGGCGCTAAACACGCGTCATCAGTCTGATAATAAATACGTTTTTTTCAACCGGGTAAAGGAGGCAAAGTCTCTAGTGGTAGGCTAATAGTGTCACAATCGAGACTGGCTGACACTGCTCGGCGATGTAGTCCGGAGTAACTCCAGCCATAGTTTTTCACCCCAACGTAGTAGGCCCCTAGGTTAGCAGCTTGTTTAAGGTCGCTGCGTGAATGATCAGAACTGTTTTCGAGCCTTTGATCTACGCGAACATGACTTAAAGCACGACGCTCAATCCAGGTTCATCCATATCCCCATCATCTGTATTTCCAGTTCCATTATATCGCATCGGTCTTAACAAATTTATGAGCGTATCTTCAAAATACAACACGTAGGCATTGCTAAATGAATGAAAATATTGTGACTCTATTATGCCACTCAATTTATCTGGTTGGGTGGTGGCAGTCTTGTTGTCAAGACCTTAAACCTCAAGACCAAGACCAAGACCTTGAACCTCAAGACCAAGACCAGGACCAAGACCTTGAACCTCGAGACCAAGACCAAGACCTTGACCCTCAAGAACAAGACCAAGACCTTGAACCTCAGGACCAAGACCAAGACCAAGACTTTGAAACTCAAGACCAAAACCGAGAACAATACCGGTACCCAAAAATCACGACCATATCCAGATTTCTATTCCTTACTAAAATAACTGTCAAGCCAAACTACTCGCTATTTTAATTAAACACGAATCTTTTATTTTATTCAAACAAAACAATTCCAAATGCAGACTGCAGAGAATTCCGAATTCGTATTTACAGAAGTCCTTCGGGCGAAATTTTATTCCATATGCCTTTTATAAAAATCAATTCGCTCAGAATTTTCTGACCAAGACGTGACCGGTGGGTCCTCATAAAAATTCTGCCATGTGAAAAATACGTTCTACAGTGCTGAATTCACTGGTAAACAGAGCAGCTTTTCAAGTACCGGATGTAAATGTACAAATTGTGAGTCGCTTTTGAAATCATTACATGGTAAATAACCGGAAGCCAAAATAAATGTCAAAAGCAACAGTAAAGCCTCAATCAAACCGTGTAAACACTAGGCCTAAAGCAATTGTATTAGTAATTATTGGATAAATTATTAAACTCCTTGCGTTTTGTTAAATGACTTTATATAGTCAAAAGTCTTGGTCTTGGTCTTGCAAAGCCAAGACCAAGACCTTGAACCTCAAGACCAAGACCAAGACCTTGAACCTCAAGACCAAGACCAAGACCAAGACTTTTAAAAACGAACTCGAGTGCACTCGAGACCAAGACCTTGGTCTCGAGGACGACAAGACTGGGTGGTGGTAGGCGACTAGCGGGTGTTGAATGGCCCCTGGTGGCAGAAGCCTTTCCTCATATCACCTTTCTGGATGCGGTTAGAGATTTAGGAGTTTTTCTGGATCGTACTCTTAGCTTCTCCCAACATGTTAACCAGGTTACCCGTAGTAGCTGTTATTATCAACTACGCCAATTACGGGTTATTTCTCGCACCCTGTCGCATGATGCTACTGTCATCCTTATCCATACTTTTGTAACAAGCAGGCTGGATCACTGCAGTTCAATCTTGGTTGGTCTGCCGTTTGGATTAATTGGCCGCCTCGACCGAATTTTTCGTTCAGCTGCTCGGCTCATTGGACGCATCCCGAAATATGCCACTATTTCTGCATACATGCGTGATGTGCTGCATTGGCTCCCTGTCCCGCAGTGTTTCTGCTACAGGGTTGCTGTACTGGTTTGGCGCTGCCTCTTAGGCTGTGCCCCGGCTTATCCGTGTGAGCTCTCCCTCCCGGTCTCGGATTCATTTGGCCGGCGTGCCCTTCGATCTTCTTCACTGGGGGAGAACTTTGTTCCTAAATTATATCTTGGTTCTACTCACTTGACTCTTTACCCCTTTATTCATCTATCTATATATATAGTTTCCTTATATGTAAATTTGTCCGTCGTAGGACGCTACGTCACAAACGGCTTCTGTTCTATTGTGAAACCGCTTGTGACGTCAGTACTGCCGTCTTGACGACGGCGGTCTTGACGACGGCGGTCTTGACGACACATAATTTATAGGCATATAATATGACGTCATAATATAACGGGCTAATACTCTAGAACGATATACACTGCCGTCATAATTACGACGGGCAAATACACTAGTCTATTAATATAGTTTCCTTATATGCAAATTTGTCCGTCGTATGACGCTACGCCACAAACGGCTTCTGTTCTATTGTGAAACATAAACCGGTTGTCTTGACCACGGCGGTCTTGACGACGGCGACTAACACTATATACTGCCGTCATAATTATGACGGGAAAATACACTAGTATATATATAGTTTCCTTATATATAAATTTGTCCGTCGTAGGACGCTACGTCACAAACGGCTTATGTTCTATTGTGAAACCGTTTGTGACGTCAGTACTGCCATCTTGACGACGGCGGTCTCGACGACGGTCTTGACGACGGCGATCTGAGCATTTTAACCAACTATACATATAGACCTATCATATGACGTTTTAATATAACTTTGTAATTGTAATCGAGGATTTATATAGCGCCACTCATAAACAGAGGCGCTCCCGACCCGTGTCAGTGTCTTCACTGACAAAGAGAAATGTTTTCAGGCGCTTGCGAGACTGGGCAGGAGACAGAGAGAGGAGGACAAGCCTAAAGCCCTGAGGGAGGCTGTTCCAACTGGAAGGGCCCACAACCGCAAAACTACGGGACTGGGCAGTAGCAGTGCGCATCCAAGGGACTAACAAGAGGCCACGGGCAGATGACCGGAGAGAAGCCCGACCAGGCAAACTGGAAACTGGGGTGCAGTAAGCCCTGAGATACAGCGGAGCTGAGCCAACAAGACAGTTACGCATGAGGGAAAGGACCTTAAATTGAATGCGTTGGTGAATGGGAAGCCAGTGAAGGGAGTCCCGGATGTAGGAAGAGATATGGGCAAACTTCATGATGCCCCCTATAAGGCGAGCAGCAGCATTAAGGATGGACTGGACTAACGGGCTAATACTGCCGTCATAATTATGACGGGCAAATACACTAGTTGTTCTAATATAGTTCTTGGTATGCGCTCTATGTGTATAAAGGTCGCACGTGGACCTCCGAGTCTAGTAGGCCAAAGATAGTGGGCTGTTTTGGCGAGTATGTTATGATACAGGCCATGTGTATATCACGGGCTGTGCCCTCAGACATGCCTGGACACGCTCTGCTGCGTTCAAGTTTCGGGCCAGAAACTTAGGATGAAACATTTGCACTCTTTGAGTAATTTAAGAGCAAATAATTTATGGTATATTAGTATACAATTCACATGGTCACAAATCTCACAATAAACCAGAGCATTACTTTATTAGTAATCCACAAAGCGATTTGTGAAAGAAAATGGTAAAATATATGTACAATATATAATCACACTAGCACAACTGGGAGGTTGGAAACTACCCTCTGGGGTGTACAATGAAGTCTTAACTGGGGAGTCCTAAGAAAGACTAGTGAGTTGAACCACACAACCCAAACAACTCTTACTCTGCCCTTGTCTTTCTATTATTTCATTTTGAAAACGCTATAAGAGTTAGGCTTTACCCAGGTACCCACGATTATGAAGTGAATTCATACATTAGCGTGATATAAACATCTAATTATTAATAAGTATAATAAGGATCTGATTCTTAATAATAATGGTGATGATGATGAGGAGGAAGAGGATGATGATGATGATGATGCTGATGATGATGGTGATGGTGGTGGTGGTGGTGGTGGTGGTGGTGGTGGTGGTGGTGGTGGTAGTGGTGTTGGTAATATATCTTTTTCTACTCCTAACCTAATTTATTTCTTGATAAATCATTTCTACCTCGAGTAAAAAGTATTTGTGCATATCATTTTTTAAATATAGGTAGGTCAAAGTTTGATGGGGCGAATCTTCCGGGGGCGAAAAGTCCTAGAACCGTTTGTTATCAACGCCCTGAAAAGCTGTCTCTCAAAGTTGGTCTGTTCATGGGATCTGTTAGGCCGTCAGTGGTATTAAGATTTTCAGTTAATATTAATTTTTGACTTGCAGTGTGCCAGTAAGTTAAAACTGACTTTCTGCATAACAATTTCGATCAACCTAGAGTCGATGGCTCTTGACATAGTTATTAAGCTCCTCAGCGCATTCCAGGACGATGTTAGAGCATACCTTTACGGTTCAAACACCCTCGGATATTTCTTCAGTTGTCATCGTCTTTAGTCATTTCTTTAGTAGGCCTAATCTCCTTGTTCTTAGTCTACCGCACAATTGTTGTACCTAGAATTTCTGAGGATCTTTGTAGTAATTGGAACATTTATAATAACTTTTCCTCCTATCCTGGTTTTTATTTATTTGTGCAATTTTAAAGATGATGACCCTCCTCGCATCCTACTAGAATAGAATTCCTTGTCAAACAATGACCAATAGCTTTTGGGGCACGTATTGGGGAGCACGGTCCTCTGACTTCCCCTGTAGAGTCGTCACTGACACGGCGTGAGTGTGTTAAGGCTCGTCGATTGCATGGTCTAGTTTCGCAATTTCAACTTTATATCGGAGTCAGGAAGAGACATTTGTGGCTCATCACAACCGAAAGATGAAACAGAAAAAGACTATAGACGATTAACATTACATTAACCTTATCTTCGATCTCTTGTCGGCAGGGCCGGATTAACCAGTATGCTCAATATACTTTAGCAGGGGGCCCCCCGCTTACAGGGGGCCCCCCGACTAGAGTCGGAATACTGCAGGACTAACACAGAATTTATAACACCAAATAAATTATTTGTTCCCAATAAACAGCATAGTTTTACTAGCTTCAGTTTAATCAAGAATTTGACAAAGCAAATTGCAAATTTGAAATGTCAGCCGTTGCAGCCACCTGCTGTGTAGGCCTACATACGTTTCTTTTGACTCGACTTCTTTCAATCAATATAATAATCTATGCTAAGATTACTTTTGTATCTATTATGAAGCGATTTGTTTCCTGGCACACACATAGCAGCGAGCTCATCTTGCAAGATAGAGACAATTAGTTTCGTGCTGAAACTTAATTGGTTAATGTAGAAAAGTTGTTGACGCCTCTGAGGCAGAGAATTCACGTTTACAGTGAAGTTGAATCGTTATGTATTCCAAAGTGTAACACTTTTTGATAGATTAGAGCCTGACACGATTTGAGAATTTTCCAGCAGGCTGGCCACGACATATACGAGATTTGTAGCCTGAAATATTTCCTGACTAAATGGTTCAACTAGCTGATTTTGAAAAATTTAGAGATTGTGCAACACCTGCTGCTTTAGCTATGCTACTGTACACCGAAAACCTTCTGGAAGCAATCTCTGTTTCCATGTGCGTCTGCCCTGGATTTTGAAAGTTGTCCCCTTTTCTGTGTTCGTGAGTAGCTATGCGAAAGCGTCATTTTGCCCCCTTGAAAAAATTTTCCCCCTAGAAAAATTAAACCCCCAGAAAAATTCCTATGGACGCCCATGTCTGTTTCTATCACTCTGCGTGTTTTCAAGTCATTGATGACCTGCAATTGTTCAGGTGAACGCTGTTTGAGTAAGATGGGACTCATAAAAAACAAACTGCAAACTTCTATGATTCGCAAACACCTAACTACATTGGAACTTCTTTGTGTTGAAATTGAGGTGCTTAACTTGATTTCAGTTGATGATATTATTACACAGTTTGCTGCTGTTAAAAGTCGCAAATGCTTCTGAGCTGTTAAAACTGAAGAGAACAGATTCGAACTTTGATTATAATTTTAAGCTAGGCCCTAATTGCATGTTGTGATATAGGCCAACTGTAACAAACATTTGAAACGACCTTAGAATCTAAGACTGATAGTACCAAATTATGCAAAGCGTTAAAGTTGCGTTATGTGCATTGATTACTAACTTGAGCAACATGGCATACAGCAATGACCTTGTCTTTGCGGCATCTCCACCATTCCATGCTCAATACGACAAGGGGCCCCCCGTGTGTAAATAGCATGGGGCCCCCGAGTGGTTAATCCGGCCCTGCTTGTCGGTTCTCAAGAGGTGCCTCCTCTACCATCTTATTAGTCACCTTAAAGCATTGATAGACACAAACAAACAAACAAACAAACAAACAAACAAACAAACAAACACAGACAACCAAACCAGGACGTCGGTCAATATATGTGTGGAGGCAATATATTGCCACACGTTCCCACACGTAATTACCGTAGTACATTATTTCCGGTCCAGATCGTACATAAAACTTCTATGACTCGTATATATAGGCCTAGAAAGATCGTATATATACAACCAACGGAGGCAGATGTCAAGCTTCGCATAGACGCATTTAGGCATACTTCAATTCGACTCAAAATTAGTCAGCGTTGACACGTACCACTCGGTAAGATTCATTGGAAAAATATCAGTCAGAACATCATGAAATCGGGTCAAAGGTACAAACCTCTAACGCTTGGTTGCATCGAATGACTTTCACCCAGGAACAAATACGGATGAGGCTGACCTAATGCGTTAACGGACTCAACGTTTTAGACTGAATATATAGAATACAGAGCTGCAGATGATTCTCAAGCAGAAGTTACGGGGTTCAAGTTAGTATTTGTATAATGGTCATTTGTCATTTTGTAAATTCATGTTGAAGCCTACCTCTTAACGTTATAGTAGGCCTATTTAATTGTATTAACTCAACACTTATCTGAATAATAATTAATTAATTTACATCTTAGATGTCAATAGACGTCAATAGTTTAAAGGTAGACACGGTCAATCAATCGCTAAGAAGAGGGGAGATCGATGGAGGGGAGATCGATGGGAGATCGATGGAAGGGAGATCGATGGAGGGGAGATCGATGGAGGGAGATCGATGGAAGGGAGATCGATGGAAGGGAGATCGATGGAGGGGAGATCGATGGAAGGGAGATCGATGGAGGGAGATCGATGGAGGGGAGATCGATGGAAGGGAGATCGATAACCGAGAGTGGAATCTGAGTGATCGATAGATTCACGAAATAGAACATAAGTAAAGTGAATGTTAGGGCGTAGGCTAATCGTAATCTATCTTCAGCCATCAGAAGCTTCTTCGCAGGTGTTGAGACATATCAAAATTGTTGGGGCCAGTTTCGTTTCCGGGTTAAGATCCAAAAGTCATTCAGGTTGATATACGGTGGATGGGATTTGGAAGAGTGCACAGTTTAGAGCAGAAGAGGGATCAGGGTATAGATTGTCTGGAAAAGAAATATTTTCAGTTTCGATGGTAAACCTTGCGCAGAAATTGGAACAGATACAGAGCTCATGAGATGGATGCTTGGGTTTAGTACCCGGCGTCAGTCGCTAAGGACACCTGCAAGTTAAGTAAGTTGTAAGTTACACTTACCATTGACTTAACGAGTGACTTAGCAACTCAGTCGACTAAGTCTCCTGCTTATCAACTGACTAAGTCGTTTAGAATTATCGACTGACTTAGCGACTTGCTATCGACTTTTCAGATAATCAGGTATGTCTATTGGACGTACAGTCACATACTTGATTACCTAACCATATAATGCAATTTACCGCATACTGTACTGACCGTGCCGTCATTTCCTGGGGCATTAGATGAAACCCATATGGGCTCTATGCAGATCCAATATGAGAATATGGGTACTATATGGGCTTCGCTTCATGTGGGAATGCTGACAGAGGACAGACTACGGACTGTCACATGTCTATGTGAATTTATGAGAGATGACAGACGCAATCGAGTAAAAGGAATAAAGCATACGACTTAATCCGAGGTCGGATTTCTCTCAGGAACGCAAATGGCCGCATATTATCCTCAATTTTACAAACATATTGTGGCGAAGCGACCCCTGGCGGCGGCTGTCGTCAAGCGCCGGAATGAGGACTTCCAGTCGTGCAATTCCTGAGGATTCGAACTCCTGTGTTCGGGACCATAATATACAGTGGGCACGCTGAACAGGCGCTTACTACGTCTAGGCATAGTGACATTGGGCAATTCTTCTAAGGGCAATGACGTCATACTTACCATTTCATCACCAAGGCCTGACCTGTGGGTGTCCGTGGTTTCCGGGTGGGAAACGAACATAGGATTTCCCCTATACTCAGGGTTCAAAGTGTCCCCATCCTCTTCTTCTACTTCTTCATCTCCCTCTTCGTCATCTACCTCCTCTTCATTTTCTGGGGTTAACCACACTTCTGGTGGTGGAGAGCTGTGGTGGTTAAGTGAACGGGCCTTTGGACTTTGGACAACCTCTTCTTCATCTACTTCTTCATTTAAATTCTTCATCAAACTATGACTAGCTAATTCAGGAAAATACTGAACTAACTTATTTCTGAAACTAGCACTCTCTAGCAAAGAGGCAAGAAAAGAATCTTGTTGATTTGCCATGTATTAAAATTTGAATAAAACAGAACGTGTCACTTTGGTTTAAATCACAAATATCAGTACAGGCTAGAGTTCAAGCAAAGAAGGTCTTTTCACAGTCCAGTGAACTTCTATACTGCCAATATCAAGTTCAGTTAACTATTTAAACTTATTTTACTATGTAGCAAATCCTATCTACATCTATACCAATGGCAACGACACTAATACACAAACAAACCACCGTGGCAGACTTTGACATTGGTCAAAGGTCAAAATTTAGCAAAGATCACCTTCTATGAGCTCTAATGCTCCTATAACACCAACTTATTCAGGACAGAAAGGTATAAAGAATTACGTACAATTCTTACGCTCGAGACAGGAATTTTTGCATTAATATTCGACGTAAATCTTATAAGACATCAAACAACTTGAAATGGCAATTTCCTCTCATGGGCAAGATACGTGGTAAGGGACATACACATTTCAACTTGGCAATTATCTCAATAATCTACGGCCAAAACTTATGACATATTGTAGTAAGGATACCAAACCGACATTTGATCACCCGAAAACTCCATATTTTCGATTATATCAAGAGAAGAACTTAAATCGAAACGGACATCAATCTTTCGTCCTTCACGGCAGCAACGACCTTTCTTCTTCTGCGCAGATCAATCTTTTGCACACGGCACACTGCACTGCTGGAGCAAGGCCCAAAATAACGACAAACTATAAATAGCCATTACGTAATGTCTCTTCATATAGCGCATATCGATTTGGAGACAGTATATACAGAGACGTTGTAACGACAGAATCGTTACAGTATTATCAACTTTACTGGCTTCATCTGCAGTTATACCGCTGGCTGAAGTCGTTGAAACCAGCGTATTTTCAACGAGACGTTTGCATGTACGAAGACACGCTATTGTCGATGAGAACAAGTGCGTGACGTCAGGTAACGTGACAGACATCTGAGTGGGGGTAGTAAGTAGGCCTAAAGCTATTAAAGTAGTATGTAGGTGGTAGTAGGCTTAGTAATGAACGGTCCAGGGATTGTTTTAACGTGCCGTGATACACAAAATGTGCAGTGATGAAAGGCCGTAAGCAGCCTTTTGCTCATGAAATGAATTGTAATTCATAATTTTTTTTAGTTTTATGCCCTCCGTCTCTTGCCATGCGCAGTGATAAATTTTTCTTAAAACATGCCCTGAATGAACCGGTGATCTAATATTGACTGATTGTTAGACATTTAGTCTGTTGCACTGTGACTTGTAGCCTACCTTATAGGCAATTGTTGCTCCTGTCCTGCTGCTGTTGTCTTCGTCAAATCGAAACTCGGAAACCGCGATTAAAACAATAAGCAAAATATTAAGTGAACGAAGTCGATAGCTTAGCGACTGGTTTTGATTTGAGGGCTTAGCGGCGGCGGGGAATGGCGGCGGCGCTCAGACTACTTGCGTTGGATAGTTGCCTTAGGCAGGGCCGTTTTATCCACTAGGCACAGTAGGCACTGTGCCTAGGGCCTACGAAGCTTTCAGGGGCCTACGAAAGTGTGAAAATCTGAAAATGAGATATTAAATGAGTGACCGGGGAAATGAAAAAAGGAAAATTGCAAACATCAGCAAGTTCAAATTTAATAACTTTGTACTGAAACAGTTTAAATTAAGCTGCATTATATGAACTCTTTGCATTAGAAAAATCACATGTAAGTTATAACGTCTTCAAATGTCATTTCCCGCATTAAGTCGTTTTCAATTGAAAGCAGTGCAGTTAGCTTTAATCCAGAGTTGACAGTTTAGTTGGGGTCGTATTACTTAATCGTAATATCCAAACTTCTAAGGCGTCACTCGAAGGCCAAGCGCAGGGCACCAGCCTATTCACGAGCAGAGGGGGGTTCCAGAGAGTAGTCCAAAAGTGGTCCGAGACTCCGAGTCCGGTTTCCAGAGGGCCATTGCAAGCGCAGGGCACCAGCCTATTCACGACCGCTAGTTCAAAGCAGAGGGGGTTTCCAGAGAGTAGTCCAAAAGAGGTCCGAGACTCCGAGTCCGGTTTCCAGAGGGCCAGATCAAGAGAGGGGGCAGAGCAGCTGTCAAGGCGGGTGTCGTTTTTGGCGAGATGAATTGGAAGCGAAGGGTCAGAGGAGTCAGGGTAGAAGTGTTTGAAAAGGTGAGACTTCAATTTTGAGTTGAACGCCCGGTGATGATAAGATAGAGGAACATGAGGAGGATGGAGGACAGGTCGCAATGATGATGGAGGAACTGAGAATCTAAGGAATTCAGAGGAGATCGTTCCAGAGGCGTGGTGTGGTCACTGCGGTGTTGGATATGGCTCGGTTGGAGAACTTGAGATGAGTAGTGACTGGGGGCCGAGAAAGACTGAGATAGGAAGATGATCGGGTGGAGGGGTTGCCTGGATGGCGAAGAGATCACGGAGGTACTTGGGCTGGGAATTGTAGGTTGGTGATAAGACTTTGAAGTGGATTCGCTGAGATTTTTAACCAATGGAGTGATTGAGGATGGGAGTGATATGGTGATGTCTGGGCGTTCTAGTGACAGCTCTGGATAGTGAGTTTTGGATACGTTGAGGACGCTTGATTTGTGTGGAATTAAGGTTAAGGAAGAGGGAATTGCAGTAATCAAGGTTTGAATGACTAATGGAGGCAGAAATGGCAATCATAAGGTCGAGCATAGGCCGGATGCGTCGGAGGTCACGAATGTGGATGAAGCAGGACAACGAGAGGTTGGAGATGTGGTTAGAGGACAGGTGTGGATCAAAAGTGACACAAAGATTGCGGACGGGGGAGTCGAAGTTGAATGTAAGAGATGATGAGTTAGTCGACAGGTGTATGGAAGGGCCTACGAATGCAAGAATGCCTAGGGCCTACGACGACCTTAAAACGGCCCTGGCCTTAGGTCTGGCAGCAGGTAGGCCTAATATCCGGGAGAAGAAGAGCATGAACTATGGATCAGTTGACAGATTGTAAAGATGAAGTGACAGGAAGGCGACGGAAGAGCGGGTTAAACGAGGTGGTTGGGCTGTGAACCTTGAAGAAGATGGAATGGTTCAAAATATTGGACTGATTTGCAGGTTTGAATGTGTGTCTAATTTTGTGTGGAATGAGCTATTGCGTCTGAGATCTTAAAGAACAATGTGATCAACTGTCAACGAAGCTGAATGGTTTTTATTATCGACAAGGCGAATTGCTTCTAGCTATTTCAAAGTTATTTGGGGTGGGGGAGGACTGCCCTTCAGGCTTCCGCACGACCTCTCCTGGCTTTTTGGTCTTATACGCAATGTGTCTGGTACTAAGGTACTATTAAAGTGTGGCGAATTGGATTCGTTTCCTCTCTTTCAAATCTCAAACGCATTCTTTCTGTCACACATTGCGACCACCATTTTCAATCAGGGTCAGATGCAGGTAGCCTACAGGTGAGGAAGGCAGTTACCTGGAGTGCCACAAGTTAGGGACACCATTTAAAAATCTTTTGTTATTTATTCAAGTTATTTTTCATTTGAATTCAAAATGTTATCTTAATCGCAATCTGGCCATGATGTAGACAGGTTCCGAGCTTCAGGTTAACAGTTTTGTGTGGTCTAGTTACAAGCATACAAATTATTTTAATTATGTGCGGTCGGCCATCTCTTATATAACTTCCCAGGTCTGTGTGTCCTACGATAAACGCTTAGGATTCTATTGAATGTCACTGAAGCTGCATAAGGCCTGCATCGAGCAGAGCGCATTGGAATCGGCCAGAGGCCCGGGAACCTATGGCGCCAACGGCGCCTATGCTCACACAAGTTTTGGCTCTGTGGCGCCAAGTCAGATGCATGCTCACACAACTTTTTGGGTATTGATACAATAAAAAATATCATTTGCGCCCTAAAATCTAATAGTGATTAGATAAAATATGAGCGCTTTTGTCAGAGACAAAGCTTAGATTATGCCTACGAGAAACCTCAGACTCAGATTCACGAGCGCCAGCAAATGCCAGCTGCATGTGCCCCTAATTAGGTAAGGGTCAGTAAGCTAAGCGACTGCCTTGATAAATGGATATCATGCATATCATGGATACTGGAAACCTTACTCTGCAAGCTTCAAGTTGGCTGTTGACAGATATATGATTTCTCCTGTCCATGGTCAATCCAAAGGCAGCTTTGATGGGTGACACGCGCAATTTATCATCGTATACAAAGCTTGGGAGAGAGTGTACGGTTGGAATTTGGGCACAGAGACAAGACACAGGACATATAATAATTATTAAGACAGCTGTAATATATATATATATATATATATGTATGTATATATTTGATACATAGGCGTATAACGCCGTATACAAGTAAATACATAATATTTAGTGTGTAGGCTTTCAGAGTGGGAGGAGAAAGAGAGACTATATATAGATCAGTTCATCTCGAGTTCCCGCTGTAGGGCCCTAGGATTGGTGAAATAGCAGTGTTTAAGTTTTGAGTGAGAGACATATGGGAAGCAGGGCTCGAAGTGGGAAACAAGAGGTGCCGGTATGGCTAAAAGAACCATTCCCCTCCCGTCCCCTTCCCTCCCTCTCTCTTGCCCTGCCCTCCCCTCCTGCTCCCTTCCCCTCCGTCCCCTCCCTCCCTAGCTTCTTCCTGCCCTTCCTTCCCCTTCCCTTCCCTCCCCTTCCTTTCCCTTCCTCTCCCCTTCCTTTCCCTTCTGGTTTCTTGTCAAGGGTTTCGTCGTAAGAAACTATTTAAAATTCACGAGACTGACTAATATAATTGCGCAGTAACTGACTTTTCTCAAGTTTTACTATTTACTCGACAAGATGGGTTTGCGAATTTTTATGAGCATTCTGCCAGCTCTGGATTGCTAAAATACACTAGGCCAATGAACGCAGTATGTTTTGAGTACGTTATACCAGAATTAAATATTTAAATTTACTTAATCCAGATGTGCCAAGTCGTTACAAATAATTTGGCTGTCTATGCACAATGATGTAAATTATAATTGTAAGACAATATAAGTAAGAACAGGTATTATTATAGGCGCCGTTGACTTGCATACCGTCGATACCGATATGTTTTTAGGCCATACCGGTATGGATTTTTCGTCTGGAGAAGCTCCGGTATGCTTTCAGCTGGCCAGGAGAGGTGCCGGTATGGCATACCGTTTCATACCGTCCCACTTCGAGCCCTGATGGAAAGATGATGAGTTATGATGAGTTCGTAGGAACTGATATTTGTCGCAATTCTGTCGAGAGTTTATTCCAGAGAGGCAGAACAGCTCTTTGGCTATAGAGCGATTTGCAAGGCAGGGGGCAGTCATCTTGACCCCGCAACCTATCCAAACCAGTAGCGATTGGCTACAGTATCTGGATAATGGGTATACTCAAACATGAAGCCCAGCTCAACAACCTATATTGACGCATGGCAGTCCTAGAGTGTTCATAAATCATAAGTGTGACAGCTTCCCCAATTTTCAGCAAGTATATCAAACTGTCAAGCAGAGAATTGAATTTAAACCGAATGTGTGACTTCCATTTGTCAAATAAGTAAGAGTAATTTAAAAAAAAATAATTTAACATGGTTAATTTAAAATAAGTAATTTTATTTTACAGTATGTGATTTGAAATTACAAATTACATGGAAAATTTAATTAACTCACAAATTACATGTTACCTTAACACAGAACAACAAATTACCAATTACAATTGTAATTCAAATTGCATAATTTCAATTACATCAATTATTGAATTAGGTCTACTGCCCAGCCCTGCATATTGAGTATAATGTGTGTGTGTGTGTTTGTGTGTGTGTGTGTGTGTGTGTGTGTGTGTGTGTGTGTATGTGTGTGTGTGTGTGTGTGTGTGTGTGTGTGTGTGTGTGTGTGTGTGTGTGTGTGTGTGTGTGTGTGTGACAGTGTGTGTGTGTGTGTGTGTGTGTGTTTTCCTTGCCTTGGTTGGCTCACACAACTTTTAAACACTTCCCGGGCCTCTGGAATCGGCCGAAGGTAGTCAGATAGACAGACAGACGGATTGATAGATATATAAACCTCCCTCCCTCCCGGCAATACTCCCCATTATGGCACACGATCTGACGGGAGGTTGAGAGGGAGGAGAAGGAACACTAACGAAGCGAAGACTGATTAGCCCAAACATCGATTGGTCAGGTGCAATACAGAGCAATTCTAATAGTCCACACGACGTCATAAAACTGGAAAATACTATAGGCTATTGTTGGTAAATAGTACTTCAAAAGTTTCTTTTTCCCATGAATGAAGAAAGTCCCCAAGACCGACGATTACGTTTAAATCGTCAGCGACGAGAAAGATGGAGGACCTAACAAAGCCAAATACAGCTCGAAATTTTAACTCGCAATGTGACTTATAATCAAGCATTCCAATAAACAAATTCTTTTCTCTTCCTATCAATCCATTCATTTTCTATT
Source organism: Allolobophora icterica (assembly GCA_963556255.1). Taxonomy (NCBI): domain Eukaryota; kingdom Metazoa; phylum Annelida; class Clitellata; order Crassiclitellata; family Lumbricidae; genus Allolobophora; species Allolobophora icterica. Next base: position 41,390,513 of record OY744616.1, read on the forward strand.
TCAGCCTGTCGTAAGACTGGCAAAAATATAGTCAAAAATATATACTTTGTCTGGTGGGGCTAAGGCCAACCCTGTTTTGAACCCACTCTCAAACTGAGTTTGCTGTATTTAATCCAATATTCTGGATATTCTGGCAAACAACTACATTCAACAGGTTCGTAACTGGTCCGCTTGGTGCTAATAGGAGCAACTAAGGACCGTCTCTCAGCCAAATGTTGGCCTGATAAGCATAGAGGTACAGATCTTACAGTCTACGCATTTTCTTCATTCGATTAGATTTCCTCGAAAATACTAGTCTGCCTGATGTCTGGTGGTTTGTAGGACGGAGTTCTGGAAGAAAACCGCCTTATTTAATAACATTTCTAGCAACTATTGTTGTCTATTCACTCGTAAAGTTGGTCTCGACAACAGAAGTTAAGGCAAAGACTACAAACCAGGTCCGGCCCTAGGGTGTGCGGGGCCCAAAGCAGCAAGGGATGAGCGGGGCCCGAAGCAAAATATGGCATTGCGGAACTGATAATTCCTGCCAATACAGTATTGGCAATACCATATATGTATTAAAATAATGCAAAATCAAACTTAATTGGGTTAAGAAACACAACATGCAAATCAGGCTTTTAATACTGGCATTTTAGGCCTAATATGAAAGCAATAATTATGTTTCATTTAATTATTTGAATATAATATGCTCAATCTCATCACAGTAAAAAATTATAGCCAGCAACGCGGGGCCTCTCAAAAGCGCGGGGCCCAAGGCGGCTGCCTTGTTCGCCTTGCCCTAGGGCCGGGCCTGCTACAAACGATCGTAGACCTTCAGGGCAAATAAGCTATGTTGGAAAGTTCCGATTGGCAATGTCACTACTAACACAGTCTCGGACCATTAGGTGCCTCCGTGTAAACAGAATTTGCATTGTTACGGCTATTATTGTTGTGTTGGAGCTTCTGCACCTAAGGCTATAGTATCCGTTATGTTAACAAAACAAACCTTTAAAGACGCCTTCGTATGAATGATGATTGAAAGACATTTCTAGTTACTCTTCAATGCGCATATACAATTGTACTTGATATTGCCCTCCTTCCATAGCTCAGAAGTGCAATCAACATACGCCAGAACATTGATGGCGCAGAGAAATTTTACGCGAAGGACATGCTGAAGGTTCCTACATAGTAACTTCCTTGGGCGAGAGGCTCGCACCCGTAGGCCTACTCTCCGCGTAACAGGCTGAGAGCCGAAGCCTTCACCTTCCCATGACAACGGAAGAAGCTCGTATTCCAATATTCGAACTTCGAAAAAAAATGTAATCGGATACTCATTCATTCCGATGCATTGTGATGCAGTTGTTTAGCCTACATGTATATAATAAGTTTCTCAACCTCAGTTTAAACATGAAAACAACTGCATAAATTTACCAATACTCTATGATCCCATTCATTAGTTGGAAGTATTTGCGTTTCATTTTCGTTGCTTTAAAATTTGTTCTGTCAATTGTATGAATTTCACTGTGACTCATAAGGTTCGGTCTTAAGGTCTCTGCTCTCAATCTTTTTACATCTCAGCACTGTCAGCTCGTCGTGGCACAGTTATGTTGTTCATTGTCAGTAATAATACTCAACGTACATCTCCAGCTAAACGAGGTTGCAATTGCTACCAAAACTTCTGAAACATGTTTGTTTCACCTGAGAAGGATCCGACAACTTCGCTTTACACTATTAAAAGGACATAATGCTTTTATTTTATTTGGAAAATATGAAAGTAAAGTGAATTGTTTTCACTGAAGAAATTTAATTTTGGTGAAACTTTAGCATGGCTTTAAAGGGCATTGTTAAAAATACTAATACGCAGCCTTATTCTGACAGGACTCAACCTCGCAATTCTTTATTCATGTGCATACGTATGGGATCCCCAACTGCACACTTCTTCCTCTAACTGGATGTATGTAGGCCTATCTGGCTGCACTACTGTGTCTTAGACTTCCTTACCAATCCAATATCACATCTGCTCTTCGTTTTCTGTACTGGTTCCCTACATCTAACGTATCCGCCTGAAGTTAACACTGCTCTTGTATAAGGCACGTGCACGTTTACTCCCCATGAAGTATCTCTGGTTATATCGTATAACTCTGTTAAAGACGATCTCCTACATGCCAGCATTCCTATGGGCATTTGATGGAACCCATATGGGCTCTATACGGGTTTCATCTGGGAATATGGGTCCTATGTGGCTCAACCTGGGCGTGCTGGCTGGGCTTTTCTGAAAAGTTTGTTGTTTTGGTCTACCTATTCACCCTGGCCGGCATTCATTCCCACTAGTTAGAACTCTGCCTTCTCGTGACCGCCAATCTCTCTACCTTTGGCTCTAAACTAAAAACGTGATTACTTCCACCAGTCTGTTTATGGTTGACGCTTTCTGTTGCCTGGATTTAATGCATTTTATTTTGAACTTATTCAGTGGACTACATTAAATGCGGTCTTACTGCATTGTACTGCAATGAGTCACTCCAGAAAGGTGTTTTTTGCTCCGCAGGGACTTTATTAATATGTACAGCCTTGTTCACAATTACTGCTACTTACATCATCCTGACAGCGTATTCGGGTAAGCATAGAAATCTTGTCGTTATCTTCTGTTTTCTTCATTTGTTTTCCTCAATGTTTTCCTCAAAGTACTATAATGTTGGCTAATCAATGATTTATACAACATATGGAGTTCACGGCGCTACCACTGAACAGGAGAAACATGGAGCGAGATACAGACTAAACGCATATGACAGGAAGCGCATTGAGAAGTCGCGAACGCATAAGTCACTCCTCGAAACGGAGAGACAGTTCAGAGGAGACACGGAGTCTAGGGATAGTGGTAGAAACACATCATACAGAAACGGAAAGCATATAGTAGAAAGCTTCAGTAGCAATACTTTCCTTTCTCGATTAACTCCTCATACTGTTACGCTAATGCCTTTTAAGACACACCTTGTATGCTAATAATAATAATAAAATAATAATAATAATAATAATAATAATAATAATTACAATAATAATAATTATTATAAATCATCAATTATTTCAGAAGGAGACAGACTCTTGAGATGGGAAGAGCAACTGAAGTCGATCACCGATCGGAATCTGACGGGTGAGAGAGACACTGCTTTGCAATTGCAAGTCATGTCTTCATTCATACGTATTGCATCTCTCTATGGATCTATAAAGTCATTTTCACCGCCTGACTTCGAATAAGAAACACTTCTCTTCAAAGACACGAAAGAGAAAAATCTGTTGCTGCTGCTGCTGATGATGATGATGAGCACGAGGAGGAAGGCGACGACTGATGGACAACGTTGATTAAATTATGATGATACAGCTGTTGCCGATGATGATGATGGCATCGACTCGATGATGATGATGATGATGATGACAATGATGACAATAGCGATGGTGAAGATGAGGACGATGATGATGATGATGATGTTGTTGTTGATGATGACGATGATGATGATGATGATGATGATGTTGTTGTTGATGATGACGATGATGATGATGATGATGATGATGATGTTGATGTTGTTGTTGATGATGACGATGATGATGATGATGATGATGATGATGTTGATGTTGATGTTGTTGATGATGATGATGATGATGATGATGATGATGATTAAGATGATGATGATGATGATGATGATGATGATGATGATGATGATGATGATGATGATGATGAGTTACCTATACTGAACTGTGAGGAGGAGAACAATTACTTTAACAATAGCCATGTTTATGTTCCTGTTAGTTATCTGTATGATTTTCACGACGCCGAACAAGTGGCTCAGTCGAGGAGTGGCTGTACAGAACACTTGGTCAAGACGTTGTTCTCGGTCAGTTTTCTTCTATTCCAAGTCCTCAGCTAACTGTCCGAACCACGTCATCTGCAATGTGTCGAATTCCGTTGGATTGGACATTCCAGAGGGACGCGATCATCTGACTGGAAAAACGATTGAAGCTCTGAAGTATTGCTATAAAATGTTCGGTCGTTGGGCAGACTGGTATCTTAAGGCTGATGATGATGTCTATATCTTCTTCGAAAACCTTCTGCAAGTCCTTGCCTGGCATGATTCGAGTACACCCAGATACATTGGTCAAACAATTAAGGCGAATATTCCCAGAGGATACCAGTCCGGTGGAGCTGGCTATGTCCTCAGCAAAGCTGCAATGGCGAAGATATTCGAAAATAGCCACCAGTTTAAGAGACACTGCAAAGGAGACGGTGAATTAGAAGACGTTGACATCGGATCGTGTCTTGCTGCGTTTGGTGTCTATCCGGAAGATACGCGTGATACCGAAGGAAAGTTGAGGTTCCATTCACAAAATCCTCTCCGAGTTCTGAGCGAAGAAAGTTTGCTGGAACATCGCTTCATCAATTTCAGTGGCACCACATTCGGAAATAAGAAAGTAAGTACAGAGAAAGAGTGAATAATTTTTAATTTTTCCTATTTTTTTTTATTTATTTCATTATTTATTTCGGATATTTCTATAGCGCCTCTCGAAGTCAACTACTACTCAGAGGCGCTCCTGACTGCAGCATTTGATACTGTGCAGGCATTTTCACGCCGAAGCGCCATGAGCAATTGCGAGTGAAGGACTTGCCCAAGGTCCGTACGCAGCGGCTAGAGTGGGATTCGAACCTGCAACCCTCCGGTCACAAGGCGCCGAACTTACCACTGAGCTACCACGCCTCACAAATTTTGTAATAATATAGTGATTATTGAAAACGCAGAATGTATAAGGAAGCACTGCAAGAGAGAGAGTTAGACAGAGAGGCAGAGAAATATAGACACAAAGGCATAGAGCCAGATAGTTGAGAGAAAGAGAGACAGAGGGTAGAAAGACAGAGAGGCAGTCAGACATAGAGATAGAAAGACACAGAGGCAGAGAGACAGAGACAGAGAGGGTAGAAAACGAGGTATGTCGAGGACGAAGTAGGGAGGCGAGAAAGTAGTACGACGAAGAGAGAGAGAGAGAGAGAGAGAGAGAGAGAGAGAGAGAGAGAGAGAGAGAGAGAGAGAGAGAGAGAAGAGAGAGAGAGAGAGAGAGAGAGAGAGAGAGAGAGAGAGAGAGAGAGAGAGAGAGAGAGAGAGAGAGAGAGAGAGAGAGAGAGAGAGAGAGAGAGAGAGAGAGAGGGTGGAAAACGAGGTAAGTCGGGGACGGAGCAGGGAGGCGAGAAAGAAGTACGACGAAAAGAGAGATAGAAAGGGAGGTAGAGATGAGTTGGGAATGGAAGAAGGAAGAAAGGAATGGATAATGGATAGATACATTTTGGCCGAACTAGCCTACAGATGCTTGATGCGTGAGAGGATAGGCCTAATATTTTGTAAGAAATGTTTCTTGAAATTAAATCATATCTTTCACTGTACATGTTACTCGGAATATTCCTGTATTGATTTCATATTTTTTTCCATACAGTCGTTGATGCTCTGCTTAAGAATGGGTATGCCAAACATATTATCATGAATTCATACTAAAACATTAGCCTACTCGTGGACAGTGATGGGCAATAGTTAACTAAAAAGTTGCTAACTTTTAGTTTAACTAAAAAATTTTAGTTAAGGAAGAAGTTTAACTGAAAAAAATAGTTTAGTCAAAACCATAGTTTAACTAAAAAAATTAGTTGCTAACTAAAAAGTTTAACTACAAAAATCAGCAATATGCAAATATTTTTCCACAGTGAACATTGAACACTGTCAGCAAAAAAACATTTTAACACTGCATGGTTTTAGCATTAACAGCCTGTGTTTTCAAATTGATACACTACTTACAGTACACATGTAACTGTATGCCAGAACAGTACACATTGCATAGTTTGAAGGTGAAATTTTCATTGACGTTTTATTTGCATGGAAAAGGGAAACTCCTTCCATCTTGTTCAGAATATCTTCCATCCTATTTCGTTCCCATCCATCGGTTTCCTGTTCTGCCGCCAATCACAAATTGCACCCTAAACCCAAGTCGTATGAGGTACTAACTTTTATTTAGTCTCATTTATTTCTTTGGACTTATGACGCGTTCATGGTCAGTTAATTTGAATCAGAAGCACAAGACATGTGCGAGTGACCAACTTATTGGGAATAGGTACATGATTCTTCTCGAACCCTCGATCTTTCAATGGAACATTCAACGCACTACCAAATAAGCCGCTGTACCGCATAATGGCTCTCTTTATAATGATCTCATTTACGGAGCTGAGGTAATAGTGAGGCAGGCCTGCTTTGATTCCGTGATATTCATGCTATTCACGATACACTTCCATCTTTTCAACCAGTTTTTTTTACAGTGGATATTTCTATTACTATTTTTAGTTGAATATATTTTTGAACTATTTGTTTCACGTCGGGCGCGTCGGGGACCCAAGTCAGGCGCTACTCTGCTTGTTTGAGGTAGTCCCAGACCGTCGACCTTCCCCAGATTCCTCGAAGCAGATCCTCTCCCAGATGGTGGAAGGATGGGGGCGGCTCAGAATCTGATTTTAAAGCCATAAATGGTGAGACAAATAAGGCAGTTGGTTTTGAATTAGCTCTGTTAGTTCTCTCTCGAATCCTATCACTTCTCCTAAGTGGAGGCTCGATATCGGAGGACCCACTTGCGTGTAAGATCTTACTAACCTCCTCCAATATAAATGAAAAGTTGGCCTGGCTTGAGGGAAAGTTGTAGCAGCTGGTCTAGCGGCAATTCTCGTGGGCTCAGGACTTGAGTTCGTTAAATAATCTGCGAGCTTGGCTTCCATGCCATCCACTCTCTCTGACAGAACCTCTAGGTGCAGAAATACAAGATTGCTGGTCACTCAATTCTTCCTGCCCATTCATCAGCTCTCGTTGCTGACTCTGAAGAACCGTTTGATGGTTTTTCAGATCAGTCTGTCCAGAGGATAATGAATCCCGTAATAAGCAGAACCAACACGTAGAAACTCAGCTTCTCTCTCGCAGAACATTCGGGCAACGGGTTTCACGATACGATTTTCACACGACGGGTTTCAGACTCGCACTAAATCCGTGAGATTCGCTTTACGATAGCACTTAATCCTGGCCGCAACAATTTACACGTAGATTTGACGCGACATCTATAGGAGCCTGCACGCTCGCAAGTTGTCGGCGAGGGTTCGATGCTCATTAGCTGTTTTCTTCAGATCGGGTTCGACTGCATTCGGGTTCCTAACGCCGGTATCCTTCCTGGTCGTTGGATGATTGCGGAGTGATGCAGGCAGGGGCGTCTACACCATGGAAACCTTGGAGAAAATGCTCCTTCCAAGAAATGGGGATGGGATTTGTTATTGTGTGTGCTATCATTAACTTGGTTCTTTCTATGATTCTTCCTTGAATAGTATCTGTTCCGTCTGTGCGTCAAAATTGCTGACAGCATACTTACTTTAAGATAACCTAAACAACTGCCAGAGTTATGACGTCACTCTCATCACGTGCCGCAATTTCCCATACTGCTCCACTTCAGTATGGCTATATAACAATATTTTCAATTTTTCATGAATAGGCTATTTAAGCAGATCTATAATAGGTAAATATGCAATGATTTGATGTTCTCCGATAGTAATTAGATGCAGATACGAGTTTTTTTAGACCTACACGCAGAAGTAGGGGAGGGAAGAGGAGGGTAACAGCAGCGGAGGGGAGGGAAAGTTGCTCCAATGACTTCGGGGGATAGACACCCCTGGATGCTGGAATGGTTCTTCGGCCCTTCTGAGTACCGGTCTTTGTCGTCAGACGGCTGCTTCTCGTAAACTTCTCGCCACCAGACTTCGACGTCTACGACTTCTTCCTTCGGGGCACCGGACTGATGCAAAAGTCACATGCATGCATGGGTTTATGTTCATTCTTCGGGGTGTGACGTATAGACGTGGCCAACTTCATTGGCTTCAGCCAACCTGGTTCCTGTTTCATACGTTGCCTGCATGAAGTACGGTCACCTGACTCATGTCTCCACTAGCACACAAGCGAGGTACATGTCTAATGGATCCTCCTTTCATGGGCCTCGCTTACAGTGGATTTATATCCTCAAGGAATTTACATGTATACCTCTATTGGATTAGTCTCTATCTGGAATATAATCTCTAATGGATAATGGAATTATATCATGTGCGAAAGTAGGCTTCGATATCAGGTAAGTAATAATAATAATAATAATAATAATAATAATAATAATAATAATAATAATAATAATAATAATAATAATAATAATAATAAATAATAATAATAACAAATGCGCATGTGGTGCCTACGTCTCGTCCAGAGGCGCGCATGGGCTATCATGCTCACGGTAACCGTTTGTTTTATAGACGCCCAACCCCGCCTTATTAAGAACAATATTGCTTTGGTTTTGCTTTGAAGTTCTAGTCAAATAATAATGAATTGGGTGGCGGCAGCAATCAATCAACTTCGGATCCGTGAAGAAGATGCCCAACCAATTTTGCTTTGATTTTGCTTGGAATTTCTAGTCTAGAACACGTGTTGTTTACGCCCGGTATTTAGCAGCGCCCTTTTGAAGCAGCGCTGAAATGAATGGCGGCGAATTGTGTAGTCGCTGTGTTTGATGGCGGCGAATTGTGTAGGCGCTGTGTTTCGCGGCGGCGAATTGAGGTCACTGAGATGAAGGTCGGCGAAATGTGCGCGCTCAATTCAACGTAAACCCATGCTCACTGGGGTTCGGCCGACAAGCTAGGCACAGCAACATCAACGACCTCATCCACCGCAGCCTCAACAGAGCCGGCATCCCGGCAGTCAAGGAGCCATCCGGCCTATCCAGGTCGGATGGAAAGAGACCGGATGGCCAGACCCTAATACCGTGGAGCGGCGGGCTGTCTTTATTGTGGGACGCGACGGTAGTGGACACGGTGGCCACCTCTTACATCACGGAAACGGCGGCCGCGGCAGGAGGGGCGGCGGAGGTGGCTGCTACGAGAAAGAACATCAAGTACTCTGAACTAAAGAAGAGATACATCTTCATACCTGTAGCTGTGGAAACCTTCGGTCCCCTTAACAGAGAGGGTCTCGCCTTTCTATCTGAAATTGGTCGTCGACTGTCGAAAACCACAGATGACTCCCGCGAAACAAACTTCCTATTCAAGAGCCTATCGGTGATGGTGCAACGCTTCAACGCGGTGGCTTTCCAAGGCGCCATGTCAAAGCTGCCCGGAGCCAAAGAGCAACAAACCCGTCGATATCTATCGCCTTCTTAACGGAGGCAGCGGCGGGGAACTCGATTTTCTGAGTGAACAGAACCTAGACATGAATTCTCGAATAATAATAATAATAATAATAATAATAATAATAATAATAATAATAATAATAATAATAATAATAATAATAATAATAATAATAATAATAATAATAATAATAATAATAATAATAATATTCTCTCGACAGGTTCAGCATTGCCCGACATTTTTATGTCAGACTTGTTGGAGGCGCGTCGGGACACTCTGCCGACAACTATGAGCCCTTTGCCAGTAAGACAGAGAGTTTGGGACAGGCCCTTAATCGAGGTGGATAAAGCCGACATCCTCCGGTGTGCAGTTGGCCCGATTGACCGGGCCAGGCTCGATGCAGTTGGCCGCCCTCATTCGGCAGATTGGCTGGCCGCGCTCCCCATAGCTGCGTGTGGCCTCGTCCTCGACAACGAGGCGGTCCGGGTGGCGGTAGGCCTCCGCTTGGGCCTGGCTTTGTGCGGTCCCCACAGGTGCCATTGCGGCGACTTGGTGAGCCCTGAGGGTCACCATGGCTTTGTGTGCAGGAGGGCTTCTGGACGCTCCCTACGCCACCACGCCATAAATGACATCATCTGGCGCGCCCTGCTTAGGGCTGATATTCCTAGCATCAAGGAACCGTCGGGTCTGTTCAGATCTGACGGCAAAAGGCCCGACGGAGCTACCCTAATACCACAGAATAGATAAAGCGTAGCCTGGTCAGGAGGGAAATACTTGGCTTGGGATGCTACGATTGTACATACCTGTGCAGCCTCTTACATCACTCACGCGGCCGGCTCGGCTGGACCGGCAGCAGCTCAGGCGGCCAACCGTAAAATACAGAAGTACCAGGGGCTCCCTGCATCGCACATGTTCCAGCCGGTGGCCATCGAGACCTTGGGGCCGATGAACCCTTCAGCCTCAGATTTTATCAGCGACATAGGCGGTCGCATTTCTTCCATCAGTGGCGACAGACGCGAATCAACTTTTCTTTTTCAGCGTTTGTCCATCAGCATCCAACGCTATAATTTGATTGCATTCAAAGGCACTTTTCCCACGCTTTCCCCCGAAGACGAGGCCTGACCCTCCAGACACTATCTCTGCTCCTAAATAACAATAATTTTTTCCAAATCCTGAGGGATCCTTGATACCTCGGGTAAAAAAAAAAAAAAAAATAATAATAATAATAATAGCATCAACTCCCGAGGGATCATATGTACCTCGGGGGAAAAAATAATAATGTATATATAAATATTAAAATCTGTGCGACTTAGCGGCGTCACATTTTTATACTTGCAAATGAAATGTCTCTTGTAACTTCTCAATTCCAAGTAGGAACTTTAACGATGTCACAATCCCCTCCCAGATGATGTTCGTGATATAGTTTCGTCTTCGCGAATTTCAAATCGTTCTTCTTAGCGTCATCCTTAACAGCACCAAAAACCACGGTTCTATTTTTCAGATGAAAGGAATATACGAAATGCTTGGTCAACATACAACGTCTTTTCACTATGTGAGTCCTGGAGAAATGTACTTCATTGAGTTTCTTGTCTATCATCTCAGACAAAGATGACAGACAATTCGTCCGACTGCGCTCGACGTCACTCGATTAACGGAAAGACAACGACAGATTATGCAACGGAACAGTTTCCATTTCACAGACAACTCAACCATTTGAACTCATACTCACAGTTCACAATTATTCAGTTTAACTTAAATCTAGTGTCTCTGTTCTGTTCATTTTCACTCATAGTAGGCCTACGTAGTTCAATACCTGTATTCTCACTTGTCGTCATCATCACAGTGTTCGTCCTTATTATTTTGACGGCACATCCTAATTTTTATCATCATCATCATCATCATCATCATCATCATCATCATCATCATCATCATCATCATCATCATCATCATCATCATCATCATCATCATCATCATCATCATCATCATCATCATCATCATCATCATCATCATCATCATCATCATCATCGTCATCACCAAAATCATCACCAAAATCCTCACCACCGCTACTACCACCACCACCACCACCACCACCACCACCACCACCACCACCACCACCACCACCACCACCACCACCACCACCACCACCACCACCACCACCACCACCACCACCACCACCACCACCACCACCACCACCACCACCACCACCACCACCACCACCACCACCATCATCACCATCACCATCACCATCACCATCGTCACCATCGTCATCATCATCATCATCATCATCATCATCATCATCATCATCATCATCATCATCATCATCATCACTATGGTCATTTTCCTAGTTCCCTTTCTCCTCATCATAATCGTCATCGTCTTCTCCCCATCTTTTGTTTTCATAGTCATCATCAGGATTGTCTGAAGTTTTGACACAGTTATGCAAGTGATGTTTTTGAATGTCAGTCTGTTGACTTTATACAGCAACGTCATCATAATGCGCAAGGAACTCAGTCGATGGTTGTTTCCAGTGGCGGCGATCTTGTGAAGACAGGTGGGGGGTTGATCTTGATTTTGAAGTGATTTTTAAGTGATCTGGTCAAAAAACAGTTTTGAACTGATCTGGTCAAAAAAGAGGTCCAAAAATTTTTCGCGCTGAGCCCGAAAAATTTGATGACCTTTTTTGGTGTTTCTTCAAAATTTGGGGGTCCGATGTATGGCGTGTCCCCCATTCTTAAAGGTGGGGGTCTTGTCCCCCTCGGCCCCCCCGGGATCGCCGCCCATGGTTGTTTCATGTGAAATCGTAGGCAAGAATCGTCATCCATTTGAGAAATTGTAATATCTTATAATCTGTCCTTGGAAGTCATATCAAGAACCGTCTTATGATGAAGCTGTATTTTAAAACCAAAACTGACTTTGGTATTTCAATGCTACTGATCAAATTATGTCTGAATCTGTTGTAAAAATGTCTTTGTAAGGAGCTTGTCCAGTCTTTCCATTTTGCACGCATTTGCGATCATAATCTGAACCCTCTTTCTTATAATAATAGGCCTATCTTCGTGTATTAATTCAAACTGACAAGTACGCAGTAAGATTACATGATATAGTAGTAACAGACGATAACTAGTTTTACAGGAGAATTCAACTGTATGGCAGCCATGCAAGGCGCCATCTATACTACTGCTCATTTTACAAACGCCACCTAAGGAATGAAGGCTGAGTTAACCTTGTGGGGCTAGCGGGTATCGAATCCGCGTCCTTCTGATCTTCGTGCCAGCGTGTTACCATTCAACAGTCTTGTTATCAAGACCTTAAACCTCAAGACCAAGACCAAGACCAAGACCTTGAACCTCAAGACCAAGACCAAGACCTTGAACCTCAAGACCAAGACCAAGACCAAGACCTTGAACCTCAAGACCAAGACCAAGACCAAGACCTTGAACCTCAAGACCAAGACCAAGACCAAGACCAAGAACCTCAAGACCAAGACCAAGACCAAGACCCAAAAATCACAATCATATCCACACTGTTCCTTACTAAAAACTGTCGCTACTTTAATGAAGCAAACCAACTCTAAATGCAGACTGCAGAGAATTTCTCAATTTCGAATTTACAAATTAAGTCCTTCATGCAAAATGTTATTTCAAATGCCGGTTGCATTTTATAAAAACCAATTCGCTCAGAATTTTCTGACCAAGACGTGTCTTGTGGGACCTCATAAAAATTTCGCCATGTAAAAAAGAGATCATTTACATGTCTAAATCGTGTGTGGTGGTCATGTTTCTTTCCATGATGAGCCGGAGATAGATAGATTTGAACCAATTTCGATGTATGGAAATCTATCTTCCTACCGATTTTGGCTTGACCTACTTTTCATAGGTGCTGAACTCGCTGGCACACACAGTAGCTTTTCAAGCACTGGATTTAAATGTATAAATCGTGAGCCTTTTTGAAACCGTTATTGACCGCAATGGCTGCGGAAAAATTTAAAATTCAGTCGGTCTTGGTCTTGGTCTTAAAAAACCAAGACCAAGACTTTGAACCTCAAGACCAAGACCAAGACCAAGACCTTGAACCTCAAGACCAAGACCAAGACCAAGACCTTGAACCTCAAGACCAAGACCAAGACCAAGACTTTTAAAAACGAACTCGAGCGCACTCGAGACCAAGACCATGGTCTCGAGGACAACAAGACTGCCATTCAACCATCTCCCTGCCCCAATATCTTAGATAAAACTACGTCAAATCAGAGGGGGTTTCCAGAAAGTAGTCCAAAAGAGGTCCAAGTCCGGTTTCCAGAAGGCCAAATCAAATCAGAGGGGGTTCCAGAAAGTAGTCCAAAAGAGGTCCAAGTCCGGTTTCCAGAAGGCCAAATTAAATCAGAGGGGGTTTTCCAGAAAGTAGTCCAAAAGAGGTCCGAGTCCGGTTTCCAGAGCCAGGTCAAGAGAGGCAGAGCAACTGCCAAGGCGGGTGTCGTTTAGGGCGAGAATAATTGGAAGGCGGAAGATCAGATGAGTCAGACTAGGAGTACTTGAAAAGATGAGACTTCAGTTTTGAGTGGAAAACCCGGGGGTGATAGATAGAGGAACACGAGGAGGATCGAGGATGAAGGACGGGTTCCAATGGTGATGGAGGAACTGAGAAACTGCGGAATTGGGGGTGGGGAGAGATCATTCCAGAGGTGTGGTGCTGTGTTGGATATAGCTGAAGGTGTCACTGTGAACAGCAACAAGTACGGATTCCGCTGAGTGCAACTTGCAATATAGGCCTACAGATTGAAAGGCGAATATTAATTGTAAGATACGAATCAAACCACCCGGTCAAGAATTTTCGGTTTAAAAAAATCAGCGTTAAGATGGGTCCGTAATTTAAAAGGTAGGCCTACTAGGGTTGAGAAAATAAATTCCTTCTCTTCCTTCCTTTTTGGTAATTTGAATTTCGAATCCGTTCCCTGCAATCGTTAGGCACGTGTCTGCGGGATCCACAACTGCCGTCACCTTACCGGTCTATTCCGCTCAGATTGGGAACAGCTATGCTGATGATGCATGTAGGCTACCAGCTACATGTAGGCCTAGACCTGTTCATCTTCAATCCCAGTCCACATAATTCTGTTCATTTAATTTAGGCCTAGGAGCAAACTGTATGACTATTTTATCGTTTATATGTTACTCCATGCATGTCCATCATTATGAAACTGTTCTAATGCCTCTATAGGCCTATAGTGTTCATGTAATGTTCCATTTTCTATAGTCTTCCATTACACATTTCAATGCGGCAAACATTATAGGACAGAAGTGGGCAAACTAGCCAGAGCTGGTTACGATTAATATTCGGCCCGCCAACACGTTTTATCCGGCCCCCATAATTCTTCAGAAAATTTTCAAAAAATTCAGACCGCGAGGTTTTCGTTGTTTTACTCAAGTGGCGCTACTCTCTTGCTTACTATTCCGGTCTCGTGTTTAATAATAACTCTATGCATTAACTCTGCCGATCTGCCCCACTTCTCTACGGCGGTTTTTGCACATTATCTGTATACGCAGAAGTGAAATCCGTTCAAGTAAGGCTAATGTTGCTTCCAAAGCAGATAAAAGAACAAAACTACGGGAACCTTCCGCAAACTGCAGGGTTGGAAAATTATAGCCTTCAGCCGTCAAGTTTGACAGAAGAGTTCTCCAGACGATTTGTGGATTTTAAATCAATTGAAACTGAATTTGCTGTGCTTACTATAGGCCTACCGTTCACATTTGACAATGACAATTAGCTCCTACGGAACTTCAGAGAGCAGCTCAAAGGATCACACCAGATAACATCAGTCTTGTTGTCAAGACCTTAAACCTCAAGACCAAGACCAAGACCAAGACCTTGAACCTCAAGACCAAGACCAAGACCAAGACCTTGAACCTCAAGACCAAGACCAAGACCAAGACTTTGAACCTCGAGACCAAGACCAAGACCAAGACCTTGAACCTCAAGACCAAGACCAAGACCAAGACCCAAAAAATCGCAATCAGGTCAAGACTTCTAAAAATTGTAAAGTCGGAATATTCGCTATTTTAATGAAAGCATGAGTCTTTTATTTATTTAAGAAAATTAACTTTAAATGCAAACTGCAGAGAAATCCGAATTTGTATTCAAAAGACCTTCATGCAAACTCTTATACCAAATGCCTTTTGTATTTTATAAAAACCAATTCGCTCAGAATTTTCTGACCAAGATGTGCCTGGTGGGCCTCATAAAAATTCCGCCATGTGAAAAAATACGTTCTACAGGTGCTGAAGTCGCTGACACACACAGTGTAGCTTTTCAAGCACTGGATGTAAATGTACAGATAGTGAGTCTTTTGAAATATTCCCATGGTTTATCATACCGTCTGATACAGAATAACTGTTGCTGCTGCCAATGGGTTTCCTGACCAACATGACTTGTATCCATCCCTAGATATTGGTCGTATGATGCAAGCAGGCTTGATACAGAATTCTTGAGTTCTGTTAATGACTGTTCATATTAACAGCCGGTCTTGGTCTTGGTCTTGGTCTTGCGAGACCAAGACCAAGACTTTGAACCTCAAGACCAAGACCAAGACCAAGACCTTGAACCTCAAGACCAAGACCAAGACCAAGACCTTGAACCTCAAGACCAAGACCAAGACCAAGACTTTGAAAAACGAACTCGAGTGCACTCGAGACCAAGACCTTGGTCTCGAGGACAACAAGACTGGATAACATTCTTTTCTTCGCTCAGAAAGGAAACATTCTGAAATCAACAAACTTTTGCTTTAAAAATGCTTGTATTATTCGCATCTACTTACATCACTCTGTCAACAAAGATGTTTAACTATGACGATAAATAAATCCAAGTAGCCTACAGGTCTCACTTAAGTGATCTAAACTTGAACTCAACTGTGAATTGCAACCATGGCAGCGCAATCACTCCGGGTTATTGGAAACTTGTTAATTAAATGCTTGCACGTTCACAGTCGCAAACATCTCATTAACTATAGTAACAGCCAAAGTGTAGTGTATTTAATATAGGCCTATATAAGCTTAATAAATACACTTCTATTCATGTTAGTCGTTATTGAAAGTTAAAAATATTTTATCCGGCCCTCCGAAATTTTTTGGCGTTTAATGTGGCTCCATGCGCATAAAGTTTGTCCACCCGTGTATAAATAGGAGATAAAGCTCCGATTGACTCGAACCACACAACATGTGCCATGACTTCTTATTTAATTGCTGCCTCTTATTGAATGCCTTCTTTTCTATCGCAATTGTTTATTGAACAAAGCGACATACACGTACAGCATCGTCCGTTTTCCCCGCTAACACTAGTTCACTTCACGTTCACGACTGTCGGCGTTCTCTGTGCTTGGACGGTCGAATCATTCCAAGCGAGGAGTCTCTGTTCAGAAGGATAAGGACAGTGGCGGATTTAGCCATAGGCCCGGGGGGCGGTTCGCCCCCCCCGCGCCCCTCTTGGTTGTATGACGGCGCCCCCAAGACCAGGTCCGCTTGTCATGGTGGGCTGCCAGAACGGGCCTGGAATGACCGAGGTTGAGTTAAAGCTATGTCCATAGTGACTGGCGTAACTTTTGGACCGGAGTACCGTAGGCCTACCCCCACTTTTCTTAACCCCAGTAAACAATGCTCATCACTATTCAGTCGGCTGGTTCTACTTTCAACTGTGCTTCTCCACTTATTAAGTATGTAAGTCGAGAGGGGTAGAGAGACAGATAGACAGCATAGAGATGACTAGGAAGACTGGCATGACCCTGAATTGACCCGTACACTCCAAGAGAGCAACGTGTCTAAGGATGTAGACGTTAAATTCCAAAGTACAACATTCTTCCACACACATGTCTGCACAATCATCATCTGTATGATCCCTTCCCAACATCGCCAATGCCAGTATCAAGCAGGCTTGAACATGTCCATCATCAAGCTAGCATACAGTCGGGATGAATTACTCCAAGAGCTTGTAGTATATCAAATTTCTAGTGCAGTCCGACTGTCGGCATCCAAACCCAAATCACACATACGGCGTTTGGATATTAACAGAAGTCAATTCTCTACAAGTCGCTTTGGATTAAACTGCTATGAAAGAAAGATTATTTGGTATTTATAAGATCAGTTCACATTCTTGAAATAAATAACATCAGCTTCAAACTGCGATAAATTTTATATAATTATAAATTGTATCCTGATGGCTGAAACAACTAAACGCAAATCCACGGAAAAGCTGAGTGGAGCGGCTAGGCGTAAAAATATAAAGCGAGCTAGTCTTGAAGCGAATGCTAAACAATGCCTGACACTTACATCATTTATCACCAAATTACCTAGAGTGAGTGAAAATGTCAGCTTTTCAGGTGACTTGCTTGAGTCTACTCATGCTAGCGCTGCAACTGAAACAGTAGCAGCAGCAGCTGCTGCTGAATTAAAACCTAGGCCTAAGTAGGATGAAGAAGCTGTTCATTTGGACTCAAGACCTTCCACTTCAGACAAAGTTTCGAAATTGGATGATGACCAACAGAGAACTGATCACGTCCACCAACCGTTACTTGCAGAAGCGGCGTTCCCTTCTGATCCAGGACTCTACATTAATAGGCCTACTAGTTTAAGCACAAGACTTATACACCTGCCTCTTAAGCTAATTGAGCACCTTGATCGGGTTCTCCGCTCAGCGGCTCGCCTCATTGGTCACCTTCCTAAGCATGCTCCTGCCTCTGCCTTCATGCGTGATGTCCTTCACTGGCTCCCTGTTTCTCAGCGCATTTCCAATCGGGTTGCTGCGCTTGTCTGGCGGTGCCTTAATTCTAGGCTGTGCTCCAGCCTCCATCCTACCTGTCTGATCTTTGTCGGCCTGTCTCTAATATTTGTAGGCGCCCAATTAGCTTAAGAGGCAGGCGATATAAATTCATATAAATGCTTCATGATTCTGCAACAACTTTTTGTCCCGAAACATTTCATCACTTTGAAACAGTTTTATATAGGATAGTATATAGGGCCTACTCGTGGTCTACACGTGATATTATTTCAAATATACATGTACTATCTTTCAAAGTTTAATTACCAATTCACCCTAAAACGTGGCGCCCTCAGAAAAAACTCTTGCCCCCCACGCAAGAAATCCTGGATCCGCCACTGGATAAGGATAGTCACTGGCGTAAACTTGTCCAAAATATTGGAGGGGCATGGGTTCTGGACCAGAAAAACAAGTTTTTTCTATATGATGAGTTGTCTTTTGTTCTTGTTTTTTTTCGATTTTTTTCGTTTTTATGGTTTTTGTTGTTTTGGTTGTTTTTAAGATTTTCGGATTTCGGATCATAAAAATCATGAAAAATGGCATGAACAAGAGCTCCAACTCAGTTTAATTCAGTTAATTGCGATTTCCGAAAATTAAAAATCATTAAATCAATGTTATTAAAATAACTCCTACAAAAATAAGAAATTAATTTTTTTGTAAAAAAAAAATTTTGGTTTTCTTTTTCTTTTGGTTTTGTTTAAAACCAAATACCGAAAAAACATTTTTTCACCTCTAGTCTGGACAGTCAGCAGAGGCTTCCGGTTTACGTTAATGCATATGAAATGGGCGTTTTGTTTACATGCAAACTTGTTTCATATTGAAGATATTGAAGATAAAAATAAATCTTTGTTTTCATTATGAATTTCTGATAGTATTTCAGTTCTGTGTCTCTGATTTTCTGTTTCTGAAGAAATTTGTATATATTGAAACATAATATTTTAATATTAGAAAAAATTCTCCTCTCGATTTTTTTTTTTGGGGGGGGCATTGCCCCGGCTCCTCAATTATTGGGGGGCACGTGCCCCGGCTGACCCCCCAGAGTCTACGCCTATGAGGATAGTTCCTCTCGTTGTCTCTCTATGTGGGTTCGTTGTCTTTACGTTGTCTTTGTCGCTCGAATGCAAGTCGGTTGGCACCTAGCTGGTCATCAAGGTCCTCATGATGCCAACCGTGATCGGCACTCAGAGTCTCGGACGTTCATGTACAAGAAAACATTCTCATACAAATAGCCTTTTTTGTATCCTTTGTAATAACTTTTCTCTTAAATGTGTAGTAGGCCTACAAATTAATCAGTTGCATTGTTTGATTGTAATAATTATTGTGGCGGCCTTATATGCATTATGTTATTAGTATTAGTCTGCGGCATCCAAAGCGTGTTTTAAGATCGCTGAACTTGACTTTCATTTTAGTGAGTAAGTATATTCTTTTGCAGAAGCGCTAGCAAACGCACAGCGCTGTACAAGAAAGATAAAACAGCATATTATTTCGTATTACATTATCAGCGTACTTCATGCCATAATAGAAATTTTATATATACGGATGAAATGACTGCATTCTAAAAAAACGCTTCTGCTATCCATAGTGCTTATTAACAACCGACGTGTGTAGGCGCCTATAATTATACTGATATGAACACTTGCAAATAATGATGACAGCACCGCTTTATTCATGATACCACTGCACCAAAGTGCATAGATTTTATCTAATGCGCACTAGATGAACTAGTGCAGACTAGATAGTATCTATAGATATAGTGCGCACTGGATAAATAAAAATAATCGCATGTCACCTACGGGCTTCTGTAGGCCTAAGAGAGGTTTTCAGTCAGTATGTCGGTTTTCTCTTCTATTCTATTTTAGTCCATTATATTATATTCTATTTTTACCATCGTGATCGTAATCTCCGGATTTCTACAGCGCCCAAAAAAATGAAGTCGCGGGAACCAGCTTATTCACAGGCGCTTAGACAAATCAAAATCGATAGGCGGGGGGGTCGAATCGGTTCCAGGTCAAGATCCAAAGGAGTCAGTCAGGAAGACAGAAAGACGGCTAAGGTGGGTGGTGTTTAGGGTTTAGACGGCGAGGGGGTAGACAGAGGAGGAGGAGGAGGAGGAGGAGGAATCGGGATAGGATTTGTGAAAGAGCAGTGTTTTCAGTTTTGAGTGAAAGACCTGTGGAGATCAGGTTAAGATGAGAAGTTACATACAATTTTACACGTTTGATGTTATATACTTTTAAAGTGTGATTGTACCTGTACACCAAAGTGCGATTAGCAATTGGTTAATAATGAATATACTTACTTACCTAGTTACAACAGCAGCTACAGAGAACCAGCGTACGGACTGAGAGCATAAGCCGGAAGTTGAATGGCCGCGCATAGGGCGGAAAATGGCGGAAAGTTTCTAACGTGGTTGTTAAAGAAATTATTTCATTTAGAAGAAAGTGAGAAAACGAGAGGGTTTTCGACATTTGGTTTCAAGTAGACGAAGGTAAGGCTTTTTTAAGCAGTACGTTCGGTCTATAAGGTGAAAATTTAAAAGTTCCCTATATATTCTCTCATTGAGCGAGCAAATCGTGAACTGAAAATAATAGCATCATGGTTTATAGCAAACAAGCTTTCTTTGAACTTAAGTAAAACCAGCTACATCTTGTTTCGTTCTCATCGTAAATTTGTTTCAATGTCGAATCTAAAACTTGAGATTGATGGCAAGGAAATTGTGCAGACAACATCATCAAAGTTCCTTGGTGTATACATAGACCAGCATTTAACCTGGTGTGAGCATATTGCACACATATCTAGGAAAATTGCAAAAAATATCAGCATACTGTCACGTATCCGTCACTGTTTACCTAAGTACACCGTACAAGGATTGTATTATTCTCTAATATTCCCCTATTTGTCATACTGTAGCATATCTTGGGGATGTAATTATGCTTCTCGTCTTAAGTCATTGAAAACTCTTCAGAAACGCGCACTGCGCATTGTTCATATGCTACCATGGTTTGCCAGCACTAAGCCTGTATTCCATGCATACAATATATTACGCCAAGAGAACATTACTAGGTATCAAATTGGTCTATTCACGTATTGTTATCACTATAAACTGCTACCATTAAGTTTTGATAACTACTTCTGTCAAGGTATATCAGTACACAGCTACAGTACAAGATTTTCACAGAAGTATCGAAGTCATGCAGCTCGTACAAAGGTCATGCAGTTTTCAATAAAATGCTCTGGCCCAATGCTTTGGAACACTCTCCCACAAGACCTGATTCAAGCTCCTGTCCTTGGTTTATTTAAAGTACAGTTGAAACGCTACCTACTGTCCTCACAGATTTAATTGTTTGTATGGTTTGTTACTGTTTTTTACCTTGCACTGCACTATTTAGATTTTTCGCATATGATTTGAAATGTTGTTTGAAATTATCATGAAGTTGTGTGTTGAACAGGCCGCCTGTAAAATGTTTATGTGAGAGGATCCAGGCTGTAGCGGGACTTTTGACCCTTTTGGATTACCCTTTTGATGCCAGCACTTGTAATGCTATAGGCGAAACTGTCATAATTTGAAATATATATATATATATATATATATATACACACACACACAGAATGCGGTAAAACCGAGTTTACATTGCTAAATTGATAGTAGTTGGAAATCCGAAGTTTACGTTGTTAAATTATTTCTGCAAAGTACATCCATAGTTGACATTGCTAAATTATTTTCGCATGTGCATTAAACGTATTTAAAGTTCTACCGCAATGCTTCATTATTTTCGCATGTACATTAAACTTCTTTAAAGGTTGACCGCAATAGACCAGCAATGGTCATGTCATGAAACCGGTACCTCTCCGTCACTAAGACTTAACCGTTATCAGAAAATCTACTTCAGGATGGTAAACCTCTTAGGTTATCCCGTAGTTTAGTTTGCTAAATTCCGTAAGAGAAGTTTAGGTTGCTAAATTATATAGTTGTAATGACTGATATATCTGTACAATTTCTTCTGTTGCTTCCAGATATATCTTGAATTGGCAACAATTCCTGAATGTCAGAGGGCACAGATATTTCTCAGTAATTGATGAACATTAGGAGATAAACATGATCTGCCTTGTTATCAAAATGGACACTGAAGACCCTGTAAGTACAAGAAGCAATAACAAATCTAAGTGCACACATGTGCATATGAAAGAAGTGCAGTTAAATGTCGCGCTGTCAAACCGGGTAATTTTCTGCGAGTACCGTCATGAAATATGCAAAGCACTGGGCAAAACTGGGAACGGCGGTCCCAAATTCAGAAATATGTATTTTCGTCACAGACGTTACATGAATGAACGATACTATACAGACATATTGAAAAATGTGTTTTTTTACTATACAGACATATTGAAAAATGTTTTTTTTTTCGTAACATACACAGTTCACGTTGTTCGAGTTTGCAATCATATAGCATATAGTTGTCACTTAGCAGCTTCAGGTACTGCCCGTAAACATGTGCTTTATGCGAATGTCGCCACTAAAATTCTGCAAGGTAACGTGGAAACAAGTTCCTGCTGGTTCCACTTTGGTTCCTGAGTTTTCTCTTAGCATGCATCCAAAGCCCCTCTATTGTTTGAGTGTGGATGTCAGAATGCACAGGATCTACGAAATGTTGTGCATTACCGTACGCAGCCCACGCGTCGGTGACAATGACTGAACCAGGTAGAACGTGAGCAGTAATGATAGGTTCCAGTGTCTGTGCATCACGTCGGTTAATGATTTGAAGCCAGCATCGGCCACTTCTGCGTTCCACAAGTCCAACAACCCAAGTTCCGCGTCGACGCCTTCCCTGTGGTATTTCCTGTGGAAGTAATAAGTCTCGTCCACTTCCATGAACATAGGCAGACCATTTGCGTCGAAGCCGCCAAGATAAACCTGTTGAGCGTTGAGCCAATTTTCACACTCAACGCGGAAGAAATTGTTATAATCAACCATAATATGCCAGTCGACAAATTCCTTCAAACGACATTACATGTCTCGCCTGCACTTCATGACTCCAGTAGTACATCATCATTACGACCTTGTCAATGCTTAGAACGCAATGCGCAAAAAAAACGAACCTGTTCGCACGCTTGTTCTGGTATTACAACCTCGACATTTCCACGAGAACAATTCAGGCGACTCACCACGTCTGACCAATGCCATTGGCATTTGACAAACGCCGCAGTCATTAGTGTTCCGTATCAGCCTATGTTCAGCGAGCCACTGAAGCCATTCCATTGGATCGTTCATAACTGCATAAATTTCATGTGGTGTACAGTCAAATAACTGCAATTGGTTTCTCGTCAACACAATGTTTGTAATGCTTTGCGGTGCTTGCGGTCTACCGGCCATTTTAACTGTTTTATATTTGTAAAATTTGAAAAGTTTTGGTAAATATTTACGACGACGGCAATGACGTAATCAACGACGTAAAAAAGACGGAAAAGCTGGTAAGTAAGTAAATAAATAAAAAAATAAAAAAAGTAAGTAAATAAATGAAGCCTTAACTGTATTTGACTGTGTCTGTGACGAAAATACTTATTTCTGAATTTGGGACCGCCGTTCCCAGTTTTGCCAAGCACTGTCCCTGACGAACATGCTGACGGAACTGGAACTCCATCAGATATGATGGAAACAACTGGGTACTTGTTTCAAATTGTCGTCGCAACTTCCTTTTTGCCCTCATCCAAAGGTTCTCAATATTTTGTGTATGTGTATCTGGATAGTCTGGGTTGACAAAGTTATGCTCATGCACAACAACCGAATGCTGATATATACCGTTTCCGATTTCACTTAGATTGCGATAAGCCGCCCATCCATCCGACATAATATGCGTTCCCGGCAGGATGTGTTCCAGTATAAGGGGTTCTAATGTGAGAGCACTGCGGTCTGCAACAGCGGTTAGGAAACATCTACCCGAATTTCTCTCAATAGCTCCAAAAACCCAGTGGCCTTCGCTCCACAGGCCCCGATGATACTTGCGGTGGAAATACTTTGATTCATCTCTATCCACAACTATGGAATGACCATTAGCATCAAACCCACCAAGTTCCACATCGTTTCTATCCAAATATCTCTGGCACTCTTCCCTACAGAAGTTGAACCAGTCAATTACTGTGTGTGCTGCATCAATTCCTACCTCAAATGCTGTAAGATCTTGAGGATAGTCTGCACTCCAACAATAGACAAGAAAGATAATTTCTTTCAGTGACAGATGACTACGCGTGAAAAATGATCCATCGCGTATGCTTCTGTAATAACGGCAGGCTCCACATGCCCAATGTTTACCGTCAATGCGATGTGCATACAGAATTTGGTTGTAAAAGTGTTTCTCCTTTCATCTTCCAAGTTGCAATTATGTGACGGCAAGGAAGTCCCATATTTGTTGGCATATTGCAAGAACATATGTGACCGTAAACTTCATAAATGGTGTGAAGTTCTTCATTTCTAACTAGTACTTCTCCATTAGTAGAATCAAAAATTCTGTACATTCTGGAATGAGCCTTTTCAATTTCCTTTCCAATCAGTGAAGTAGCATATTATAATCGGTAAACAGTCCATAGTAATTTTGCACATCAGGGTTTGTAGAGACAATGGTTTTCATTTGCATGTCAAAATTATGATGAACAGATTCATACGATCGCACCACTACAAGTGACAGCAATTTGGTTATAAGACCATCCAAAGAAATTCTTGACGAAGATGTCACTTTCTTTAGAACATTGTGGAAACTTTCGATGTGATTATTTGTTCGATTTTGTAGATGCATCACATCTTTTCACCCAAACAATGTGATGTTCTTGAATGGTAGCCAATGGAGAACCACATATTCATAAAATGATGGAGATAATGAGGCTAGTTTGGTCATCTGTCTTGAAAAATCGTCCTCAGTCTTTGATTGCAGAATCATATCAAACTTTTGGCTACATTCCTCTTCATTGCCAAGTTTAAGAGTGCTTAGATGCTTGTCGACAGCTTTCAAAATGTGAAAGTAACAGATCTGAAAGTATTTCGTAGGCAACTGCTTCCTGAGAGCATTAATTTCTGCCATATCTTTGTCTACGATTACACACTGTAAGTTGGTTACATCATTCAGTTCTTTTAAAATTTATAAAAACTTCTCAATATGTTGCTGGTCTTCTTTAGCAAGAATACCGAACCCAATAGGCTGACCAAGGAAGTTTAAGCTAAACGTTCAACTATGAAACTTTAAGCTACATTTGTCGGATAAATGTTCAAAATTTTTAAATGAAACTTTAATATGACTTAACTGAGAGATGTCAATATCTAACACAGATAGCGCTCAGAGATGTGCTGCATTATGTTCATGAAACATAGATTGCTCATCTGTCCAAACCTCTCACGCCACATGAATTCATCAAGGTAGCTGGGGAATATGTGCTTCTGGGTCCCGTTCATCCTTTTGAAAATGGACTTTGCCCGTTTCCAATAACCCTCGACGTGGGTGGTATGCGCACTGGACAAAGGGTCGACAAAGTTTCTGGAATGGTTGACAGTTCGATGAGTGTAACTGCCCTGTAGGGTAGGGATGCGGCCCGCTCATCTGACGTGATGATGGATCCAGGAGCCACAACCCTTCCTATGATGGGGAGAAGTGTCACTGCATCACGTTTCGATACAAATGTTATGTATCCAATTTTGGCGTCGACGTCATAGGCACCGAATATCCAGCAGTCCTGGTTCCGAAGCCCTCATACACGGAAGTACTTCGCTTTCACTAACAGCGACTCGTCGATCTGTACCTCCTGCGGTCCCCCAAGCTGGACAGGGTTCTGCAGCAGCTTCCACGAACAAATATCCCGCATATACTGAAAATAGTCCACTGCGGTGTGCATGCCTATATCCAAGTGTTGCGTGTAGCGGAACTTCAGTTGCCAAATAAAACAATATGTACAGAAACTTCTTGGGTGAAATCCGTGCTCCTTCCATGACGCTGTCCTTCAAAACAGATTGCTTGATTCTGCATTTGCAGCAACGCCACACATAACCCGCCAGTTTTGCTGATTGTTAAACTGTATGGGTGCGCACACGCACTGCAGTAAGCTTTGCTATGCAGAATTTTCTGCCTTGCAAATATTGCAAAACACTCAAGTCATCTTCGCAAATATCGTTTAACTCGAAAAGATTCATATTAGGTGTAAAGGAAAGCTGAACTGTTTTAAAACTGCAAGTTTTGAGTTTGTACCGCTGCTTAAATAGTCGGAACGGTGGTGGCAAACACCAGCCTTATTAGTGTCATTGTCGCTGATCAGTTAGTATAATTATATTAGTGTTGTTAGCGTCATTGATTCACAAGT
This sequence comes from Allolobophora icterica, assembly GCA_963556255.1. NCBI lineage: Eukaryota > Metazoa > Annelida > Clitellata > Crassiclitellata > Lumbricidae > Allolobophora > Allolobophora icterica. The sequence goes on from OY744616.1 coordinate 41,416,839, forward strand.
GAACTTGTCTCATGCAGCCATAGCGCCATTGGCGCTACCTAGTTATTCGTCAGTTCACTGTCTGGGCGCTAACTAGTGTCAAGGTGTGACCTCTTGTCACACAGTAATACATAGTCCCTTGAATTTGGGTCAAACAATAACATTAAATAGGGACCCTCATAGCGCAAGTTTACCGAAAACAGTTGTGGTTGCTTTTAAAGTAGATAATGGTCCATGATAACTGTCAGGAAATGTGAAAACACGTTTCCACGTCCAAGCATTTCACGATACTGGAATTCCTTTGGATATGATGGAAATAGCTGTCTGCTGGTTCTGTATAGTCGACGCAATTTACGCTTAGCACGCATCCAGAGATTTTCTATGTTCTGCGTATGTTTTTCCTCATCATGGGGTCCACGAAAGTCTGGTCATGAACAACAACTGAGTGCTGGTATATTGTTTACCCAGTTTGGTCGAGGTTATGATATGCAGCCCACCAGTCTGATATGTGTTCCTGGAAGAATATGTTGTAATATTAGTGGTTCCAATGTTGCTGCACTGCGATAGGAACGATGGTCATGAAACATTTGCCGGACACTCTTTCTATAGCTCCGAAACCCAATGTCCTTCGCTCCATAGACCCCTATGATATTTTCTGTGGAAATATTTTGATTCATCTATCTCGACCACTGTCGCGTGGCCATTGGCATCGAAACCTCCCAGACCAGGAGAGTTCAGGTCAATATAAGTTCCACAGTCTTCTCGGCAGAAATTGAGCCAATCTATGATGGTGTTATCCACATCTCTCCTCCTGAGCTGTTATATTTTGAGGCCAATCTTGACTCAATAAATTAGGAGCATAATTGTTTTGGTTGACAAATGGCTGCGTGTGAAATAGGAATCGGCGCGGATGTTTTTGTAGTGGTGACTTGGTCCACATGCCCACTGTTTACCATCGACGGAAGTTGCATGATTGATGTTTGCACGGCAATCCACATACGTCACATGGTTGGCAATTTAGTAATACTCTGAACGGCGGTCCCAAATTCTAATATTTAGTAAAAGTACTAAAATGGCATTTTAATACACAAAAACCAGTGTAGTGTTCATTAGAGGTAAATTAAAACACTTCAAAACAGAGTTTTTGTGGAAATGTTACAAATGACAAAGTACACATCCTCAAATGTTGTAGTTGTCACTCAACAACTTAAGGTACTGTACGAAAACGTGCGTCTTGTGGCTAAAGTGCCACTTGAATGCACACAAGTAGCTTGGGAAAAGACCCTGACTTGTTCCACTTTGGTAACGCAATTTCCGCTTTGCCTGCATCCAAACTCCCTCAATAGTCTGTGTGTGGATGTCCGGGTCAAATTCATCAACAAACTGTTGTGCATGCACTACGACATCATGCTGATAAACTCCGTTATTGATTTGCCCAACGTTACCATATCCAGCCCACACATCAGTTACAATGACACTTCCTGGCAGAACACATGCTCTGTTATAATACGTTCAAGAGTTGGCGAATTTCTGCATGCTACGATCTCCAACCAGCACCGACCAGTTTCACGTTCAACAATTTCAACCACCCATGAGCCGCGTCGACGACGACCTCGGTGATATTTCTGATGGAAAAAATATTTTCATCGACCTCAACGGAAACATTTCATTGACATCTAAATCTCCGAGTTGAACTTGTTGCTGATGCAACCAGTTGCAACACTCAATGCTGAAGTAGTTCTAGTTAACGTTGGTGTCCCAACTGTCGATGTCTTCGTAGAACATTACATGTCTGCATTTCACTTCGTTAACCCAATAGAATGTCATCATGACAATTTTCTTTGTACTAAGCCCTTGAAGTGACGAGTGCAATGGTTCTCTGAATGTCTTCAAAGCTCAATGGTCAGTTGCCATTTCATCGTCCATCTGATTTCTTTTGGCACCAATCCATGTTCACAGTACCATTTCAACAATGCCGTCAGACGGTTCTGGTTCTGACTTATGGCATGAAGAAATTTAAATGTTTCTCTACATACTCTGTTTCCTTTGATCATGTGTGCAGTTTTTAATGATCTCTCTCTTTCTGATCACCAGCAGCCTTCTTGGATCAGCATGTCAAATTTGTATACTAGGTTGATAGTGCAAGACAGTTTTCCGAGGAAGATCAACATTTGTTCCCGTGATGTCATGTTTGCCACATCCGTCATGTTACTTTGTTTTCCAACGAAAAGAGTTTGTGGCAAGGTTTGCCATCTTTATGCTGGCAATCACATCTGAAAAATAATGAACCAGCCAAGGTGGGCATCAGATAACTAATTATTTAACCCTGAGTTAAATAATGGACAGTGGCCTGTGATAGGACCTGTCTTGTTGTTAATGTATGGCATAACGAAATTTAATGAAGAAACTCTATCATATCTTGATTCTATTCCTGCACCACCACAGAAGTTGACAGAACCGCCATCATAACTGATTTTCACCGTATCTGACTCCTTGGCTGGACCTCCCCAGATTTTGAGGTCGGATGAGGAGGAGGTAGGTCTGGGTCAAGAGTTGCTAATCAACATAGAGTTATGGAGTGTTGTGCTGGGGATCCTTTCTTGAGGGCAAGAGAGATATGTTTCTTTCCTTTGCCATGATTGGATTTCCCACAGTAGCAGGAGGTATGTGATGAACAACTCTCGACTTGTTCCGCACTGTCTCTTGAGCTTTCGTTTGACCCACATCCACAAATGTCCATATCGTCGGATGGCTGCACTGGAACAGTGCCTGAAGCCCATGATGCCAATCTTCAACGATGTTTGTTGTTCTTGCGATTCCATCACCTGCAGCATCTCGTTGATTCCACAAGTCAGGACAAAAGAGTGCCGGACTAAAGCGTTCTCCCCTTCCTCGTAGACGACGACCACGCACATAAGTGTGCTCAAAATAGCTGAGTAGCTCATCCAAGCGCTCAACAGAAGGATACTACTTGTGATGTCTTCTGTCAGTATATCGAACGCTTTGGCGACATCTTCGACTGGAATATGCGACAGCGCTGCGAGACATCTGATGGCTCCTCAAAAGGTATCATCTGCCTCATACAGAGTCTTCAAACCTAGTTCGTTCACTTTACGTAGAATGCTTTGAGCAAGATGGAAGTAGCATCCAGTAATTCTCGCAGACAGAAATCGAGACATAAAGGCACCCATTTGCTGCAGTTTCGAAGTCAGTCAAAAATTTTCTGGCACAGCACTTGGAATCAGATGATGAATTTCTAGCAGGAGACGGTCGTATGTTGTACGTGACTTGTTTGGCAGGAGACAATACAATCCAACAGGATTAATACCTTGAACAAACTGAAAATGAATGCTGTATAATTGGAAAAACAGAGATGGAACGACCTTGAATGTTCCATCGGCAAGCCAGGTTGGTTGTGCCAATCCGTCGAGCATATCTTGACAACCCATAAGAATCATTCGATTGTCTCTGGCAGGTCCTGAATCGAATAGAATGAAATGCACATAGACCACGGAATATATAGCGTCTTCTTGTTCCACAGTAGGTGAAGGCACATAAAGATGAACATTGACATGATCCTCATCCATCAATAAAATCCTTTCCTGTTCTTCTTCTGTATTAGCTGAACCAGGAAAACTATGAATATTTACTTCATCTAACAAAACTATCTCAGGATTGTGAGTTTCATACACAGAGTCCGGATCAGTTGGAATTGGTAGGTTGGTAGTTGGAGTTTGTCTTTCTACAGGTATGATGGAAAGATCTTGACCTTGAACAGAGATCGTGATCAATGCGAGGTTTCAGCCTTTGGGCGAGGTTTATGTCGGAGGTTAAATGTTTAACAATTCTATTATGATGCTTTGAAAGTTGTGTGAAGGTCAAAGCACTATGGATTAAACCCAGGTAGCTTTGTATAAGCATTGTAAATTGAATGTATCTCTGGGTCGTTACATAGGCAACATTATAATTGGTATAAAACCAGTCTTTACAACTCACGTCTGAAGGTATAAACTGACGGGATTTTATGTACAATAACACCTGATGGAATGCTATAACCAGGTGAAGGTTCGATCCAGTTGTTTCCTGTTGGATGATGTCTGCGTGTGCAGCTTTGTACGATTCCAGATTACCCAATTCTTGCATGTTAAACTTCTCCATGAAATCCATATCCAGTCTCCATTTGAAGTCGCTAGGATGATTTTCATATTTGGCGCATTGTTCGCAAATTTGCGGTAGAATTTGCTCACTGAAAATCTTGTTGTCGTTCTTTGGAACGGTACAGCGTTGCTGTGATTTCTTCTTCTTGGTCGTTTTTCTTGTCAGACTAACGAGTCCTTCTAAATTCTTATAAAAGTTTTGTTTATCATCGTCGCTTGTGAAAAAACTATTTATCGACAGAGTATCTCTTCTTTAGAAGACATCGCTAGTTCTAGTATGAGAGTGACCTCTGGTAGCCCTGAAGCACAGTGGAGTTGTTATGCTGTAATACCTGAATCACTGAAATTACTTTTAAAATGAATATTCTAGCCACTACAAGAAGAAAGCTACCTCGAATGTTAGGTAGACAAACAAGCACCACTAATTGTAATGAATTTGGCAAATAAATTTACTGATGATTCTGTACTCTAATCATGGAATAAGCCACCAGAGGTTCACCTGGGCCAGAAAATCAGATAAGAACTTGAAACATGTAGCTGTGGGCTGCATATAGTTTGAGGGAGGCCAAAGACAGATCAGGACAGCATAAAATCGTGATGACTGCTATTTTCTCAAGAGTTTACCCTTAAAGGTGACGATTACAACCCAGTCTTTGTACTATTTGAAACTGTTTGATGGTAAAGCAAACACTGTTGAAACTCGAAATTCTGACGTCACTTGGCAAATCCTGTGAGCTAAGCTTCACAGGTTTTCTTCAACCGTCCTTGGTTTGAGGAAGGATTGGCTGCACCGTGAACCATTGTGTTCCATCCACTTTTGTTTCTTGTCTCCCTGTCGAGTCCATGACTGTTATCAATTCATGACATTTTACGTATTCCTTGAGCACTTAATCCAGGAATTGTACCTTGGATAATCGTCTCCTGCTCCAGTTACTCTTCCACTCAACAGGAAATGCCCGAAATATGAAAGCTTCCTCTGCTTGATTAATTCGAGTAGACTCCTTTCTATTCCTAGGCTCAACAGGAAATGAGTACTCGTTTGTCTTCCTCGCAGTCCATGATACCCTGAGGATCTACTGCAGACATTTCATTTCAAATATTGCAACTTTTGGATATTAGGCGAATGAGAAAGTTAACAACATATGTTTGAATGGTGTAGTTGTTCCCACACATTGTTAGTATTTCCATGTCGAAATGCGGCCATCCAGTTTTGGGGAGTTTTCATACTTCTTAAGGTTTTGAATGTGAACTTGGATATAGATGGCTGTGTGTTCAAATATTTTTCTAACATTTCTTAACCCATTAATGCACAACTTTTGAAGGGATTTGTAGGTAAGGGATACAGTTTATAAAGGATGCACAAGAAACAAGGAGGGACTTTTAGCCAATGAAGTGATTTGACAACAGAGGTTATGTGATGGTGTTTGGGAGTTTTGGTGACTGCACTGGCAAGAGCGTTCTGAACTGTGTGCAGGCGTTTTATTCAGAAGAGATAATGTTGTAGAAAACGGAATTACAGTACTTAGTAGAGTTTGGAATGAACAACTGAGGTGCTATTGTGCAGGTGGTATTGTACTCGAGCGTTGGACGCAGGCGAGGAACGTGACGAATGTGCATATTGCAGGTGCGAGATAGCTGGGTGATGTGGTCGGCAAAGGTAAGGTTTTCATTGAAGGTGATTCCAAGATTTCATACAGGAGACTTGAGATCTGTTGGAGAAAGATTGGAAAGATAGGTTAGTTTGCTTATTTGCTCACAAAGGCCAATAATGAGGAATTCTGTTTTTGAAGGGTGTAGGCATAATAGGTTGGCGTTCATCCAGGCTGATATCTGGGTCATGGTGCTATGTATATGATTTAGTGCATCTGGAAGGGAGTGAAGGGGGATACATAGCCGGGAGGCTACCTTTATCCTCAACAGCCACTCCCATATAATTGTAACTGACATATCTTATACCATCCCACGCCACCTGCTTGCAAATAGCCATGGATTTCATCCATCACTAGTGACATATAAGTTACTTTGCAACTCGATTTCTGCCATACACTATAGAGCTGCAAGGATCTCATTATGAAAGCCAGGGTTTCCATATATACAGGATAATCTGTCGTCTGCCATAGTAGATCTTGGCCAGGTTTTCACACAACGCAGAGTGCTGAACGATCTTTCAATTGCACATGTGGTCATATTTTGCAAAGTTAGAACAAGAATAGCTTTACGGATAGAAGGGTAGAAATCAGTATGAGAAATTAAGTTGATGAAGTCTTTAAACCCAATTTCAATTGGTGATGGAGACCAAGCGTCATACTAAGCTTACGCCTCTGCTTCAAATATATCAGTCTCATATGACAGACATTTGCTTTCGGTAATTATCACCGTGAAGCTGGAAGTTTCAGTGGGATGTAGACAGAATAGGTTGAAATGCGCACTGCGTGTTGCAGAAAAGCGACTGCTCAAAGGGATAATGATAAAATCCAAGTAAGGTATAAGCAGTATTTGCAGGTACTAATATTCGACATTCGTACTTCCTGGGTTGCTTCGATGCATCTGTCGTTTACTTTGTCGTGGAACAAATGGCTGAATGTTCAAATTGTCGACCAAACGTTTGACTTTTTCAAAACTGTCTTAAAATATTTATCTGTATCCTGTCTGTGAACTCTGAATGTTTTTAGGAATGTTTCAACATGATTCTATACTTTATGAAGGCTTACGTTAACTGCCTGGAGTGCACGTGTAATAGGTTCAAGGATGGCAGAATAATCTGCAATTATAGTCAAGCAAAATAAAATACAAAAGCTGGTGAGCTAGCTGAGTGCAGTAACTGATGAGCAGTCTGTGGAGTATTTCCGGTGTTGGTCATTGATAACATATCCAGTTGACTAACTCTTTCTTCAGAATGCTCACTGAAAATTCAATTACTTTTACTTGTCCACTGCGTTTCACACAACAAAGGCACGTTTAAGACCAAGGCTCTCCTCTGTGTGCTTTCACGAAATAATGTAATGACAGCTTTTATGTCCAAAAACCATTGCTTTTCAGCTACTTCTTTTAGGTCGTTAATGACTAGATGTAGTCTGTGGGGAGACAGTGAACAAAAGCAGCTCTGGGATAAATCTGTCGAATTGTTGCTTGAACACCGTTTTCTTTACCTGCCATAGCCATCGTAGCCCTGTCCAAAAATGTACAACAAAATACTAAAATATATTATATGTTAGTCTGTCTCTTGCTGCCTTCCCTGCAGCTAATCACTCCTGCTCAGTCATGGTGCGGGTAGGGACTGCTGCAGTGCTGCCGTCATCTTCATCGTCAAGCACATGATTTAGCACTGTGGCATGGTTGTGCAGAACAATTCACACACGTATTTGAACGGATGTTGACAACAGGCATCATCAACCAGTCTCGTAGCATGTAGCCACTGTCGCATAGGATGAAGCCAGTCAATGGCTGCTGGTCACTCTCGAATGTGTCGAAAATTTAAGATTCTCGTAGAATCTGGGCATCATGGACAGAACCTGGCCACTTGGCAATGCAGTTTTTTATCTTCATATCAGCATCACATATGAGCTGTTTAAAACACAAATGTCACTCTTATGCTTACTGTATCATTGTGCTGTTAAAAAACTAATTAGTCAACAAGAGTAAGTGTGTGTTTCCACGAAAACACACAGGACAGAATGGTGATCCAGAACATCTCATTTGACCACAGCAAGCAATGGTCTTATCTTTTATGACATGAAGTGTTTAGTTGTAACAAACAGTGAATATATTATGAGATGTAAATTTTAGTTTACTATGTTGGGTATGTAATGAAGCTGATGAAGAGCATCAGTCTGGGATAAGACTCGCAAAGCAGTTACCAGTCCAAAGCACAAGCAAGTTTGAGAAGCATTGCCTTAATTAATGACACAAATATCACATTAATAGTGTTATATGCCCCATGAAACTCTGCCGATGTATAATATACATTACAATACAACTGTAACTTCATAATGCCTTCCTTACAAAGTTCATTGATTGATTGATCGGAAACTGTTCCGTGAAGTCGTTCCTGAAAACAGTTTTCCAATTGTTTGCTGCCCTGGCAAGGAGTAGTGTTGTTTTCGTTAACAGTAACAAAAATGAAAACCTTCATTACCACTTGCCTCTGTATTTGCGTTGATGGCACATACATTTTGGCTGGTCAAAAGTAACAACAGGAACTTATTCTGGATTCACATTTTGAACAGCATTACGAACAACCGTCAGTGAATATCATTGCGACGGTGTTGGAACTGTGGGAGAAAAGTGGCAATATTGCAGTGATTTGACAGTGGTTGTTGTTCTTGAATGCTGACTTCAGCATGTTATATTTATTGGATCGAATTCATTTTCAACACAATCCATAACTTTCTTCAGCCAGTCATATTCAGATTTGATATTGTTGACTGTATCTGATAAATGACATTGAACTGATGGAATGTTTGGGTAAAGTTTTGGAAAACTTGGAAAAGTACATGGTGGAACTTCTGAATAAACTAGTGAAAGCACGACTTCAGATAAAACGGAAGAAGCTTCATCAAGCAAGTGAGTTATATGCCTGTCGACACCAGGATTTTCAACACTCGGAAACTGCATGAGTGAAATTGCAGTTTCATGGAAAGAAGACTTGGCTGTTGTAGAACTGGGATTGTGGTCAATGTTATCGATAGCAGCAACAGTAAAGAAACCGCTTCTCAGAACAGGAGGGCATTCAGAATTTACTGTGTAGTTACACTATTTCCCAATTTTGTTGATATTTGGTTAACTCTATCATATGATGTCGGCAGGCCTAGTCTATTGCATTTATCCACCAGTTTCTCTTATGTTTGTTGAATGGAACATCATGCCCACATAAATTGCAAAGGGGTTTCTTGATTTAGAGCATGCCAACAAGCCTCTGAAGCTATCGTTGTGCGAGGCCTTTTAATAGCGTTAAAAATAATTAACTGTGATATCGACAAAGCTGCCTGATTGTCACTGACCTTGAAATTGCCTGGGCCTTCAAATAACATAGCAGTGAGAGAAACTAAAATTGAAGAAACAGAATTTTACTGACTGTTTTTATCAAAGAAGCCATTGAAATGAGATTCTTTTGATCTAAGCATCTCATTTCTAATCAGCTTTGCAGTGTGCATTAACAAGACTGTAAGAGTTTTCCTTCAGTTTATGTAAGGCGATGCCAAGACTCATTAGAAGTTGATAAAATTTCTTTACCATGGTCGTCAAACTACTTCTAACCAAAACTACGATCGCAGACACATGCTAACGATAACAAAGTTCTATGTTATTCAACTTAATAACCACTGATCTCAGCTGTTTCTCTCCTTGTTTCTTCTCTTATAAACAACTACAAAACTACTAAATAGCCTATTGTTCCAGCACTATGCATATTCTACGATAAATCGAAAGCAGGTTCCCTCTGGTGCTTTATGTAGTGCCATTTAACATAGGGTCCTACCTCACTCACGAAAAACTACATTTCAAGTCCAAGGGGCAATTCTCAAAAAGTACATGATGAAGACTGCGATCCGGATGATCCATTGTTCGTCACCCAGAGACGCAAAATATTCTGCCAATGTGTTGAGGAATTCCATTTCTGGTATCGTCCGTGCCTGGGCTAGGAACTGGTGCGCAATCCCGGTAATGATTGCCCACGTATCATAGTTCCAAAAGTTCACCATTTACCAGGAACAGAGGAGAGGCTGCTGGATGCCAGATTGGTTGGAGGGTGGAGGTACCATTTGTCCATCTCGACGGGCCCAGGTCCAGTAGATAAAACCTGATCAATCTATGGCTCCGATGCTCTGGATTGTGGCCACCATGATGGGCAAAACATCTCTAATTTGGGCCACAATTAATGTCTGATCGAAGAGCTGTTGCATCAGGTCATCGTCGATGCCGATTTGTCCCTGGGATACAAAAGCACGGAGTGTATGGTGTAGCATACCTGCAGCTCGAGCTTTCCACGAATCAATCTGGATTCTGGTCCAGGGTAAGCGTGCTGGTCCATATTGGATCCAATTGTCGGCGTCCCAAGGGTTGTTCACAGCGGAGATGGGTGATACTGAGACAAGCAAGTCGTATGGTGGTGGTGCATCGTTGTCCGGTGGTGGTGGTGGAGTGGTGATGTTTGGTGGCGTATCTAGGCTGCATGCTGATGCCACATCCGCTTCTGGTCGAATCATCTCGCTGTCGCTCTCGTCCAGGAGTGGTGTAGTCGCTGCAGCTCGATCCGTAACTTCTTTGACTACGGCCCTGTCCGTAGCTGCTTCTATGTCGCCCAGCAGGTGACGAAAATCACTCGGAGAATCATTATCCGGCCGTTTCGCTCCTTCCATATCTACATCATCTTCCTCGGCTGCTCTCGCGTTATTACGATCCCAGTGAGCCATTTCATTATTCGGTTTAATTTTAAACTTTAAGAAAATTTTTGTTTAAGCTATGATTCTTCGGCTGTATACAGTGGTCAGATCAGGGCGATTTTCGAGCAGACAGGCCTTAAATCACGTTTAGTGAATTTTATTAAAAACAGAAATGTAGCGAAGCTGAAGCTGTGCAGTGTACAACTCTAAGTTTACTTAATGTAAGCACTGCAGGTGTATTCTCATTCATTCATATCTCTTCCACTTATGCAATGACATCTGCCAAAGCAAATGACTGCATTGATTTGAGAATGACAGACTTCAATGTCTACTTATGGAATTGATTTCTCCACTTTTGATGCTTTATCATAAAGTCCAAGTAGACATACTGGATGGGTGGTTTTCAATTGCAATTCAATCTCCTTACAAGTGCAAGTTTAGCCAGCAAATGAGGGTCCTGTATTATCTGAGCACAACGTCTGTAACTGGTTCGGTCATAACTGTACGCTGATTGTCTTTTCCTTCTACCTCACAAAAAATAAGAAACCGAACTAAACGTGGTCTCTCCAAAACCTGACATTGAACATGTCAAGCATGGCAAATGGTGAGGAGCTTCATATTTGTCCAAACTGTGATGGGTCATTTACCTCTTGATCTTGGGCATGAAGCCGCTTTCGCATCTGGTCAAGTGTGGTCAAGTTCAGCCGTTGCCTGCGGGTAGGATGCCAATGTGCATCGTTTCTTTTGCATGTACTTTCTATTCCATCCCCTTCATCCTATGAATTGACATTAATGCCATCTGGAAATGATCCTAGCTCCTGAAACCCACTCACAATGTCAGAGAGAGTTTTGTAGTGTGGCGGAAATTAACCTCCCTCTTCGCCGGGGTATATCTCTCTATACCGTATACTCCCAAGGCCAGCCGAGTGGTTAAGAAGGCCCTGGACGTGTACGCGTAGATAAGGCCTCCGATGTCGTCGAAGGACTTACGAGTTTTCTTACAACCGATCGACTCAACAAATGACAAGACCGAAGAGCGATTGAACTTTTCTTATAGAATCCAAATGATCACGAAATTCACAATAATTCGGTATTTCCAGAGAATCACAAAACCATAACACTTCTCGTGTCGAAACAAACAATCTTTTCCGTACAGAATTATGTCGCAGTAACTACATCGATGCCTCACAAAGAAAACGTCTAACCCTGCGCTATCGAGAACCCTTTCTTTCTTCACGGAGGCCCCAGCATCCGACAAGGGCTTCGCCACTATAGTCCCCGGCAGTCTTCTCCGCCGATTCAAAGCACGAGGCCCCTTTTATATTGTTTCCGAGGCCCCACTGAGGCACTGGGCCTCACTGGGGCATCAGTCCCCGGGCACTGGGCCTTCCCGCGCATCAGTCCCCGGGCACTGGGCCTCACTGGGGCATCAGTCCCGGGGCACTGGGCCTCACTGGGGCATCAATCTGGGTCTCACAAGGCCTCACAGCACCCATTGACCTGCCCTGAGGTCCACAACACCTAACCAACCTTACCACAACTTCTATAGCGCCAAATAATGAAAGTTCGCTCCATCCTGATCCGTTACACTCTCCGGGGCCAGGGTGAGAGGGTGTCCCCACCCTCTGAGACAATTTACTGTAAAGGTTCCAATTAAATCATCACTCAAGAGAAAACATTCTCGTCACTAAAGGCAACCTCGAAAGCAGTTTCAAACTATCACGTAAAACTAAAAATCATTAACGATTACTATCAGTCAATACAATGGCATTTTGCAACCTAAAGAATAGCACTAGGCTTAAGGCATAACATAAGGTCCCGAGGCACTAAGGCCCCTCTGAGGCAATCTACTGCAAGTGTTCCAATCAATAGTCACCCGAAAGAAAACATCCTCATCACGCCATGTAACACTAAAAAAAACAGCCTCAAACCATCCCCAACTACAATTCAGAACCACTTCGTAGAACCAAAAGTTATTAGCGATTACTATGATCACATTTTGCAACTCAAAAGAAGGCATTTTGCCACAATCACTTTACACTGAAAAACTCTGCTATATGTATCAAACCCACAGTTTACTTACAATCGGGTTCTTCGTCCGAACTAATCACAACCACCTCTATTTCTGGGTCAGACTCAATAACTATGGCTTCCGATAACTCCAGGCTTACTCCAACTTTAACTCCTTCTTCTTCTTTCACACGCAGGTCCGGGGTCGAAGGTGGGGGAATGTTTATATCCACACTTTCAATCAGACACTCTCTCGGGGACTGGTACCAGTGGAATACATCTTCGGCTTCTTCCACAGAAAATGTCGACAGTTTCGGTGCAACCAAGTGCCCGAACCTTTCTGGGTTGCAAGTGCGGTTCCACGACTTAGCCTTATCACAGAGCCAGGCCAACTCCTTAGACCGGGCTACTGCGACGGATGCAGGAAGGAATTCTTCTTCCGAGTGACTGGACGAAGATATAGGTGAATATGAAGGTCCAGGGACCGGTTCGGGTGTATCCACGCCGGCTCCAACCACCGCAACCACTGAAGAAAACATCGGATCGGTCGTATTCGAGTTCATTAGTTCCTGGCAGTTATCTGACTCCAAAAGGGTACGAGTAAGGTTCACAGTAGGAGTGTCATCTTTGGTATCTTGGGGCGTAGCAACCATCACTTTGGCCAGCAGTTCATCAGCTCCATGTTTTAATTGTGCGGTTGAGTCCGACTGGCTTTCAGCTAGTCCACGCCACGGATCAAAATGTTCCATACCTCCCAGCACGTATGGAAACAGGGGGGAAAGGTCCAAATCTTCAAAGCCTGACAGCGACGGAGCGCCAGGCAGTTTTTCCAGAGTCTCGGCACATAGAAGGTCGGACGAGTGCTCGCCCCCCTCTTTATCCGTTGTCTCCCTTGGCCGTTGACCACTCGGTCCGGCTTCAACTTCGACTTCCATAACCTCTTCGGTGTCAACGACCCGTCGCACAGCTTCTGAATGGAAACGTTTCAAATGCTTCATCAATGAATGCCCCGCATATTTTCCGGTGAACAAAGTAAGACATTGAGAGCAGCGTCGAAACCCACGCCGATCCATGATCGATATAAATCTGTAACCGGTTGACCACAGTAATAACACACAAAAGAAAAATCTATGTCTTTTATGCTCAAGGTGTAAGGCATAAGACCCAGAGGCACTGGAACTAATGGGCCCTCCCGGGCACTAGGACCTCTGGCCCCGGGCACTGGGACCTCGCTGGGCACTAGGACCTCATGCGACAAGACCTTGAACACTAAAGCCCAGGCACTAAGGTCTCGGGCACTAAGGCCCCTCTGAGGCAATAGGCCCCATGAATGCGTACGGCCCCAATCAATGAGCAATAACATTTTGTTTCGATAATTAAACAACATCCATCACTAATTTCTAACTTTGGCCACACAATAAAACTTACTCTGTCAAGTCAAAAACCGTTAATTATTCCAGTCCTACTAAATTAATCAATGACCAACAATATCTTATATCAATAAACAACAACATCTAATACCAAATTTCTAACTTTGGCCACACAATAAAACTTACTCTATCAAGTCAAAAACCGTTAATTAATACGACTCTCTTACGTCATAACCCAAACGATACTTAAGCCATTGCATTTATATAGCGCATAAGTATTAACTTCTCGTGCACACAGAAACTTAAACCATAATAAAGAGAAATCTATCAGACTACGGCTCAAGTTAACTCTTAAAAAGATGAACCCCAATTGTATGGGCACCAAATGCCCTTAAGACAACAGTTTAAAAATGAATAATCTTCAAAGGCATCAGGACATGACATGTCTAACCCACAGAGATCAACCTCATCCACACCATAGAAGAATAAGGATGACAATTCTAGCTCGGCCAAATCCGACGACAGGGGCGGTTCCATGGCCTCGTCACCACACTCCAAAAATAATTCTAATTCACTCGTATCAATTCCGTCCTCCATTAAAGCCACCAAATCCATTTCGTCGAGGTCATTTTCGATGACATTGTCTTCGAGATGGTGCAATGCTTCTACCACCTCGGTGCAATCAACCTCCTTGGTCATTGTGAATCACTACATGAACAGAAAATTACAAAATTATGCTTCACTTCAGCAAAAACTAAATTACACATTCTATAAGCAACAATATTTCAATACAGAGCTTCGTTAAGAATGGTATTCTGTGTTCTGGCTTCCCACAGTTAATTCACTTGGAGGCAGCAAAACCCTAGCTGCACTACAGAACAGTACTTCGGTCGTCCGGGCATAACCACATGGCCCGAGCCATCCAACGTCATTCTCTTTACTGACAATAACGTGCCGGCCGGCGAGTCTCTCGCCGAGGTCGGCCTCTATCATCACAAAGCGTTGGAATAATAAGGTGGTTCCCCCATAGCAGTGCTGAGGTTCTGTCACAGAGCAGAAAGGAAGATAAATACCTCGTTGTTAATCGGACCCAGGGTTTATTATTATACGTATTATTATTATGCCAACAAACGTATAAACCAACTAATTAAATTGTCTGTTAGTTAACTGGACTGTAATTTAGTCTTGATCAGACCGGTGGCTTCTTTTGTGAAGGTCAAATGGCTGGTCTCGCGCAGATCACCTTTCAGTGCTGAAACCTTTCTACCCGGTTGTTGGACAAACTTAACTGACTTAGTTTGCCAGCTTCCTGCAAATAAGCCTAGGGCTCAACGTCCAAGCATCCTTGGGCGTTGAGCCCTGGAGTTAACTTATGTAGTCTTTGCGCACAACCCAAGACGCCCTATAGCGACTAAATTATGGGATTCGTTGTCTCCTTGTTTTCTATTAGTTTCCACACCTAGGCCTACTAGGTGTGAGGCAGTTAAAAAAAACAGTCTTGCTGGTGACAGCTGAAAATTCATTATATTTGCTTTGCAACAACAGAATATGTTAATTAATTATGATGGTAACCTCTACGACTTAGGATCATTCGCAGACTTCACCATGTCATCCATGTTGATGTCGGCACGGATCTGTGTAGCTAATCCTACACAATTAGGAAGTCCACAAAATATGACTATTTTGGACCCCTCCCTCCCCCTTGCCCGCATTTGACCTTACCCCCTCCTCCCCCTTTGCGGATGTCCGCATGCCTAAGTGCAGTGCAGACAATCAGGCTGCATAAAACCAATTGCAGGCCTAGAGTTGTGCATCAGTGAATCAGTTTGTAACAGTTCACAGCGTCCCTCAATCTGGAAGCATAGTCCTGTATCTGACAGTTCAACTTGTAGAGTCTCTGCTTAGGACCAAGTCTTTAGATGTTCCTCGTACAATGAATGAAAGTCAGGTGCTTGGGTTCTGATGGTGAGTAAGGGTGGTAGGTCTTCGAACCCTGGACTGGGTGCATGTAATGCTTCCAGTTGCCAAGACAGAGCCAGACCAGTTTTAAGCCATATCGTCAGTGAGGATCTAACATCTTTGAAGAAAGGGAAATCGTAGTCCGGTAATCTTTGTTTAAGTTGGTTCAATGTGAACTCAGCTTTGTAGCCTTTTGTTCTCCAAAGAGATTATAGAATCAGGCTCTTGTTTCTTTTGTGGTTGTGTTTACGTCGTTCTTTGTAGTATCTATTGGATTAGTCATATACGGTTGTTCGTCGTCTTGCATAGGATCCGGTATAACATTCTCTAGTTAGCAGTATCACTATTCCTGTGGTCTTTTGTTGATGGTAGCAGCAAGGTCACGAACTAGTTTTTCTAAACATTCCAAATGGTCCAAGACTTTCTTTAGGTCTGAAGGTGATTCATTAATAGAGAGTTCTTTCGTGCGTGTTTTGGGGTTGGTATTAGAATGAGGCATGGAGATGGACCTGGCTGGTTTCTGAAACATAAGATCCATGAAATTGTCCATCTTTCCGTCTCCAGCTGTGCTTTGAGGTTTAGGAATGTTAATGACAGAGGTGGCAAGGCTCGACTCAACAAAACTCCGACAACCAGGAGGAGTTCTAGGGGTGAGGAAGGACCATAATAAAGGTATGTAAGTCAATGTTCAAAATCCGGTATGTTAATGACAGAGGTGGCAAGGCTCGACTCAACAAAACTCCGACAACCAGGAGGAGTTCTAGGGGTGAGGAAGGACCATAATAAAGGTATGTAAGTCAATGTTCAAAATCCGGTATAAACTTTAATTGGTTTCAAACACAGCCATATTCTGCGTATTTGTGCATCAGCAGCAGCCTAAAATATTACTTACAGCAAGAAATGTGAAAATATCTATTAAGAAACCGTTAAAACCAATGGGGTATATTCTAATAAAACCAGAGTGAGCAGTGGGTAATTGGAAACTCTAAGTACCAATTAAAGTAAAGAAACCAATAAGTACGTGTAGATTGCAGTGAACATCCATTCCTCGGTGAGCAGGTGCACACACCAACTCCAGGATCAACATCATGAAATGCAGAGACACCTGAAGCAATTTGAACTAAGTTTGTAGGCCCTGCAGGTGATCCTATTGCTTGTATTTTATGCAAAGGTCTGTCTAGTAATTTCTCCAGCAACGGGGTGCGTTGTAATATGGCCATCAGCAATGTGCTCCAAATGATTCCTGGTTTTTAAGCGCTCAATAATAGACACAACAAAAAATCTACTAGTGCCACCAGGTTTAACTTTTAAGCCTTGCATTTATTCAGGATATGGGTATATTTCACAACTCGTGACAAATTCAGAAAATTAATTTCAGTGAAAAAAAAGTTATGCAAATTAAAATTTTTTTTAACTCAAATATTTTTATGGGGCTGCCGAAGCAAACTTACCATTGTGCAGAGCTTAAATATGACTGAGTTGGCCTGAGTTTTGATTTTAGTTTTTCTAATATTTTCAGAAAAATACAACACCGTTGCTTTAATTAATAGATATTTACAACTCCGTTATTTTGTTTATAAATACAGTTAAAAATACTGCCACTGTTTGTAATTTGTGATTCATTAATATTAAGTATAAATTAAGATATTATACAGTAACCAAAATTATTCTGATGATAATTATTTATTTACACCATCAAATAATTGCATCTTAATTTTAAAATGTCTGGAGTTGTAAATCCGTCACGGAGTTGTAAATTACAATGAAATATCCATTACATTTCATTTAAGTAACATTCATGTGTATTTTAATAATTTCTGCAATTCACTGTGCAACATTTATTGTGAACTTTGATGTCAATTTTTTAAGCAATAAAAGAAACAATAGGTCAAGTTTTAATTTCAATAATACACAACTCTTCGTCTTGTAGAGCGAATGTCATTGATAACAGAAGGATCTTTTACTGAAAATTATACAAAACTCTGTTTTGCAAGTAGAATGTCATTGGCAACTTCAAGCTCGGATTCTCCATTGGCAACTTCAAGCTCGGATTCTCCATTGGCAACTTCAAGCTCGGATTCTCCATTGGCAACGGCAAGCTCGGATTCTCCATTGGCAACTTCAAGCTCGGATTCTCCATTGGCAACTTCAAGCTCGGATTCTCCATTGGCAACGGCAAGCTCGGATTCTCCATTGGCAACTTCAAGCTCGGATTCTCCATTGGCAACGGCAAGCTCGGATTCTCCATTGGCAACTTCAAGCTCGGATTCTCCATTGGCAACTTCAAGCTCGGATTCTCCATTGGCAACGGCAAGCTCGGATTCTCCATTGGCAACTTCAAGCTCGGATTCTCCATTGGCAACTTCAAGCTCGGATTCTCCATTGGCAACGGCAAGCTCGGATTCTCCATTGGCAACTTCAAGCTCGGATTCTCCATTGGCAACGGCAAGCTCGGATTCTCCATTGGCAACTTCAAGCTCGGATTCTCCATTGGCAACTTCAAGCTCGGATTCTCCATTGGCAACTTCAAGCTCGGATTCTCCATTGGCAACTTCAAGCTCGGATTCTCCATTGGCAACTTCAAGCTCGGATTCTCCATTGGCAACGGCAAGCTCGGATTCTAGGTGTTAGATCTGCTATATTTCTCACTTTTCCGGCAAGTTGTCTGGCAGCCCATCTTTTCCGTTCTTTTTCCTTTTCTCCTTGTTCATCTTTATCTTTCAGCCTTTGACGATATCGTCTTTGTCTTTCTGCAGTTAGCGGCATATCAAAGTGATACTGTTCTGCAAATAATTTTAAGAACGGTGACTTTGGTATCGTCAAATCAATTAAATCTGGTGGTTTGGTATCGCTCATGAATTAGTAAACAATGAATTATTAAAATTATAGAATACAGTATTGTATCATGTTAAACATGCTAACACTAAACACTTTGAAGAAGATATGACTATAAACCAGAGTATACATATCGGACTGCATATATACACATTAATACATACTTACATGCACACAAATATATACTTACATACATACATACAACAAATCTGACAGATAATTACAACTCCGTTTTCGATACTACAACACCGTTACGTAAAAATGTGACGGTGTTGTTATATCGGAGTTGTAGAACATTCATAATATGGCCACCACGTTCATCGGACCGATGAAGGCAACACTAGTGGTTAGTTTATAGTGGCCAGGTTGACAGTTTCCGTATTACTTTCTACGAAAAAAAAATTATTTATATACGCAAAATGTAGTATTTACTGTAACGAAGTTGTAAATATTTGATATACTATTCCAATACCTGATCAATTTACGATAATTGTCAAACGAAACACATACGAATTTCGATTTGTTGTTGGTCACATTACTGTAGGCTGGTTCCCTGCTTTCGAAAACGTCAAATCAGAAATCGAGAGTTTTCAATTGATTCCACAGATGGCAGAAACCTATTCGTTACGGTGTTGTAACCAATTTTTGAAGACAGCGGTTAATTTTATTTTTTAATTAGTTATTTCGTTAATAAGTTAATCAAAATCATATAGAACAATGGACATTTATATAGGTAATGACTGAAAAATATAAAACATCAGTTAACTGCTTGAACTGCATATGTAACATAACGTTGAACTAACTCACCATTGGTGAGGACAAGCACATTTTGTGTAATATTTGGACTTTGTAATTTTTTTTATCATACTAATCATCTAAATAATATGATAAAAGTATGTTTTTCCAAGTAACTTATGCCCTACAAGGAATCAAAAAATTTTAAATTATAATTTTACTTCTTGTGTAAGCCACCCGAAGCAAAAGACAGAAAAAAGTCTAATTTGTCGCGAGCTGTGAAATATACCCATATGGTCTTTGAATAAACAGACATACGTACAGTAACTCTGCGTAGTTGTTTGTGTGATGTCTGCATAGTACTGGAATATTTCACTGCACCATACACCATGTTTCTTGTCACTGCCCGAGTTTCATGAAATGAAGAGCAAAGTTTGGGTAATCTCTTCAGTTACTGAGTAAAGAATTTCACATCAGAAGCTTTCTGTTATCCCTGAAGATACTGTACTTTGCCTCCCATAACCATTTCCATATTGCCCACATGACATGAAAATGACACAGTTTTTGTAAAGCGTGTGGCCTCACAGTATACTTTATCGTTCCTTTATCGACCAGTTGGTCTTCAGCAGTGAAAACTTTTGGATGACTTTAACCACCAAAAGACTGATCCAGTAACTGCTGCTTAATGCAGAAAATGCTGCTATATATGGAGCTTGATCCATAGAGATCGAACCCCCGCCCGCCTTTGTAAGACGGGCGCCCCTGTCGGCATCGCTGGAAGATAGGGTTTGGACCGCTGGAGGACCAGCATTTTGTGAATGTATTCCCCCGGCGTTGAGAATGGGGAGCCAATATCCCGCTGCACACCCTCGAGACCCGAATTATTTGCTAGATAATTCGTTTTGTGTGGCCTCAAAGTGTCGGCTCTTGCCCGCTCGTAATCGAAATTAGGATCTCGATCTCGGTGTTCTGAGGATCGATATGGCCCTGATATTTCAGCCATGGAAAGTGGGTGAGGAGAGGAGGGGTGTTGGAGGTGAGCCCGACTCCTTCGCTCGGCTATTCTCACACTTCTATGAAGAGGCACTATATAAACTGAGGGTCCGCTAGGATCATAGATGTTAGAATCCTCCTCGGGCAAGTCCGAGGGTTGGCCGGAATGGAAGGCTGAGGCATCCTGTCTGGATGCTGGTCCTGCGGAGTGGGACCATGGATTCGATGCGGCCCTGTCATCTAAGTCATCAATTCTATCTGCTAACAATCTGTCATGATCAGAACCCCTCGACCGTCTTTCGGTTAAGTCGTCCAGTCTATTCATCAGAGATTCTACACTTCCTATCATCCTCTCTAACACGTTATTCATGCGTGCTAAAGCGGGTGATCTATTTAATTCTCTCCTTATTTCCTCTCCTTCATCTACTTCCTCTACTCTTCCCTCATCTGACCCCGCTTCTATTAGCGAAGCACTAGACATAATTAACGAGTATAAGGATTTATTATTAAGCAAACAGTTACTAGAACTAAGTGAATACAAAAGTACAATGGTAACCTACGTTATCCTTATCCTTAAAAGCACAGCACAGAAACTCTCACACAATCGATAGGCTTATAAAATCTCTCAATATTCAAATAAGAAGGGCAATATAACATCACTTAATACTGACCCAGTGGCTGTCTTACTGGCATCGGTTGGGCGCTGACTTTAACTCTCCTTAGGAATCGGCCAGCGTAACAATATCCATAATCCAGGGATGGAGATACGCTCTTATTACGTCAGAGTATTCCGATGGTAGGATTTGCGTAGTGTACGTAATTCACTCTCCTTTTCTCTCGTAATTAATCCTCCCTCTCTGTAGTAACTCGGCGGTGACGTGGTACGATCAATGAGGTATATTCCTCCATTTCTGATCGATTGTGGTATCCAGTACGAGGTGATTCTCGTAGGTGGATGGGACGAAGAATGTTGGTAGTGCTTCAGCCATCTTCAGAGTTGCGATCCCTTGTTCCTCGATTATCCGGCTTCGTCTTAGTTTCCGTGGCGATTCCGGACAGGGCTCTTCTCTTGGGCGATTCTGGATCGAACTGCTTGTGCACCGTTGCGCCTCCCTATTTATTCGTTTCCTCTCTGTAGATTCTCTTGATGCTGTGGCGTCTCCTTCTACTGCGCATGCACCGCGTGGGTCAGACGGTCCAGCGTGGGTCTGTGCCTTTGTCTGGCATTTCTATCCTACCCGTTGAATGGTTGATATGATCTCCTCAATGCTCGCACTCCACCGGCCCAAACCAAAAACCATCTCCCTTCGTCTCTTTTAATTCAATTCTCAAATTCTCATTCGGACACAATTAATAATCGACTACAAAAATGGAAATTTCAGGGACAGTAAGTATGAAGGTGAATCGAGGTAGGTTTGATTTGATCTCTGTGCGGCGATGATGCATTTCCACGTGTTTCAAACGCGTCGTTTATATTTGGTGATATTAGCGTTAAACGATATAATATTCTGTGGATGGTTATAGTATTCCACAGTAGTACTTGATAGTACTTAGCAACTACAAGCCTGCGCAATGACAAAAAGCTTTGTTCGGCTGTGCATGATGTAACCGGAATGCACAAGTATAGGGTTAGTAACGTCGCGATTCTGGCAGCAGAGGTCTCCGGGGACCAGGGTATATTTTTCTTGGAAGTGTTTAATGATGTCAGAGACAGGAAGTTTCCATTAAACAGACTTCTCATATGTTAAGCAACTTAATCACCTCTGAGAAGTCTGTCTGAAATTTGCCCTTCAATACATAATGCACTTTCATATCAAGAAACAGATAACTGATCAACTCAACAAAAGTCCCAAAGTCTGTGTGTTTTAGAGCAAACAATGTTTCATTAGAGAAATGTCCTTGTGACTTCTGTTTTAGACCCTCCCATGCCATAAGCCAGAGCTGTGAACATCACATAAATATTTAACATTTTCATCATCAATGCTTCTGATTGGGTCTAAATCATTGTCATGATTACGATGTCCTTTGTTAAGTTTACATTCAACACCTTCCATAGATGCAAAATGATGTTGATAAATTTCGAAGTGCCAGAAAATCACATTCTGAAGACTGATTTAGAGTAATGATTTAGAGCTACAATTGTCTTTTCATTGAAAACTTTTAACACCAATTTAACATTTTGGCTTTCCACATTGCTGAGGGTACAAAGCTCTTTAAGAAAGGCCTGGGGCCATACAAACTATGCTGTCTTTCACCTTTGTACAATTCCCTCAGGTGATATAATGATGCCTTACAAACAGTGCCATCGTTCATGTCAGAAATATAAACGTGCTTTCTGTGTCATGCTGACCCAACCAAAATTGTTTCGGATACATTTTAGCAGGTGAATACCATCAAATAGGAAGAACAACTTGCGGTCATTCGAACAAGGATGCTGCCCATATGGATTCATTGTGCCTCCACATAATTAACTAAACATATTTCTATTCACACGATTGTTGTCGGAAATTAGACAAAATACTAATAACTTGCAAGGTAAGCCGCAGTGAGATTTTTCACTGGTACCATAGCAGCAACATCTCTGTTCGGTGATATTGTAACGGATGTTGAATGACCACCACTAGATGTAGATCGACAGAGAGAGAGAACACGACGGCATTCTTGTCCCGGTGATGATGTGGGATGTTTGGCTTGGTTGTGCGTTGTTGTCGGCGTCGTTGTTAACCACGTCACTGGCAGACGATGGCGAGATTGTGTCAGCCAACAGTTCAGGAACTGGCCATTGATAGAGTCGTTCAAGATGCACCAGCGGTCGGGAACATAACTATGAAAAGTATTCGAAACTGTGGCTTCTCCACCAGATGTAGCGGATGTTGAATGACCACCGCTAGATGTATATCGAAAGAGATAGAGAGAACACGTTTCCATTGTTGATGTTTATTCAAACGATACTGATGCATGCTAGGACCCCATGTCCCGGTTGACAAATGGGACAGAGGTCCAAATGGGACAGAGGTCCGGCCTAAGCCATGTGACCAACGCGCTGCATCCCAATCTCTCTTTACTCTGCTCCCTCTGCCTCAAGGGCTACCATTTATATAGCTTCCTACACAGCATACCTTTACATGGTGCCATTCAGACTATCTGCACGTGCATCTGCAAACTCCCACGCTCATACATTCTACATTCCTCTGAAGACTGGCCACCCACTGGCAAGGTGATTATAATGACCGGTCTTATAGGCCTACCCTACAATATCATAAAAGTCTGCACTGTTCTAACCTCTTCCAAAGGGCTGATTGAGGCCTTGCCTGTCATACATCTGCCTTTAAGTGATGCTGTAGGCTCTACATAAACTTCATCAAGGTGCAAAATCACATATTTCTCATGGTCTTTCAAAGTTTGAGCTTCTGTTTCAAATAATTACATGAGAATTTTTATTTAATCCTCCAGAGAGTAAAAAACAGTAGATAGCCGTTTCTGATAGGAAACACTTGGTAAGGTCAAAACAGTGTCACACAAACGGTGATAAACAGTGGCAGATGCAGCAAAAAATCTGAAAGCTATACATAGTGTATCTGGACTGAACTTCATTTTTCATGCAAAAAGCAACGCTATCTGTTCACACAGAAATGTTAATCGAGAAAACAAATCGGCACCATAATCATCGCTATCAGTTATCATTTCCATTAGTTCATGTAAATCCTACTTAACAACTTCTACCTGTTTCTTCACAGATAAATGACCAACATCAGTAGGAAAATGAAGCAGACACTCCTTAGCAAGGATCCAAGTGAAACTGCTACTGTTAATATAAACCTCTATAAACTTCAACATTCAGACTCATCAGTACTTAACAGCAGTAGTAATGCGTGGCTTGTCATTGAGATCCTTCTACCCTTTAAATCACGGGTGCACAACCTTTTTGTCAATGTCAGCCGCATTAAAGGTTTAGTTTCTCATCACAACCACCAAGATAGCTGCTATTAAGTTATTTAAACTATACTGTAAGGAGAAATAAGATATATTAATGAGCAGTAGTGATGTCCAGAAAAATAAGCTTTCTGTTACAAATATGTTTAATGGCATCCATCTCCTTCTCCATGAACATTAGTAGGCCTACTGTATCTTTTCCAGAGCAAAATTAATAAAAGAAATAACAAAATATGACAATGGAGACTCCTCGAGACCTTTAACCATGTTCCAGATTCCAAGTTATTGTCCATCAATCGAGTTCTATACGTGTTTTTCAAATACTTCATCCGAGAAAAATCTGCTTCATGCAAATAGGTGCTTCCGAAAGAGGGCCAGGGTATTGTGACGAGACGGGCGTTTGGAAGGGATGTTGATGATGGTGGTTGTCGATTTGTGGATATCGTCCAAGTCCAAATGTGACGATACGGGTGTAAGCGACGTGTGTGTGCGTACGCTTCTTCGTATATGTCCTTAACGCGTCGTACTCACAATACTTCTCGGGTTCCTTCGCTAAGTCTAGCGAAGTAAGAAGACTTGATGGTGTAACAAATATTCTTTATTCAATCCAATCAACAACGAACGTCAAACAATAGGTTAACTCGCAACACAGCGTATCGAATACTGCCTTCCGTAAGCAAACAGATCGACCTATACTTATCTATTGAGATGTATTAACTTTACCATGACGAACTGATAACTTAATGCTAGATATAAATGCTAATTACTGATCACTTTATTATCCACGGCTGTCCTACTCCAAGCCGAACTCTACACTACCACCGACTGACTATCTTCTATCGTCGGACTATGCTCTAACTTCTAACTCAACAGTCTGTCAGAGAGCCTCCTACTGTCTAACTGCCTCCCTATCTAGTACTACTACTATAGGTGCTCTAATCAAGTGCTCTTATCAAGTGCTCTTTAGGTGCTCTAACCAAGTGCTCTTTGCAAGTGCTCTAATCACGTGATCTAATCACGTGATCTACGTAAGTGCTCTAACTAAGTATTGTACAATGTCAGCACAAGTTTAACCTAAAGAGTCCAATAAAACAACAACATATAATTACTCTAACTATATAGCGCTCCATTAACATAGCGCTCTAAGCATCAAAGTACTAAACTGACAGGACTGTCACAGTATTTCTTGCCAATTCTCCGAGTTTAGAGTCTTCCACAGCCAGCTTCCACACCTTCAGTAAACAGTTCTTTATGAGTTGTTTGTCGAGCAGCTGTGGGTCTTCTCGAGGCTCGACCGAGCTTGCCAAGTACTTTTGTAGCAAGAACTTGCAATACCAAACTTTGAGATACTGGATGATACGTTGTTATTGTAAGATGCTGGTAATGTTCGGTGGAAGGAAAATAAGCTTGACGTTATCCATCTCTGGATGGGCAGGACAGTTGTCGATAATCAAGGCAACTTTGCACTTTTCATGTGAAAACCATTTATCCAAAGCCTTCAGCCAGATGGAAAAAATATCCAACATCATCCAAGCCTTTTTATTTGCCATGTCTTTGGCTTCATAGTCTTTTAAAACTGTAGACAAAGCTAGGTAAGCCATTCCGACGTCATGTCATTGGACACTGACCTCACCACAACTTTCTTAAACACAATGCCATTCCTTCTGTTGAACCGTTCCTGCTAACAATTCGAATCGATTACGAGACATTATGGTGTTCACAAAAGGTGTTGCAATCAATGGATCAGTCGACCAATAGTCCTCTATGGTTGGCTTCGATACGACTCCTATCAAGAACAACACGCCAAGGAACTTACGTATTTCAGATGCATCTGTTGGTTCCCACGCATGCATTCTACTCTTCGGTTTCATATTGCTATCAGCTATGAAATTGGCAGCGTACCTGTTTGTTTCAGCAACCATTACTTTCACAATTTCGTCGGTGAGAAAAGAACTTCTGCTGCAGTTTTGCGTTTTCGTCTGAAAGTCGCCATTTTCACCAAAAACAATGATATAAAAATGCGAGAAAAATTTATTGCTTTTCGTTAAAATAAAAAAAATCAATTGCCAGGTGTCACTAGTGTATCGTGCTATTATTGCCACGCCAAAAGATATTATCTGCATGCCAGATATTATATAACAACACGCCAGATATTATATAACAACAGTTCTCTGAAGGACGAGTATATTCGTCCTTGGCGTCTGCGTAAACTTCTGTAGAACGAGTTAACTCGTCCCTGGCGGTCAACGTGTTAAGCTACAAGGAATTTTGCCACAATTACCCACCCACAAAAAAATTTCAAAATGTGTCCCCTTTTGTTCTCACCAGCGTGGTGTGAATCCCTTTTAACCTTCTAGTCCAGGGTGATGATATTTTCTTTGAATGGGAGGAAGCAATAAGTGAGGGAGAGTTTGTGGCTTCATGAGATGGTTCAACTACAGCAAATATGTCAAGATCTACTGATAAAATGTGATTCTCAACGAAGGCCGATTTGTTGTTTATCAAGCAGTCATTCCAAGAACCTTTTTTACATGAAATCGGTATCCTGTTGTTTACTGGAGTGAGTTGTATCGATCGAAGTTGTTAACGATTAAATAATGAATGTGTAGATGTAGGTGTGGTTACTGTAACAGTGATGGCTCGTGGATGATGAGGATTCCATATCGTGGCAACTCTTCATAAACATCGTATGTCCATAAAAGTTAATTCTGAGATAAACACAAAAAACTGTTTATTTTTTAAATTTATTAATACATATGCAAAATATTACATAGCATCATTCAGAAACATATCAGAAGTCTAAATTAAAACTGCAAATTAAATAATTCACATCACACTGTGAATTATATCAAATTTTGGTTTATACGATATTTTCCCGGACATTTATGCATTTTACGTGCTAGTGCAAATTATCATATAGTTCATTCCCAACTGTTTTATTAAATAAGTTGCTCAAAGAAGTTGTGGTGAGCTTGTGGGATTACAGTTTTGCAAAGTTCTTTCAAATCAGCCAGTTTAGGTTTAGGGATAGTCAACTTTTTAGAGTACTTCTGAACTGGTGGCATCATTTTGTCAAGCCCACGTACTTGTAACGGTTGTACAGGGGTTGCATGAGTAAGGCTGTAAAAAATACCGTCCTGAGTAAACAGTAAGTGTTTAATATCAGTAACACAGGGGTCCCCTACCCTTTTTCCAGGTCTAATTGATGGTATTGGGTTTGGAAATGTCTTCCAAAATGTATGATCAATTGAATTGACAATGAAAGGTTTCCTTCTTCTAGCAGCCTTCATGACTGCCATCCAATCTTGCGGAGTAAACAATTCAATTTTACAACTTGCTGTTTCTATTGAGGAATGCATTGCATCAACCTCCATCTGAGTGTGTCCTCTGCATAAATACTTTTGATGCACCTCTTTCAGATTTGCCTTTTCACCACTGCGCAAAAAATGAAATATTGCAGAAGCAAGAACGGCGTTTCTATTTTGATATGCGCAGCCATCTGACCATATAATCACGGATTCGACCGTCTCTGGAACGTTCCTTAGGTAATGAACTATTAGGCTTGCAAACTCTTCGGCATCTAAGGCACCTTCACCTTCATGCCAAACATTACATGAGCCATCCCCACTTGCAACATCATATGTAGTGAAATTATGTAAAGCCAGCTTCCGTTTATAGTAAACTGCGGATGCGAATGTTTTGGGGCAGAGCAAAACTTGCTGCAGATCTACTGTAATCACTCGCATTGTATCACGGTGCGACTTGCCCAGCATCTTATCTACATCTTTGCACATTCTAGCGCGTTCTTTGTCTTCTACATGACTATCATAATCAGCTTGATTTACCACCTTATCTTTATATGAAATGCAGAAGTCACATTGATCTTTACGGGGATGGAAAAAAGAACGGTTCAAAGTTTTGAAAATGCAAGTGAAGACTTTCTTAGAACATGGTTTACGCTTAGCTACATTACACTCTTCTTTATAAAGATCATACATTTTGGCTACACTAAGGCCTGGTTCCAGATAAAGGAGTTTGGAGTCTTTCCTGCAATAATGTGAAGGAATTGTTGGAAACTTCTCTATAAAGCTTGTAATGTATAAGCGATCAGCAGGCGGTGTAGCATTTGGGGGAACTCGCTTCGAATGACCATGTGCAGAAGAAAAAATTGTTCCAGAATTGTTGGCTTTACGTACTGCCAGCCGGACAAACATCTCGCCAACACATAGGGTGCCTAAAAAGAACTGCTTACATACTTGGATTTTCTTTCCAACAACTGGAAGATAATACTTAATGGTTTTCCCCCTGCGACTTACAACATTCTGCGTTCTCTTACGAGAAGCATTGCATGTCTCTGTGTGGGAAATTACAAAATCTCTCTTTCTTTCCCAGGTAACCTGCCAATAATCATCAAAAACTTCTTTGCGGTTTTCATCGGACATTTTACTACGACAGCATTTACAGTTTATTGGCTTCATTTGCCTTTTGTCCCCATGCAATCTCTTGTTGGCTGCAATATTTCGCTTCCATTTGTGAGGGTTACCCTGCCCTTTTTTAGCAATTTTTCTCGACATTGATAGGGAACGTTCATCAATAATATTGTAATTATTTTGATCCGCAACACAAGCAACAAGACTGGGTGCAGTAGCATCGACAACAGGCAGTAGAGAAGCCGGTTGACCGTCTATTGGCTCAATTGAAGCATCGACAACAGGCAGTAGAGAAGCCGGTTGACCGTCTATGAACATTGGCTCAATTGAAGCATCGACAACAGGCAGTAGAGAAGCCGGTTGACCGTCTATGAACATTGGCTCAATTGAAGCATCGACAACAGGCAGTAGAGAAGCCGGTTGACCGTCTATGAACATTGGCTCAATTGAAGCATCGACAACAGGCAGTAGAGAAGCCGGTTGACCGTCTGCGAACATTGGCTCAATTAAAGCATCGACAACAGGCAGTAGATCACCATTCGGAAGCCACGAAGCATCAGCTGGGTCACTGTCTTCGGATGAGGAACCTTGATCGTCACTGCTCGACATATCAGCTACAACAAGATAGTCATGAAATTCACGTCATTATTATAATTAATTATATAGTATTTAATAGTAATATTGATTTCTTTTCATTAAGCTACCACTGTAATGTCTTGACAGTGTACAGTCGTCGATCTCGTTTACTGTGACTTACCACCCCGTCCCCTCGTCAACACTAAACGCCCAAAAATTATAGTCTGCCTGCAATTTATCTAAAAATAACATGTTCACAGCCTCATTTTCCTGTGGCAAAATTACTTTATTATCCTGTGCGACAGTTGGCTGCAGTATAATAACTGTTATCAAAATACTTGTATCATCGCCCATCGCCCAACCAACATTTTTTAAAAACAAATTTACAATGCTAAATATTGTCAAATAATAGTCTTACTCACCAATTAGCGACAATACTTCCTCTCCTTTAAACGTCTTCTTTCTGTTCGGTCTGAAATTGTACGCCATTATTTAACTAAGCTAGCTTTTAATCGTTAAAAGATAGCGCGTGTTAGCCGTACGATTGGTCTCAGCAATGACTATTTGGATGTACGATATTTTGCAAGGCGCAATCCGAGCCTTGGTCTGATAGGATAATTTGCGTCATGTGATATAACTCTGTATTCCTATTCGCTATGGATATAGGGTTTTTTGCTGGACATGAAGGATGTTTTAACACGTCGAATGACACTAACAGTCTAATATAGGCCAAAAGTGGATATACGATGTTTATGAAGAGTTGCCACGATATATTGAAGTAAAACAGTTTTTCCGAATTGTAAAGTTCATATAATCCAAGTGCTAGCAGCCTCTCCTGCACAGTAAATCTCATTCTAAACTTTGAGCATTTACCTCTGCAGATTAGAAAAACTCTGACTTTCTAGTAGGCAGTTAAGATCCTCACATAGTGAACAGTTGCAGGTTGGATATTTACTTTCATGTGTGTTTCAGGCAGTTTAGAATAGGATAACCTTGTTTTAAACGATTACTTCTGGAGATTTCTGAGCATGTGATTTCATGGATTCTGATGATATTGCAATGATTGAGGAAACTGTCATCGCATGCTTTGACCTTTTCAAAATGTTGTGTCTTTATGTTAGTTGGCTTCCTTGTCTTTAGAAGTGCTGTTGATAACTGGGGATATTGCGCATTGCAACATTAATGTACACAGCAGTATGGACTTGCAAGTTTCTGGTTGTGACATACATAAACATGCAATCATTAAAGTGTTTGCCACAGTTCATGTAGTTAGCGTTCAGCTCAGCAGTTGTCTTTTGTCAAGGTTTGCTGTGCGGCAGTTAACTTTTTCAATTAATTTGTTTAGCAAGATCCTTGACTTAGCAGATGATTTGCTTGTGCTTTGTACACGAGGAGTGCCATCTCGAAGCAAATATGCTCACTATCACTTACAGGAAGCCAGTGTAGAGAACGAAGAGCAGGTGTAATATTGTCTCAGTACATTATTCTAGTTAGAGGAAGTAGTGTGCATTCAGGGAGACCATAGATACATTTTCTCTGAACTTTCTATCCACATGCAGCACATCTCTTCTGGCCATCTGAAATATGTCCAATGAAGTGATTTTGTCCGTCATATCAAACTTATGGTGGAATATTCTGTTTTCGACTTGTCTGTGAACGAAGTCCTCGACTTGGCCGTCCAGTGGAACTTCGGTGTCGGTATTGCAATATATATGTCATTGCCACTTCACGATGAAATTGAACTAAACTGTATCGCTTTTGGCCAGCTTCCTCTGTAGAATGATGCAGCAAACAAGCATTTTGAACAGCTACATCGACTACAAACCAAAAGGGCCAATCAATATTTCTTGATGTGAATGCTGATTCATAGTTTTGCGATGTTTTGATCCATATGATCTGTTCCACCCATGTATCGATTGTATTGTGCAACCATGTGGAGCTGACTGATGAATTTTGTGTTTCTTGTGTACATCTGACATGGCTTAATGGTTGGATGCCAAAGCAGTTGGACAACATGCTGATAACATTGTTATCATTCCACGGTAAATACCCATTTTAACGTCGGTAATTATTTTCATCGGAATGAGATACACAACGTGTAGGTTATGCATAATTGTCACCCAAGGTGACTATGTAGTTGTTAAAGATGTCTTCTCCGCGAAATCTATTACGATACACGAATTCGTGTAAATAGGACGGAAAGAGAGCACGGCTGGTGCCGAATTGTCGCTTCAATTTGCGCTTAGCGCGCATCCAAGTGTTCTCGATTGTCTGCGTATGGACGTTGGCGTCATTTGGATTGACGAAATGCTCCTGATGAATTACCACTGAATGTTCGTAAATTCCGTATCCAATTTGTGCGATGTTTGCATATGCTGCCCAGCCGTCGGAGATAATGTGAGAGCCAGGGAGAATGTGACTTTCAATGCAAGCCTGAAGGGTGTCTGCGCGACGATTAGGGACCTCCACCAGAAAACAACGTCCACTTTCTCGCTCAATCCCTCCGAAGACCCAGTGGCCCTCCCTCCATTGACCGCGGTGGTACTTGCGATGGAAAAACTTTGTCTCGTCTATCTCAACGATTATGGGCGCACCGTTACCGTCCATACCGCCTATCTCCTGAGCATTTCGTTGAATCCAGACTTCGCATTCCTCACGCATGAAATTACACCAATCTATTACAGTATCTAGATGCGCCACGTCCGCTTCACGTGCCATTTGCGACTGTGGCATGTCGCAACACCAGCAGTACACGAGGATCACGATCTGTTCAATGCGAAGATGGCTGCGTTCGAAAAAGGAGCCGACACGCACGGATTTGCGGCAACCGCATCCGTTGCAAGCCCATCTCCGACCGTCTACCCCTTCATTGTACCGGTTGAGTGTGCAAAGTCGGTTACAAGCACCACACGTCATAGTATTTCTGATCAGCCGCCGACGTGCACACCATTGCAGGGCGATGTCTGTGTCGTTCAAATTCGGCAGTGTTCGTAGACGCCAGATTTCCTCGTTCGTGATCTGCACCGCATTCATGACTTCGTTTATGGGTACAATTTGCGTTATTCCTCGCGGTCTCCCAGCCATTTTAACTTCGTAAAAGTTAATTTTGCTTTTTGTATCGACTGTTTATGCGCGTATTAAACCGGAAACGCCTACGCTAAGAAATAATAACCGCTGAAAATATAATCGCTAGAAAACGCTTAAAAATAATTACCGACGTTAAAATGGGTATTTACCTCCACCTCAATGCCAGTATTCCTGACTTCCTATCTAAAGAGTAATCATAAGAGCCTCTTGTTTCTTTATTTAACTGCTCCACTGGTTTCAGAGGGAATTTTCCCATTCTGTTCACTCTTGCAGTTCCTACAACAGATAATTTCTTTTTGCTCAGTTCAAAAGATGAGACGAGGTAAAAACATTGTCAACAAACAATTTGTATGGCACTCCAGTTGGCAGATTTTCTATCAAATTTGTCACAACAGATCTGCCAAGACCTAGATTTGCATCATATGAACCTGACAATGTAAGGTTCACATTGGATCAGATAACACGTGCAAGAATTGTAACAGTTCTTCAAATCCATTTAAGGGTAGAACTCTACTTACTGCTTCATTGTGAGTGTCTTCACTGTTTTCACAAAACATACACCTGTTGACAAGTGGCACATAGCCAGATATCATAACAGCTTGTTAAACGTTTAATATTGGTACTTTGTTTTATCACTACTTACATCAAAGCAGAATCCAAATTTACAACTACAATATGTGCTTTGTAAGTAGTTTATATAATATGCAATGTGTAGACTTATTTTCCCATCTTGTCCCAAAGCATCAACAGGAACAGTTGACCATGACCCCAGATTTCTCTTTGGTCATCTCTCCTTCACTTCTGAGACTTAACTTCACCACCAGCGCACCAACTTGTCTCTTGACTTCGTATGTGTCACCAGAATTGGACTGCTGCACACAGGAACTGTTCATCACCTTGGCACTGCTGGCACTGTAGATTTGGAACCCGTACAGCTTGGCTTCGTTTGAATCCTCTCCCGAATCAGCTTGGCCTCCAAATGCTGAGTTTGACAAGCGGTTGATACAGATGTCTCGCTTGTGTTGGAAAAATGTTAAATGCGAGAGCAACTAATAACCAATGAAGGCAAACAAATGTACATATCTGCAAAGTCAGGACTGAAGTTTGGTATTGTGCTAGAAATGGAAGGTTTGAAGTGTGCAGTTAATGTGTTGACAACAGGCAAAACTGCTGAATAATGGTTCTCATGTAAAAACATTCTCAGAGACTGTGCATTTACAAAGCTATTGTGGCCAAGAATCACTGAACCTCCTATATCAGACCGCTTGTCAAACTCAGCTAATGACTTGTTTGCTGGATGCCACCAGGTGCCGTCTGATTGCCGAAACGAGTTATATGTGTATACAGGATGCTGGCAAGCAAGCGAAAATGCGAAGATGAGTGTATTGTTCTTCTGGCACGTCCAACAGAGATCCTTCATTGGCTTGCTTGTGACAATAACTGGAAGCAACTCTTTTCCATTATTTATTAAAGCTGCTTTGACCAGCTACATGATTGCCACTCTTTTCTGTTGAAAGTTTGTATTCCTTATAAACATGAACTGATGTGTGGGATGATGGGAGAAGTTTGATATCGTCACGTTTAAAACCCAGAACCCTTCCTGGAAGGACCATCACATGGAGATCAGCATAGTTTGTGAGGAACCGAACGATGTGCTTGATGTCCTCATAACTGAAACATGCTGTGTTATTCTTTCTTCCACCAGCATTCTTTTCTTTAGGAACAAGACCTTCTGCTTTGTACCATTTGATCAGAGATGTGAGTCGGTCCTGACTGATCCGATGGAGAAACTTGAATGTGTCTCGACAAACTCGCCGACATTCAAAGAGGTAGTGAGTCCGCTGATGACTGCGAATTGTCTGACCACCCTTTTTGGTCGAGCAGGTCATCTCGGACAAGTCGATGCTGCAAGATATCTTGCCAGGAAGAACCAGCATCTGGTCACGAGGAACCATTGCCTGCATATTAAGTCTTTGTTTCACCATCTCCTCTGGTGAAAACTGGCTCCAGCATGGAATGCCGTCATTCAACTTACACGAGCATCTGAAACAATATTTTTATTAACAATTAAATATTATTGTTAATAACCAGCCATGTAACGCACCCCTTAGGGACACTATGCAGCACCCCTGTCAGGCCCGCCAACAGCAATTCCGGGCCCCTAGGCAGAGATCTCTAAACTATCTTTAGGTTTTATGAGAAAATTTAAAAAAAAACTGAAATAATAACAATCCTGGTACAACCATACAATATTATATTTATATATACAACTATATTTTGTTCAGTTGTTAAACTGAAGTTTGGTATTGTGCTAAAAATGGAAGGTTTGAACTGTGCAGTTAATGTGTTGACAACAGGCAAAACTGCTGAATAATGGTTCTCATGTAAAAACATTTTCTGAGAGGCTGTGCATTTACAAAGCTATTGTGGCCAAGAATCACTGAACCTCCTATATCAGACCGCTTGTCAAACTCAGCTAATGACTTGTTTGCTGGATTCCGCCAAGTGCCGTCTGATCGTCGAAACGAGTTATATGTGTGTACAGGACGCTGGCAAGCAAGCGAAAATGCAAGGATGGTAATAATATTTGCCCAACAGAAGGAGTTGCTCTTCCCAGTTCTTCCCTTATTTGAGCTCAAGCGCCGTCTCACAAAAGAGGAAGGAGTCGCACATCCAACTGTTATAAGATGCATTGGTTCTGTCACATTAAAGTCTTGTTCGATATACAACCCCTCAAAGACAGTCTCAAACACATCATGGTATCGAATTAGCATAAATGCTGTACACAATCGAATAAGTTGCATATATTTCACATCACCCAATAGTGCCAAGGAAGCTGCTTGGTAGAAGCAGTCACCAGTAGCAGGAGTTTTAATAACAGTAAACAGCTTCCTGAATGAAGGGTGAGTTCATTAAGCAAACCCTTGTCAACTCGCATTGATGATTCATCACATGTTCAGGGAGTGCTTGAGTGCAGAAAACCAAGCGTGTCTCTGAGGGTTGATTCATTCAAGTGAAACAACTGATTTGTTTGGACTCGACTTCAGAAAGACAAATCATCACAAATGAATGATTTACACAAACTAACAGCCTTTTCACATAAATTACTGTGATTATTATCTTCAATGTCATCAGACAATACAGTGACAGATGTGGCGGGTGAATCCTTCTTCTTCTTCGGTGGAACCTCTGTGTTATTTTCGTAATCGTAATTTTCTGCAGATGAATCGTCTGAAACAGTTTCTATGGATTTTGCAACACTAGGGTCACTGGTGGTGTTATTGTCAACAACATCAGTTGTTGGAATTGTGAGTCCTGTGTTACCTGGACCAGGGTACACCAGTTTTATATGGTACAAAAACAAAGGATATGTGCCATCCAACGATATGGACAAGGTTCCACACCATGTCCATATCGTGAAATTACCTGTGGCGGTAATCACTCTCTGCCAGATATCTATTGATAGAATCTTCATCACCACAACTTGGGATACTACATTTACGCCAACATCATGTTACCTCCATGTTATTAGTACATCCTTATCTGCAAGACAAACGAAGATAGCCCTTATGACATACAGATTTATGTGCATGAAAACCAAACTTTTCGCAGCCTTTGTATATCTGTGCGAAATCTGTTACAATTGTACTTTTATTGTCAATGAACTGCAACAGTAGAGGCATAATCGTACTCCTTTCTGTCTTTAACTAAAACAATCCTGCACTGCTTAGTTTCTCAGCAGTAACACCCCAACATCCACTGATCTTCCCATTTCCCCTTCCTTCCCACACCATATTTTCACCTAAAAAGGTGTGTCTCGTCAACTTCCACAATCATTCCTTCTCCCCCAATTTCTCCCTGATGTTTACTCGCTAGAGCCTCGCAGATTTCTCTACAAAACACAAACCAGGCAATAACTGTTTCGTTTGAGAAACGCAACTGCCTTGCAACTTGTTTCACAGTCAACTGTGAAACAAAAGCCATGACCAGTTTGAAAACATCGTGAGTGGTTATATGACAAGCTTTAAAAAAAGTGTTTTGGAGAGGGGAAATTGTAGCTCGATATCGCTCCTTCGAATGTCTTGTCTTGTTATAGCACCTATATTTGAATCCTAGCTTCAGGGTTTTGTCAGCCACAACAAGGCAAAGTCCCCCTTGCAGTGCAGGATCTGACTGTTGATTCGGGCACAGGCCAAATGCTTGGGAAAAAGTGATACACAATGCTTCGTCGGGAAAATGTTCTGCCATACCGAAGTCACATTGCGTAGTTGTCTTAAACGATGTCTGGTAAAGTTTTCTTCACAACGGAAAGACTGGATATCTCATCTTTAAGCAAATAACGTTGATTGAAATTATTCAACAACTGAAGTTTATGAATAGGCATACTCAAACATACACATGCCAGTATGAATTAATTTCTATATCAGGACAAGAAATTAAATTTTCTCATAAACAATAAAAAGACTTTGTAATAATTCTTCATGCAGAATTGTATAAGTTGTTATAGTTGTTGTTATCAATCATTTCCATTCATAATATTTATTAAGTACTGGTAATGTAATAATAAGCTTTATCACGAATATTAGAAGTGACACACGTCTTCTGATAAAAAATAATACACAGAACTTTTCATGTTACATAATATTGTTTGTTGCATAGTTAAGGTTTGGAAGCTGCTTAGAATCTGTGTGAGAAGGGGGTCGGAGGGAGTTGGGCTTATTACAATACCTGTGCCTCTTTGAGGTTGGTCATTATCATCAATCATCATCATTGTCATCAGACATTTGTGCTGTTATAGTTAACTTAGAGTGAGATATGATTGCACAATTGTTATTCTCCCAAACAATAATCTCAATTACGGTTACACACATAAACTTCAGTAATAATATTCTAGGGATAGAGCAATTCTACTCAATCAATGCTAAGAACACAATTCGATTATATAATCAATCAATAGCAAGACGACCCACACGAACACATTTACCTACATAAATGGGGTAGGGCCAGGCGAAAGGTATAGGGTCAGGAGGGTCTAATACAAAGCGTACATAGTACTACATACGTTCTGTTGTAAGGCGAGGCTTCTCTCTGCTCTCTAGATGGTCCAGTGGTCGGTGTATAGCCACAACAGTGTTTCAGTACAGGATCCAAGCAGTTTGCATTGCCACATCCAGAAGATAAGCAAACAGAGCCCACGACCGTTGTGGATCTGATGGATATGCGGTGATGTTCTAGTCCATCCTATCGACTGCACCCATGTTTTGGTTGTAGCGGTCGAAAACATAGGCTGGGTGATGTCCACAAACTTGCTTTTGGACCATGACCATCTCTTTGCAGTGCCCAGCGGCTTGATGCCATGATAGTTGGAAACCAGTGTCACCACACTATTGTCGTTCCAGCACATCACCATTCACCATTTCTCTAGATACCGAATCCAGTCTAGTCAAATGTGCCATGATCTGTTTTCTTGAACTTGTCCACAGCCAAAAGAGGACAGTTGTCAACTCGATTGACTCGAACTGTTCTGGTTGCCTGGATATTCTTGATGCTCAAGCAGATTCATCAGGCTGGTGAAAAAATTGTCAAAGTACAGTGTATACATATTTGTGATCTGCGGGAGGCAGACAGTCTGCAAGCTTCACAACAACAGAGCTACCAAGTCCAAGCTGGCTATCGGTCACTCCAGCTCCTTGATACGGATCCATCTGCATGCAATACCCAAGTGGCGTGTTGATGCTCCACACCTTAAAGCCAAATCTTATGGGCTTTCACTTTTATTTTTGCAAGGACAATCTTGGCGTATTCCCATCTATTTTGATTTTTGTGTGTACCACTATCATTAAGATGATACCTAATACAACGCAACACTTGCTGACTTGTTGGAAGACATGCTTCTGTTATTTCTGAGTCTTCGGCAATGATCTTATTTCCAATACCAAATATGAGCGATGACTGCCTTGTTCTCTTTGTACCAGAGATCACGGATTAACTGGACTGATTTGTAAAGGTGTTGTTGGTAGAAGGTCTTCAGAATCTGACACACGTGTTGATTCCGCTTGTTGCTCTTCTCCAACTATCTCAGTGATGGGCATAGGTTTTTTTCCGAGGGCCAAATTCTTTTTGTGGGGAATGGGCGCGGGCCACAAAGAAATGTGCCATATGAAATTGAAACTAATCTATAGTTAACAAAGTAAATCAGCCCAGAGGTTCAATAAAGTGTGTACAGTCACAATAGTTTGAATAGTGACTGATTCTATTCAATCGGCAATGTACTGAATGTTGTCGTAACGCGGTGAGTAGCTGTTGATACTTGTACGTAGCTGACATATCAAGTGGTCTTGAGTAAGTCGATTTCGCAATTTGTTCTTAACAACATTCATCTGTGAGAACAACTGTTCGCAGCAATAAGTACTCCCAACCGTACAAAGCAGCTTGTTAGCAGCAGTCTTAAGTGTTGGATATGAGTTCTGATTAACAGTCTGCCAAAATTCGGCTGGATTCACTTTTGCATGAGATCGAGCAAGTTCATCGTCACTTTGAATCTCCAATATTTCTAATTGTGCTTTACTGACATCATTTACGATAGAGTCAGTGAAGTCGTTCGGATCAAACGTGAATGGATTTCTGAAAAAGTGAAAGTGTACTTTCATAGCGTTACACTCACGAAATCGTAGTTGAAACTCTTGCAGCAGATTGTCTACTTCAGCAACAAAGTCACACTGTTCAGGATACGTTCTTTTTGCTTGCATTACTTCCCCAAGACAAGGGAAATGTGTCCAGTTCATCGCAGACAAGTGTGTTTTGAACAATGTCAATTTACTCTTAAATGCATCAATTGTCAAGATCATGTCTGACAAACATTTCATCTGCCCTTGCAGTTTTAAATTCAAGTCATTTAGGTGTTTGGTGATGTCAGTCAAGAACGCAAGTTTTGTTAACCAACTGTGATCACACAATACTTCGTGTTCTCTCTTATTATCACGCAGAAACGCAAGTATTTCAGTTTTCAAATTAAAGAAGCGTTTAAGCACATTTCCACGTGAGAGCCATCTGACGTTATTGTGATAAGTGAGGTCATCAAAGTTTTTATCCTCTATATCTGAGATAAATTCTCGAAACTGTCGGTGTCGCAAGGGTGACGCTCTGATGAAGTTCACAATCTTAACAACTTCTTTGAACACTTCTTCAAACCCAAGTTTACCGGCACAAAGATTTTCTTGGTGAATTACGCAATGATAAGACAAAAATGCAGGAAATTTGTCGTCTGCACGCAGAAGACCAATTAATCCGTTGTGTGAACCCATCATGGATGGAGCACCATCTGTTGCAACCGAAACAAGTTTCTCCGGTGGGATATCAAAACGATTAAGTACAGAAATTAATGCTTGATAAACGTCTTGCCCACGCGTTGTCGACAACAAAGGCTCCAGAGACAGAAACTCGTCCTTTGTGCAGCCGTCTGAAAAAACCATTCTTATGAATACTGCTAGCTGTGCAATATCGGTAATGTCACAAGATTCATCAAGACATAAGCTGTAAAATTGGCACCTTGTTATGTCTTCTTTCAGTTGATCTTCTATGTCCACATTTATTTCATCAGCTCTGCGTGTTATACAGCGCCTGCTAAGAGAAACTGCGTTGAATTCAGCACGAACTCTATCTTGCATTTTCTTATCGTCACTAAACAAAGTAGACGTAACTTCAGAAAAACACTCCTTAACAACATCAACGTCCGAAAAAGGCTTCTTATGTTTACACAATGTCCATGCCACTTTCAGCGACGCAACATATGCCTTCTTCTGTACAGTCTGTGCTTTACTGAAAATTGTCTGCTGTCTAGTAAGCTCACTTTTCAGGAAATCAACGCGCTTCTGCCGCTCGGTAGACTTCACAGGATATTTCGTATTATACTCAGCATGTCTGGACTCGTAGTGGCGCTTAACGTTGTATTCCTTGTTCACTGATATTGATTCCTTGCAGATTAAACATATACTACCGGAGCCTTGTAATATTGTGTTTGGTGTAACGAAATAATGTAACAACCATTCGTCGTGAAATAATCTTTTCTCTGCCGACAATTTCCGTTTCTTGTTATTCGACGCCATTACGTATCCGAAAGAATAAATAATCTTTCAAGAATGATCTACTTTACTGCTTCCCTAGGCGGCGCTAATTTCACTGCAGCTAAGGATAATAAGTAAGCAAAGTCAACACATGATGTCAATATTATGCTAGACGTCGATGATCAACTGCCAAAATATATTTACGGCATAAAACTGAATTTCAAAATTTGAAGTGTCTTAGCATTCTCGGCGGGCCGTACAAAAGGAATCCGAGGGCCACATGCTGCCCACGGGCCGCACGCCTCGGCGGGCCGCACAAAAGGAGTCCGAGGGCCGCATGCGGCCCGCGGGCCGCACTTTGCCCATCACTGAACTATCTCAACTGATTCATTAACATCCATGTTCAACATCTTAGGTAGTTTCTCCTAAAAAATGCAATTATTGCACTAATTTTCTGTAATTTTTACAACTTCTTTCAGCTGTGCAGTGAGCATGCTGCAATCCATAGACACAATGGCTGATAAACCTAGAATATTTTTTCCATCAGTCATCCATCATAGAAAACAGAGAACATAGAAAACCTAAAAATTTAGTAAACTATC
Source organism: Allolobophora icterica (assembly GCA_963556255.1). NCBI lineage: Eukaryota > Metazoa > Annelida > Clitellata > Crassiclitellata > Lumbricidae > Allolobophora > Allolobophora icterica. The sequence goes on from OY744616.1 coordinate 41,457,948, forward strand.
ATCTATTCCTTCCCAGCCTAAAACAAGTCCTGCAAAAGACCAAAAAACTGACAAAATCAATATGTAATGTGTGATAATAACGTACATTGTACATTTTTATAAAATCAAAGTGGGACAGTTTTTGATTTTTTTCTGCTATTTGGCCAGGGATGTAATGAAGATGAAAGGAACATTTTAAGTATAGGTACAGTGCACTTTCTTAACTTTAGGGCATTTGATGCAACCTAATATGTGTGATAAATGTCATCATGCATAATGTCTTGAGCCACTCTAGCAGATTCAATAAAGTCTGCAGTTTCTTCTACATTCCAGTTTTGTACACCAGAAAAGATGTACACATTTGGATACTTTTCCAGCAAGTGCTTACATATGTCCACAGATTCTGATGTAATACAGTTGTGACCATCACAGTTCTGGACATCAAATAGCCCAAAAATGCCATCTCGTTTCTGTTGTTCTGTTGTGAAGGACTGACCAACCACAGCCAACTTTGCTGTGTTTGACCCACCTTCTGATACACAATGATTACTCTATGCAGCTCTGCAATGGATAGGATTTTCACTTTCAACATGATTGTCGAGGCCTGGTGAGAATTTAAACAGCTACTGTGGATCGCATGCATTGGTGTGAGGGCTGTATTTGGCTCACTGGATAATAATTAAGTAACAAAATTCTGTTACTTTTGCATGTCTTAAGATGTTCGTTGTAAAGTGGGAGGAACGTGGTAGTGTAGGTTCTGATGGTTAGTAACGCTGGAAGAGGTACGGAAGGGGAACCTGGTCGCCCTAATTCTTCCAACTGACGAGTTGCATCCAGTTTTGAGGCATAACGTCAGAGAGGCTCTGGCTTCTTCAAAGGCCAGAAAGTCCTGATCTGGAAGCTTAAGTTTAAGTTGATCTGCTGTAAACTTAGTCTTGATCGATTTCAGTTCTCCAAATAAAGTGTAGAACACTGTTCTGGTTTCGTTGGTCAAAGAGTCTACATCAGTCTTAACCCTTTGACTCCCAACATTATTTCATGAAATGATGTACAATCGGTTAATTTTGATGTGCTTTTGTTCAGCAGTACTACCAGACATGTAGAATGTATCAGAAAACACCAAACTTATAGTTGTTGTTGAGGCTGATGCTTGGCATGAATTGCAGTCCAGCAACCCACTGGACATAAACGTTTCATACACTTTGGACAACCGTACATCGTTTCTTTACGTTTGTTTGACTTCCTGTATGGTCCATTGACTTCCTGTATGGTCCAATTGAACACATTTCACAGCGACCTAGACGAACTCCATGAGGAATGTAGTTCCCCATTCTTGTGCACTACTGGTATCGTTATCACTATCAGCATCTTCTACGTCACTGCTTTCTGTGCTGGACCCACTCGATTCATTACTCCATTCATCATCGCATGGTATTCTGTCATCACCAGAACTTTAAGTGTCGTCATCACCTCCGATATCGCTTCTGTTGTCATCCTCCGGCATGTCACGTGACACTATAAAACATAGGTGGCGTGTGAACAACGAGCTCTGCTGTCCATAAAAATTACGCTTGTCCATAGTAAGCAATTCCACCTTTTTTTGCTACGTGTAAACATATGCTTACAATACAAGTCAACTGAAAACTTTAGACCAACTTTTGCTGTTGTTTCCTGGCATAAAAAAGTCCATATCACCGAACATTTCCGGTCGAACTAAGAGCCAGTAAGTACCAAACACATATCTAATAACTTTTATGCAGTGGCAATGCGTGGCGGTTATACCTGCGGTCGAAACACAAATGCTATCTGGATCTCGATTTTCTGGTTCAGTAGGTTTAGCGTGTTTATCTGTAATGACTTGTCAGGTCATTAACGAGTTTTCCAGGTGTTCTAACTGTTATCCCAGAGGGGATTCGTTGATTGAAGCCTCTGTTCTGAGTTTTTTAGGGTTATTGTTAAGGGGAGTAGAGACTGGCTTGGATGGTTTTTGAAACAAAAGATTTACAAAGTTGTCTATTGGACCCTCTTCAACATTTCTTGGTAGTGTAGGAATAAACAAGACTGGGGAGAGGGTATTTTTCAGCCATATTCTTGGAGAATGGAGGAGATCTGGGGGTGAGTGTGGACTTCTGGTCCATAATGTAGTAGGTAAAAGCAGACAATCCAAGTTTGTTAAAATATTTAATGAAGGTTCAAACACTGTGATAGTGCAAGTGAAGGTTATAAAATAGTACAGGCTGAAGCGCTTTCTGCGATTACAAGCTTCGTCGGCAGCCACAGGTGTTCAGGTTGTATAAGGTGATATCGAGGATTAAAATCGGGCTGAAAATACATTATTCGGTTTCATGTTGACACATTACCAGAAGATAGGTTAATTAGTGGATGGAAAACCCTCCATTTAGAGCACAACACCTACAATATATTAGTCTAAATAGTCGGCTCTGTTTCGTCCACAGTCAAGGAAAAATATAATGGAAGGAAACTCTCCTTAATGAAAGATGGAAGACTATCCATTTGGAGCATAACGTCTGCAATATATTAATCTAAACAGTCAGTTATGTATCGTACACAGTCAAGGCAAATCATATAATGGAAGGAAGACCCTTCACCTAGAGCTTAATGCCTACAATATGTAGATCTTAATAGTCAGTTATGTATCATCTAAAGCTGAGGCAAATCAAAGGTAGAATAAACAGTTCATATACAACAGTGCATGTATTATATCTATATTGTACATATTTACTCGAATAGTATATAATGGATGAAAAACACTCCATTTGAAGCATAGTGCAACTTGCATTTCCAGTAGGCTTAACCGACCTTCCATTCTCTCTGACAGAGACTCCCCTTGATGCTGCAGAAGTAACCAACTCTCTTCACTTTGCCTTTCTAATAATAACCTATTTTCGGCGGTATTTAGTCTCTGTTCCTCACTCTGTCTCTGCATATTATTCTCTGTTCCTCCAACAAAGTACCTATGCGCTCTAGAAGTATATTTAACACTGGGCTAGTTTTTGAGTAACCCAAACTCGCTCTACATTTGAAGGAACTGGGCCTTTCAATAGAGTAATGGCGATCCTCAACTTCCTCACCTTTCCGATCTTGCCTATCCGAAAGTATCAGACATGTTACTTTTCTATTCAAGACTTTCTTTATTAATTTGCGTTTGGTTACAGAATCACTGCGGTCATGTACAGCAAGAGTATTATGCACAGTAAATCGTTCTAAACTACACACTACTATGTTTTTAAAAATACGCAATCACTATTACAAGAGAAGCCCGTTATATTGGTTACAGTGGGTCAAAGCTCTCTATTCCCTGAAATTTAGTTGAAACAGAAAGTACCTTTTCAAAGGAAGAATCCCGCTTCTAGGAATGCAGTTGATGTAACTCAGCACACAGAGATCAGCGTAAAGAGATAAATCCATCCTCTTTCCATTACAAGTGACGCAATAATCCACAGACATTGCTGAACTATAATAACGACCTTAACTCAACGGCTACTTTAACTATAATTCAACGACAGCTGCAACAGCATGTAGAAAAACGAAGGTAATGTCACTACGATCTAGTCTGATGCTCACTAGAAATCTGTATGCAGCAGTGATCGCCAGACATCAGCAAGAACTCTACTTTTGATTTTTTAAGCATTATGGTGCATTCCTAGCAGCACAGTCTCAGATCTTTGGGGTATGCTACATTGAAGACCCAAAAACACAACAAATTCCATTGCGTCTGCAAAGCATGATGCACTTTCTATCGCAACTGCTGTGTTATCCAACTTCACATAATAGGAATTGTCAACGTGAAAAAGAGTTGGTTGATTTATTCCTTTGTTGGACATCCTGGCAACTGCTGTGTTATCCAACTTCACATAATAGGAATTGTCGACATGAAAAGAGTTGGTTGATTTATTCCTTTGTTGGACATACTGGCAACTGCTGTGTTATCCAACTTCACATAATTATAGGCATTGTCAACGTGAAAAAGAGTTGGTTGATTTATTCCTTTGTTGGACATCCTGGCAACTGCTGTGTTATCCAACTTCACATTATAGGAATTGTCAACGTGAAAAAGAGTTGGTTGATTTATTCCTTTGTTGGACATCCTGGCAACTGCTGTGTTATCCAACTTCACATAATAGGAATTGTCAACGTGAAAAAGAGTTGGTTGATTTATTCCTTTGTTGGACATCCTGGCAACTGCTGTGTTATCCAACTTCACTTAATAGGAATTGTCAACGTGAAAAAGAGTTGGTTGATTTATTCCTTTGTTGGATATCCTGGCAACTGCTGTGTTATCCAACTTCACATTATAGGAATTGTCAACGTGAAAAAGAGTTGGTTGATTTATTCCTTTGTTGGACATCCTGGCAACTGCTGTGTTATCCAACTTCACTTAATAGGAATTGTCAACGTGAAAAAGAGTTGGTTGATTTATTCCTTTGTTGGACATCCTGGCAACTGCTGTGTTATCCAACTTCACATTATAGGAATTGTCAACGTGAAAAAGAGTTGGTTGATTTATTCCTATTTTAAACAAAATCCGGAGTGGTTGAAAGTGGAAATTCATTTGTTGGAATTTTATGTCCTTTCTATTGGTGTAATGTTGAGATCTTGTGTTTGCACACTGACGATCGCACGTTGTTTCAGTTTATCAGCAAGATCTTTTTTTGACGATACAAGGATAACAAATATAATCCATGTTGTCCAACAAAACTGTAAACACTAAGCTTTAAATATGTGATAGGGAAGATGCAGGAGACATTTTGTAAAACCAGCAAAATGAACAGTATGGCCATGTAAAGGATGATGATCGCATTGTAGAGGAGGTTCAGTTTGGTGTACATCAAAAGCATGAAAATGACTGCAGAATCCAACAATCTCCAAAATTGTACTGGCTGCATAAAGCTATAGCTGCCTATATACAAAATAAAATAAACGTAAAGAAAACGTAATGAAAATAAACGTAAAGAAGACAAAGGTAATGAAGATAAGCAAGAGAAGCGGTATAATACCACAAACAATAAAGATCACACTAAACGGACAAGAAATAGAACAGGTGGAGAAGTTTTGCTATCTAGGAAGTGTGATCACAGACGATGCAAGATGCCACGAGGAAATAAAAAGAAGAATATCCATGGGAAAAGATGCATTTTACAAAAGAGGAGAGCTGATGAGAGGAACCTTAAGCAAGAATCTAAAGAAGAGAATGGTGAAGACACTGGTGTGGAGTGTGGTGCTGTACGGCTCCGAGACATGGACAATGAGGAAGGACGACATAAAAAGATTGGAGGCCTTCGAGATGTGGGTGTGGCGCAGAATGGAGAGAGTTAGCTGGGTGGAACGGAGGACGAACGAGGAAATCCTGCAAATGGTAGAAGAACAAAGATCACTCATAAGTACTATACGCGGACGACAAAGGAAATGGATCGGGCACATCCTAAGGAGTGAGACACTGCTAAGAGACATCATGGAGGGAAGGATGGAGGGGAGAAAGACGCGAGGAAGACCGAGGGCAATGCTGCTAGACTGGATGATGACAAAAGAAGAAGGATACAGTGGACTGAAGAGAAGAGCACAAGACAGAGAACGATGGCGTCATTGGTCATACGAACCTGCCAATGGGCAGAGAACATAAAGAAGAAGCCTATATACACAAGCATCGCATGCATGGCGCTAGTGAGCGTATGTAAGCGCTAGCACGCCCGCATACGTCGCTGTACAGTCAGATCTACAGGCCTCGTTGGCTGTATGCATAATCGCCAGTCTCTCTATAAGTCTAACAACAAGTCTTCTTCCATAAGTGAAATTTCTTGTTTGTCTTCTTGCACGTTAGATAAACCAGCACAAAACCCATGAAAATGTCTTTCATTCAACATTACTTTCTCTGTTTCATCCTCCTCATAGACAAAATCCGGAGTGGTTGAAAGTGGAAATTTCATTTGTTGGAATTTTATGTCCTTTCTATTGGTGTGATGTTGAGATCTTGTGTTTGCACACTGACGATTGGCTGTTGTTTCAGTTTATCAGCAAGGTCGTTGTTTGACGATACAAGGATAACAAATATAGTCCTACATGGTCCAACAAAATATAGTCCTACATGGTCCAACAAAACTGTAAACACTAAGCTTTAAATATGTGATAGGGAAGATGCAGGAGACATTTCGTAAAACCAGCAAAATGAACAGTATGGCCATGTAAAGGATGATGATCGATAAAGCTACCAAGACTGCAAACGCATTGTAGAGGAGGTTCATTTTGGTGTACCTCAAAAGCATGAAAATGACTGCAGAATCCAACAGTCTCCAAAATTGTACTGGCTGCGTAAAGCTATAGCCGCCTATATACACAAGCATCGCACGCATAGCGCTAGCGAGCGTATGTAAGCTAGCGCTTACATATGCATACGTCGCTGTACAGTCCGATCTACAGGCCTCGTTGGCTGTATGCATAATCGCCAGTCTCTCTATAAGTCTAACAACAAGTCTTCTTCCATAAGTGAAATTTCTTGTTCGTCTTCTTGCACGTTAGATAAACCAGCACAAAACCCATGAAAATCTCTTTCATTAAACACAACTTTCTCTATTTTATCCTCCTCACAGACAAAATCCGGAGTGGTTGAAAGTGGAAATTTCATTTGTTGGAATTTTATATCCTTTCTATTGGTGTAATGTTGAGATCTTGTGTTTGCACACTGATGATCGCACATTGTTTCAGTTTATCAGCAAGATCTTTGTTTGAAGATACAAGGATAACAAATATAGTCCATGTAGTCTAACAAAACTGTAAAGACTAAACTTTAAATATGTGATAGGGAAGATGCAGGACACATTTCGTAAAACCAGCAAAATGAACAGTATGGCCATGTAAAGGATGATGATCGCATTGTAGAGGAGGTTCATTTTGGTGTTCCTCAAAAGCATGAAAATGACTGCAGAATCCAACAGTCTTCAAATTCGAACAACAATCTGCCATTCCTGGCTACTGCCAAGATTAATAAAGGAAAAAATTTTTCCAAAGACAGGGAGCCCAGAGTCTGGGTCCTCATCAATTGCAACATAATAGCCAACCTTGTAGGTAGTGCTTGAAACAGAAATTTTGTCACAAGTTGCAATATCATCAGTGGGCTGTAAAGATAACTTCTCACATAGTAAATCACAAAAAGGAAGAGCAAAAACTAATACATTTGTATGTCGTCCGATAATCACAGCTTCAGAAACACGTTGCTTGCTTAAAAGTGCACACAACACATACTGCTGGTGATGATGTGCAAGCATTCTACATATGTTCTTGAAGTTGCATACAACATGTGCACTCCTTTTAAAAAAAAGAATTCTTTAACTCATACCGAAGACAGCTCATATTAACTAATGGACCTGACTTAATGATGACAGATGGCAAGTGAACAAGCAAGTGATGCTTAGGTCGAAGCCTAACCTCACCACTACGGCAATACAAGTCAACAAACAGCTGAAGGTGTTCAGCAATAACAACTTTCAGATGGTTAACCATAGCAACATCACCACCTAATATCGGTGGTGATGTTTATTTTATTTGTCAATTCATAACCACTTGCCTTACTTGCAGCTTCCGTTTTTGTGAGTATGTCCTTCTCAATTTTAGTTGATTTTAGCGATTTAGTAATTTTATCCACCATGGAGTTGAGGGATTTCTCCATAAGTCCCGTAAGGAAGGTCATAATGCGGTCATCCTGAAGATTTTTGAGTAAATCTTCGGGCTTCAGTCCTTTCTTTAGCAACAGATGTAGCAAGCGTAACTCCACTATTGAGCAATAGTGAATCGAGGAGCAAATAATAAATCTACCAAATGTGACAAATGCAACTGGAATTGCCAGTTTGAGTTGTCAGGAGAAACGTTGGTGCCTAATGCAAGTGGGAAGTATTGTAGGAGGGCCCAGTATTGACAAGCAGTCATCGGTGGGGATAGGCCTTTATCAGGCAGTTCAAGTTTGCTGAGTGCTGTTGACTTATTCTTCTTGTCTACTGTCAGTTTCCTCCACAACAACAGCAAGTTCCTATTTACATTTGGCAATGTCATTACTTTGTTCCTCACACACAAACAATGCAGGATACAACATAACTCAAAGGGAACGATGCCTTACAGTAAAATATGCATTATGTCCAATGTCCAGGTGTTTGTGACATGATATCCTGATATTTCATTTAGGTTACTGTTTCGTTTTACTCCACGATGGTGGCCTACATGTTTCTGAATATATGCAATATCTACATTGTAATCGTGCATTGTACGGAGTTCGAACTTTTCCTCAGTGAATTTTATCTGTATATCTGCCTGCTTTGCATAACAAAGTGAACAGAAATAGTCACAACTAAATGACCCTATCAAACCCAATATACTATTCAGTGCATGGTTGTCACCAGCAACTTGGCATAAATTAGCGTATACAGTTCTACAACCAACATTTGGAAAGTTAACTTGTAAACCAACAGTGCTCAGATGCTTCATTTCTGCAACAAATTTCTCCATGATTCTGTCAAAACCATAGACATTTACATCCTGCTGATAACACAAGGCTAAAAGATGAACATTTGCAAAACAAGAATTGAATCTGTTAGGTAAATTTTGAATAATATAATAAAAGACTCCAATGTCGCTTAAACTGTTTTCCTCTAGTGGATTAGTAGTGCTCATGCCATCATAAAACAACTGCAGCATAATAGAGATTTGTTCAGGATCTCCAAATAATAGGGATTGACCGGAAACCGTTTCGGATACTCGGTTCGGCCAGAAATCCCGTTTCCGGAAGTATTCGCCTCGGCAAATATTGTAGACGCAAATAGTTGCAAAAAATTTGTTTCTTTCAGAATTTATTTAATAAACTTACGTATATAAAATTATTAATGTTCAGCCTTAAAACAATTAAACATCCATTGAATTCAATTCCATATTCTTGAAATGTATTAACTATTAACTGATCCGAAAATGGCGTCGCATATTGTAGCGTTAATTTAGGGCTAGCTTAATGGACTGCTCTCTCTTCTAAGCTATGAAAATTTGAAAATGTGAAGCTTCGCATATGGAACAAATGGTACCGGTTCGTTTCCGGTTCGTTTCCGGCAAATAGTTCATCCAAATACTCGGTTCCGGTTTCCGGTGGAAAATCTCTTTTCGGTCAATCCCTACCAAATAATGTGTGCCTAGTGTATTGTGTGCCATCTGCATACTCTATAATACCTTAATTACATGCAAGCATTCCTAAACTGTTCCTTAGCTTTGGTAAAATGGCATGTATATAACTGGGATTTGCTACAGACACATACTGAAATGAGTCGTAGACGTAATGACTTTGTCCACTGTGAGATTCGAACCTTTGGGAGAAATGTACTGTATACTCTTTCCCATGACAAAATGGATCCAAAATTCGGCAGTCTGTTAATTCTGGAAATATGCAACTGCCAGAATGACAACATCAGTATCAACTGTTCTTATGGCAATTTTTAACCAGTTTGAGCAGCATGTCGACAGTAAATGCTTAGGTGAGTGTCGGCCTCTTCATGAGTGCATGGATCAATGCTACTGATGTCAGTAGTTGGGCTGCAGCATCTTACATGATCATCATAGGTCATAAAAATCAACTAATCTGGAATGTTTACAGTGGTCATAACATCCAAAAAAAATGAAACAGTTCAGTGTTGTTGTTATCGACATGCAAGAACTCTGTCCCATTCTTAGGAATTTTGGTATTTGCTGCAACCTGTGTTCAAGTTCCCATGCCTCTCTTTTATCTAGTTGCTGATTTCAAGCTGTCTGACAAGTAAACATCGAAAAACAACGTCCAGTTTTTGAACACTGTTCAGGAAAGATTGTATGTATGGAACAAACGGCCTTTCACCATATCCTTCGAATGTTTTGCTGACGTCTGAACTAAGCATTTGAACGATGACAGCTCCATCCAAAGCATAAGTATCAATTTGCAGATTTGCTCTGTCTTGAGTACTTTCTGAAACAGATTTGAAGTCAGGTTTTGTCCCAAATCTTAATTCTCTATGATCTGAAATGAATGGTGTATAGGACTGATTCTCATGCCTAAAACTCATCCAAATCTCCATTTCGAGATTGGCATGCTATGTATAGTCTTGAAAAGAGCTCACAGTGTTTTTTAAGTTGTCTTACTTTCAAGCTTTTGAAATCTCCGGGAATCAACATACAGATCAAAATTGCCTTCTCGCAGTGATCGTATAAATGTGAAAACCAATAGCTCAACTTCTAAAGCAGTGTTTCAATATTATTTTGTACAGAAGAATTCCGCCATTCAAATGGCATTCGATCATCGTCTGACACCTCTGTACAGAAATTTGGGTATGGTCGCCTAAGAGAAATATAGAGAAATGAAGCTGTTACTGTATGGGCATAGCAAGTGATGCCTCTGCAACTCTGGCTGTAGCTACACCACCTTGTACCAAGCGTGGAATCAATCCCGATCCCTCTAATCAGTGACCGTGACCTAATATTCTCAGTGAAGCCATCTAAGTGTGCAGTCCGCCCATCATTACCACAAATTTGTCTTCACCGAAACTCAGGCCAATGCCATTGAATTTGCTTAGCTAAAGCATACAGAGGCTGGTCAAAAGTTATGACAGGGCACTGATTTGGATTCAAATGCTTGTTGGCAACCTCAACAACAGACAAACAATGCCGAATCATGGCTGCTATATAGTGAGTAATGTTCCTCCGAGAATCAGTCCCAATGCATCGCCAATGTTGCAAACCAGTGTGAGCAAATTATAGGCTGGAGTCGTTTGGATGTCGATGTAGCTCAGCTGAGAGTAGCATAGCAAAAATTGGCAATCGATGCTCACATGAATAGAAATATCGGCATGGTAGCTTGCCCTAGTAACATTCACAGGTTCAATATCGTTCTCTATGCAATCCATGACTTTCACAAACCAATCATATTCTGCAATTGCATCATCAATGGGCTTGATTAGTGAAAAATGTACCTGCGGAACTTGGAGTCATTTGGATGTCAGTATAGCTCAGCTGAGAGTAGCATAGCAAAAATTTGCAATGATTGCTTCACATGAATAGAAATATCAGCATAGTAGCCTGCCCTAATAGCATTCACAGGTTCAATATCGTTCTCTATGCAATCCATGACTTTGCCCAACCAATAATATTCCACCATTGCAGCATCAATGGTGCTTAGTGAAAAATGTAACTGTGGAACCTGGAGTCGTTTGGATGTCGATGTAGCTCAGCTGAGAGTAGCATAGCAGGAATGGGCAATGGATGCTTCACATGAATAGGCATGGTAGCCTGCCCTAGTAACTTGTTACGCCCACCCTCATCTCAAACAGCATCGCCTGTGCCGTATCATTGATAGAGGGGTCTACGTGTGATCGTGGACAACGCAAGGAGAACTGGGTAGTTTCACGTCTGGATGTAGGATCCAACCTTTACACAGTTGGCCGTCTTAATCTACTATCATACTCATCACGATAGTCCAATCTATCCTTTTTAGCAAGGCGCTCACTTCTTCTAATGGTACCAGGAAACATGGCCGCTTCCGTTCCTGATCCGGAAGTTCCTCCAAGATGGCGGATGAGTGGTAAGGCGCGGCTACTGGATGGGCAGCAGCCACAGCAGCATTGCTGTAACCAGGATTCGAACCGCTATCCACAACCAACTTTGTCTCTGTGTGATGACTCCAAGCGATCTATGTACGACTGCAAGTTTTGCATTGCCTCTCTTGTTTCAAGATGGCGCTCTGTAAACTGAGTCTGCATAGATTCCAATCTCTCTAGTATTGTATCTGCAACAGAACCTGTAAGTGATGCAGGAGTTGCCTTTGCCACCTCTAGCGAACTATGGCGCTCCAGAGGTTTCGGTGAAGATCCACCAGCCGGATCCATTGCTAGTACAATTAATCAACACTACTTGCAGTTTTAGAATTATTATTAAAGGTCTTCTCACAACTACACTTATCTAAAGTTACATCAAAATCAGAACAATAATTCCAATTACAATCACAAATCAACCTTATATAATACGATTTGGAGTAAGAAATGGCAATTTCCCCTTGGCTCCGAATGTATCAACCCACTATCTTGGAAAGTACAGAGATCGTAGTGCATGCTACCTCGGTCTGTTGCAATGGCCAATTGACGATAAGCCTTTCCGACAATACAAATTCAATGCAGAATTTCCGTAGGATGAACGAAACCTTTCTACAGAAGCTTGCATCCTAAACGCTTAATCAGCACAGAGAATCGACATACATCCACTGAAGAATCGGCATACCTCCAATGAATTTACACAGAGAATCGCCATTGACATATAGATTCACGAAGAATATTCCAGAAATGCAATCTCACTTTAAATGAAATACTTCAACAGGAATCGAACTTAAGCCACAAACTACATATTCTCCACGAATAAACCTTTCCGCTAATAACGCCATAATCACACAGCAAGCAATATATCAAAGCAGTAAGGTATTCGGTAATTCTACGCCGCAAACCACACAGAGAATCTACCACACAGCGAAACGTCTTACTCGGGCAACGACCAAACGCAACTCCCGCAGTCAAAACCAACATCGGTCTGATATAGCTTTGCTGTCCCGCCTTAAACTAAACTGCGCACAAATCTACTGCGTAATATTTTCCTCCCACGAGCAGGGTATCGGCGAGATCAAATGCAGAAAGTTTCCTCTCAAGATCCAGGCCAGGTGGTGAGCTCTTTGATGCACAGATTTTGACCCCGGTCTTTCTTGCTATGGCACATATCCTGGAGTTCAGTTGAGTAAGATGCTCATTGATGTAAATTCTTGGAGCTTCTGAGTTAGGCACATTACATAGAGATTTCCTAGCAGCATACACAGTATCCTGTGTTCTCTTCAGTGTATTTATTTTGGTATTCCTACTCTGCTGTGCTTCTCCACACAATTGAATTGAATGGGGAGCACAGAACCCTGACTGTATATCACTGATAGGCTTGAACTTTAACAATTGCAGTGCTGGAACATTTGGCAGGTTAAAGTGATGGATAGGAATGCCCCTTCCACAGACCATTTCAGCAACTTTAACATGTGACAGACGTTTAACAGACTTTTCACTTAAGTCACCTGAGGGTAACATGTCTAAAGAACTGTCCGTTACTTTCATCCTGTGAAAGGTTCTCAAACCGTCTAGTTTCACAATGTTATGGTCAACATTTCTAGTGTCACAATGTTATGGTCAACATTTCTAGTGTCACAATGTTATGGTCAACATTTCTAGTGTCACAATGTTATGGTCAACATTGTCTGCAGATCACTGCAAGAAAGCTGTTGGACTGGCAGCTGGTAGATCATCCTCAGCTGACTAAAATTGACTGCTGGTATCGGTTAATGTGGGGAGTCACTCTCAGCAGCGCCCCTCTCACCCTCCAGTGGTGCCCCCGGACGGAAACGGAAGTCCTCCTGGGCCGCATGGCTAGTGGAAGGCTGATTGGCACTCGCCTGCTGAAAGGTGGCCGTGCTTGGTTGGTTGTGACTGGGGATGAATTCCAGTCTTTCGTCGGTGCCGCCTAGGCCAGATGAATTTGCTAGGTTCATCTTTTGGGACGGCCTATCGCACACGACTGTTTCCCGCATTCGTGGAGAAGTGCGCCCAGGTGTTCTGGGCTTAAAATGCTTTGCATAACTCCTTATATCCTGAGGCCGGTTTAGCTTTTCCTTTAACCGCCTACTTCTTAGATATAAGGGATTGTTCCTAGAAATCTCAATTGTCCGGGCCAACCCGGCTCCTAGGAACTGTGACGAGTTGATGGCTGAGGGAGGCGCGGTAAGCGTGTGTCTGCTTACTGGGACTGAAGACCTGTCCCAAGGATTCGTAACCGAACCAAGACTGTGTGTGGCTGATTCATACTTACTCACTCGGTTATTTAAGTCTTCTATAGACGAGTGCAGGACTGATTGCGAGCCTTGCATCTGTAGCTGCTGTTGGCTCACAGACTGTAAACCAGACACTAATGACTTCTGACCTGACAATAGTGAACTCTGACTAGCCACTAAGGATTGCACACTAGCCGCTAGGCTTCTCAATAAGTCTTCCGTTGCCGTTACATTACGCTCAGGTGTATCTCTGGGTCTAACTGATTGACTATCCCTTTGACTGAGCATTATGTCTTGGTCCATATTGGAAGACTCTGAATCACTAGTATGAATTTCAGACATGATTCTATAATATATGTCTTTATTCAAGCAACGTCTCTACGCAGTTACAAAAGGATTATATTTCAAGCGTATCTCTAAGTCTGATTACAATCGTGACACTACAATACTATCTTAAGTACGTGACCAGTTGTTTTAAACCCTCTAATTAATATATTCAAGTTTTCACTCACCCAGGCTCTATGACGGAGGTGATCAAAAGAAGGTAATTTGGTCTCTGGCCGATGCCCAATTGACTAATCGGCTTAATGGGGCGACGGGGGTTGGAGTAGGGTCGCGGAGGTCGTGCTGGCCAGAGAGCGTCTTCTTCCGTACGATCGGCTTCAGCGGTCGGTCGTGATTGACAGATGACAGCTCTTTAACCTCTCGTGTGCTCTACTTTTCTTCTTCATAGGCGATTTCACAGCACACCAGAATCCTATTCTGCAGAGATATCTAACTTCTGTTGAGGAGGTGAGAATTGAAGAAGGCAGCGATTATATTCTCTCGACTCCGATACATCAGCGGCTGGCGAAGTAGTCACTGCGCAGTCCCTATATAAAGTAGAAATTTATACCATTCGCATGAGGCTTGTGATTGCATCTCCATCCGGTCTTCTGTATTGCATCCGTCGCTTCCTGGTAGGCTGTTTGACTGTTCCACGTTAGACTCGTCTGGTCCCGATTCCGTGGTTACAGTTGATCAGCTTCTTCAGTCCAAGCGTTCCGGTTGCTTCGCGTCCTCTATGCTCAGTCCAACTGCTTCCGTGTAACTGCATCAGGTTGCTCTGGTCCCACTCGTCCGGTAGCTCTGCGTCCTATCATCTTAATGTTTTAGATTGACAGTGGCTTTTATAGCGCTTTCTGTGGTATGTGTAGAGTTCAGGATTTATGGCGAAGTAATATATCATTCTGGCATCTTGACTGAGGTCATTTTTCATAGATGGTTGTTGGCGCCTCGATGTCTTGCTGGACTTCTTCCCTGTCTTGTATAATGTATATTATCTGTAGTACTGTCAACAGGTTTGACACGGTCGTAACTGTATCTTGGTGGGAAGGTGGATATTAGGGCACATATATAATCACATAAGTAACCATTACCTTAGTTACCTTTTGGGGCAATCTACTCAAATCTTCTTACCTTCTTTACCTTATCATGCAACATCGGTTAAAACGTAATTCTATATAAATCATACTAGATAACGTATACGCCTAAATGTCTCTATATCGGTTCTGAAAAACAAATGGGACAACTAATGCAAAAGGGCCGTGGTTATCTAATTAATGTTCATGTCCTGCAACATAAAGAAAAAGGGGTACAACTAATGCAATGAAAAATAGGGCGAAAGTACGGTTTTGACAGTTCATATCTCTGTATTTAACACCGTCTCTCTTTAATAGCACATCGTTCAGCTTACAAAGTCATTTCCATGAATCGTCATTGAATGAAGGTTCCTTTCAATCACTGTTCTGGCAAAACATGAATGACCAACTCCACACGGATTTATACACGAAGAAAAGGACACAAACGATGGTCCTCACGACCCAGGCTTCACTGGCTTCAAAATTTTCAGACCGATGACCAATGAATTCTGTTTCACTTCCCGGGCGTCGCTGCATCAAGAAGTCATTGATCAAGGGTATTGTTGCTGTCCACACTCCGTAGCTCTAGAGGCTTGTTTGCGTCCAGGGAGTGATCCGGGGTCCATCGTAGGCTGGAAGGGGGTCGTTTCCTTCTAAAATTCGTCCTTAATTTCGGGCCCATCCGTTGACACGATCCAGCAGCTGTACGGTATTTTGGTGGACAAGTAGGGTGGAAAAGTAGATCTGTGGGAAAGGTTTTGAGGTCCTGGCAGGCGTGGGTGATGAATGTGACAGGTGACCTGACCTGGAGAGTTCGCGACGACATCTAGGGCTCGGTGTTTAAATCTTAAACAGATTTGGAAGTATTGAATGACGTCCTGCTTCTCTCATAGACTGTGAACTAGGCCGAATTCCCCAGAACTATACATCAAACGTTGACAGGTTTGCCCTCCTGTTCTAAGGCCTTCTTAACCTCCCTTCTTGTACATTTAAAATAATAATCTCCATAATACTAATAATTCGAAAAAAATATAGTTACTACTGAGGTAACCGCAGTGGCGGACATTATATGGACTCCACATTAACCTCGTCAACTGTAATAGACAGCCATAGTTGTGGCAACATTTGCTGAAGCGTCTTAGAGCCAACCATGCGGTTATTATTATTATTATTTGTTTATTATCTCACACATTACACCGCAACATGGTACAACACACAAGTTTAAAATAATAGAATGAAGAGTTGCTTGATTTTAAAGAAAAATGGAAAACCGGATTCTAATTCAGGGCACCACAGAGAACTCTAGGAATAAAGTTATTATCATCCTTAGGAGGCAGGGCAGAGTCATGTGGGCGCGGAAGGAGGCTATACTGCCAAGAGCAGACTCATATCAGCACATTGCATCAACTGTTCAACATTCAGCGTATTGTCTCGTAGGTATCCAGCTCGTTCAGCTTTTCACAGAAATCTCTCAGGCCTCTTTCGATCTTCTGTGGAAGTTCTGTCCCACCAAGCAGGTGCTGCATACAGCATTCGTGAGACTGTTGTTGCGACGGCGACCAAGTGCAGAGCCTCTTGTGGAAGGCCATGCGATTTTAAGATCCGCAAAGCGTGCGTGGATCCATTGCGCGAGGCCAGAACCGTGTCTACGTGGTTGACTGTACGAAGATCGTCACGCATGATCACCCCCAATATCTTCTTTGATGTTACCCGCTAAACTCTTTCTAGCAACGATGGCAGTTCCACATGTCGGCGCCGGGTAACTACCATCTCTTGTGTCTTACGATGGTTTAGACAGAGATGGTTGACTGCCGCCCACCTCTTAAGATACCTCGACCAAGAACATCATCCATTGCTGAGCTAGCAACAGCAGTAAACTTGTCATCTAGAAGTTACAGACTGTTGGGCAGCAACCAGTGCTCTTGCACAAAAATTACACGACATGTTTGACACAGTTCAAACAACATTGACTGGCCCTGGTTCAGACCATGTAAATTAAAAGAGCCAGCTGTTTGGAACTTAAGGTCCATTCTTGGTCAGGTCTAAATTTTCTTTTCACTTAATAGTCGTTGATTCCGTACCTACAGTATATATATATATATGTATATAAATATATATATATATATATTCGTTTATTGAAAAATAAACGAATATATATATACTGTAGACTTCTTGGCCTCAGCAGATTTGAATTTACACAGTCTCACCATGATGTGACATGGCAGATTTCTTTATCCAGGATTTTTTTGACAATTTCCTTTCAACACACAAACGAAAAGCTCTGCTGGTTATTTCCTCCGATCCCAGCTTCCTCCAACTGGAATGTCCAGCAATTTCAGGTGGTCAATGATGTCACTTGGTTTAGACCCTTTAGAAGCATTGTCCACGTAGAAAATGGATTTGTGCTCTACTGGCCTAGCTGAGAATAGGCTTAGACCTTCTGGCAGTGAATGAACCAGCGATTGCCGGCTTCTTACTTTTCGGCCTTTTACGTGTGACGGCGATGAATGCCTCACCTTTGTCAGCTACACCGGCCATTTCTGCTTTGTCACCCGGCGAGGATGCAACAACTTCCATGGACAATCTCGAAGACGCTTGCAATCTCTGGCTTGTTGATACCCTCAGTGGTGGTCAGCAGTTTGAGGCGATCTTTGATAGTCGTTACCTTTTTGGACAAGATCACCAAATCAGGATCCTCTGGTCTTAGATCCTCTGGTCTTAGATCCTCTGGTCTTAGATCCTCTGGTCTTAGATCCTCTGGTCTTAGATCCTCTGGTCTTAGATCCTCTGGTCTTGGATCCTCTGGTCTTAGATCCTCTGGTCTTAGATCCTCTGGTCTTGGATCCTCTGGTCTTAGATCCTCTGGTCTTAGATCCTCTGGTCTTAGATCCTCTGGTCTTGGATCCTCTGGTCTTAGATCCTCTGGTCTTAGATCCTCTGGTCTTAGATCCTCTGGTCTTGGATCCTCTGGTCTTAGATCCTCTGGTCTTAGATCCTCTGGTCTTGGATCCTCTGGTCTTGGATCCTCTGGTCTTAGATGAGGCACGCACAACTAAAACTGGCAGCCGGTTGAATAAGAGCTTTTCATCAGCTAAGTTCAGCAGCTCAAGGATGTCGTTGAGGTCTTTTACAGACCTATTATCACCCATTCCCTTCTTTAGGCGCAGTAAACCTTCTAAATCCAGTTGAACTAGATGTTTGTTGAGAAGAATTTTACCTTCATTGATTTCTTCAGTGGTGTAAAAATCAGAAACTATCAGTTTTATTTTTTCCTCAGCAATTCTGCCAAATTTTTTTAAGATATAACAGAGAAGCTCTGAAATCACAAGCTCACATGTTGCTGCCATGATTAACAATAATAATAGCAAATTAATAGCACATGATTGGCTTTGCATTATTCAGAGGACTTCATCTGCACTGGGACAACGTGCATCTGCACTGGGACAACGTGCATCTGCACTGGGACAACGTGCATCTGCACTGGGACAACGTGCATCTGCACTGGGACAACGTGCATCTGCACTGAGACAACGTGCATCTGCACTAGGACCAGGCCCTTAGCCAGTCACCCGTCCTTTGGACAGTGGAAATTATTTTGGACAGGCATAAATTATAGAATAGAATAGAATAGAATATTCTTTATTAAACCAATTGTGAACCGCATTTTGGTGTACATAAACATATAACAACATTCACAGATACTGAGCCCTGCAAAACTAGCAGTGGCCAAACCTATATAAATAGTGTTAAGCAGAGAGTTAATCATCAAGTTATAAGTACAGCATCCTAGTTAAGAATGTTTTTCTCATGAGACTGTCAGCCGAAGGCATGGCTCGGTCATGGGCTCGGGGTCGGAGTGCATATCTGGTAACCTTTACAGGCGGAAGCAGACTGTGCAGGACATGCCCTTCATTAACCAGAACTGCCGAGAAAAGGCGATTGTCAGCCAAGCTGCACAGCTGCTGGATGGACGGAGAGTCATCGGGGAGGTAACCACTTCTTATCAAGCGCCTGAGGATGGCTCCCAGCCTCTCATGCTCACTCTGGGTTGTGAAGCACCACCATACCGGGGAGGCGTAGAGCAACCTTGACAACGCCGTGGCTTTGACAACGTCATACATACTTGGCCCTCTCAGACCATGGGACGATAGTGTTCGAAATGTGAAGGACGATTGACGAGCCCGGGCACATATGCGGTCTATATGGGTTCTAAAGTTAAGGTCTTTAGAGAAGACAACACCCAGAATTGTCATACTAGCAACCCTAGGGAGCCCCTGCACCTCGGCTGTAGTTGTGTCGATATCCAGACCCGTCCTCGTCCTACGTACTAGCATTTCTGAGGACTTCTTAATGTTTAATTTAAGATTACACCTGGAAGCCCATTGGGTTATGTAGTCCATTTCTGTAGGTATTGTTGCACTATTTGAACAAGGTACTGAGAGATATGTGTCTGTCGTGCTCACTTTCGATCGCTCTTAACCCTGTCCTGACTCGGCAATTAGAAGTTATTATATGATATAGTTTTTACGTCGAAACTCAAAGTGCTCTTGAGTAACAATAAAATACACACGTAGCTTTTGATAAATTATTGAAAGTACTTATCTAGCGTTATGAACAACAAGTTATCGATTCGTCATATATCAAAATACCTTACTTAAAGCGACACCGCTTAAATTAATATATAATTATATTATTATTGTGAAATTCTTATCTGTCCTTTGGAGGATGTGATGTCGATCGTCTCCTTTGTAGTGAATGATCCTCTCTGCAGCACAGAATGTTCCTCGTATAGTTTCGACAGAGTTTGTGTGTCTTTGTGTTTACTCGAGTCTCGAATCTGCGAATTCCCTCTTCTTCTTTATACATCGGATGTCCGATCGGAACACCTTTATACTGGCAGAATGTGGCTTCCACCAACCGAACAACTCAGCTTCTTTAGAATCAACCACAATTAGATTCTACGGCCCTTTTCGATCCACGCCCTGTTGTTGGATCTTCAAGTCAACCGTGGCCGACTCACGACGTTGCTTCGATCCAATTCCCCGATGTTGGATCCACATGATCTCTTCAATCCAAGCCCAGGTGTTGGATTTCCTCAGGTTCACCTGCAGTCAACCTTGTGTCGACCGGTCCGATTCGAAGCCAGATGTCGAATGCTATTCTATCCTTTTTTTTGCTTAATTCTTGTTTGTTTGCGCCTAATTTCAACTTTCAAACAAAGCGCTCCTGTGATTGGCCGTTACCATATCACACCATATCACGCCATATCACGTGATGCGTTGCACTCTCCAACGGTACATAGTCTGCTTCACCGCCTCGTAGCATAATGGAGCTAATATTTATTATGCCCTAGGTGTCGCTAGCGATGTTGCATCATTATTAAACAACATATATATTGAAGCACATTATATCAGGTTATGGACTATACATTTGATGATAATAGCTACCGCTACAGTGTCATCAGCATATTTTAGTAGAAGGTTGTGAAGATGCACTGGTTTAAGGCCGGAAATGGTTGTGATGAAGTTGGTTGGTCCGAGGCTTGAGCCCTGAACAATGCTTGCGTTGATTTCAGTGAGTGTGGATATTTCATCCTGAAATTTGGTATAGTGACTTCGTCTATATAAAAAGGTAATGATCCAGTTAAATATATTATCTGGTATTGTGCATGATTCTCCTCCACCACATCCAGCCTCTTCTCTAAAGCCACTGCGAGCATTCAGATGACAGTTCTGTAAGGAGCAGGAGTTGATATTAGGCTCTTTAAACAGCATAGGGGCACTGCAGTTGAACTCGTATGGTGGCGGGGCTTGGGTGGTCATGACTTCATACGCTCATGGCGTCAGGCAGTCACAACTTCGAATGCTTTTGGACTGGCAACTCTGTATTTCCTGCTAAGGGCTTGACTGGGACAACGTGCATCTGCACTGGGACAACGTGCATCTGCACTGGGACAACGCGAATGCAATGGCAAAGCAGAGAAAAAGACAGTGAGTGAAATCAGAAATCGTTGTAGAATTTCCATCAAAATCCGAGACATCAACCTACCTCGACTTACTTCCTGCTGTACCAGTGGCATTGAAGTCGCTTCTGTTTCAGAATTCTGGGCTGCTCCAGTACCTTATTGATGATTCTAGTTAGCAGAGCATTCACCACTACTGCAATGACGGACTTCACAGCAGGAATAAGAATAGCTTTAATGGCAGAACCAATCGCAGAAGTACCAACAGAGCTCTGTGTTCATCGCTGTTTCAACGATGGTGGTCACTGCTGCATCCACAACACGGTCCACACCTGATGTTACCAAGCCAGAGCTTGTCGGAGTTGAAACAGAAGCATTGGTCACCGGATCTCTGTAAAGGTAACAAGGTGATACTCTAAAAATTTGCTCTGCATAATCTATCATTTTTCCATTGCATTACATTATGTCATTTGCACCAGGGGCCCAGGAGAATGGTCACCTTTTGGCAATGTGATGCCGAGACAGGAGCATGCTCACATTACTTTTTTGGAAACATTAATATTATAAACATATATTGCAGTGATCCTGTGATATCGGATGTAATGTATAATTTTATCCACCGTAGTTAGGTCTGAGATTGGCTCAAACAATTTTCAAACACTTCCTGGGCAACTGATTCACACACATGCTTAATTCGCCACACAGGGTGTTTAGAAGCACTGCCGGGCCATCGAAAACACACCAGGAATTATTCAAAATATATTAAGTCTTTCTTTGACTAAGCTTAATAATGTATGTACAAAATTACGAAAAATATAGTCTATGTAGTAGTACACTGTTCCAAGATATTACTCCTATACGACTGGCCTAAAGTGTTCAATCGTACAATATATCTCTATGTTTATCTTAAAGTGTTCAAGATTCTAACATGTCTTTAAGCTATCTGTAATGCACTAAAGCAATGACCGCTCCCACCCACAGGCCCCCCAAAACTGTAAATGACTCACGACAACCTTGCTTCCAGTGTAGCCTAAATGTATGTATATCTGTATATATATGTATGTGTGTGTGTGTGTGTGTCTATATGTATGTATGTCTATGTTGTAGTTATCTGTGTACATATGTTTGCATGTTTGTTCATGTGTCTGTATGTATGTATGTATGTATGCGTGTCTGCTTGTGTGTTTGTATGTATGTATTTATGTATGTATGTATGCATGCATGTCTGTATCTATGTACATGTATAATTGTATATATGTATGTATGCATGTACCAATATGAGTCATTTTCCGGTAATATGTCACATTCACTATTTCAAGAATCCCAAATTTCTTTTTCAAAATTACATTTTTTTTGGTTTGGAACAAATCTTCAATATTTCTATTTCACAAATATATATTTGGTTTTGCACTAATATGTAAATGTAGCAAATTATTAGTAGGAATAAAGTAGGCCTAATAAAATATTTGTCCACTCCATTACTGTACATATATGAGACATGTATATATAGTAGACAGCTTCCATTGTGCATCTTGACATGCCAATATGTTTTTAGTATTAATATTTATAAAATAAATATAAAAGAAATTACAAAACAAAAGATTATTTAATTCCATCTCAGTTTTAATTTAATTGATAAAAGTCCACTCCGTTACCGAAATAGAAGTAATGAATGTCAAGCTGAATAGATTTTTTTTGCCAAATAACTCCATAAAAATAACTTGAGCCAATAATTCCCAGTGATCAAATAAACAGAAAACATTAAAATATTTATGATATTGTCCTAAACATGTGCTCACAAAATCACAATTGTAATTGTAATTGTAATCGAGGATTTATATAGCGCCACTCATAAACAGAGGCGCTCCCGACCCGTGTCAGTGTCTTCACTGACAAAGAGAAATGCAATTGCCAATTGCCACCCTACGTGTAATAAGTCCACTCCGTTACTATCTCTCAAAAAATCAAGCACAAGTTTATTAGGAATGTGAAAAGTAAACTTTAATAACAAACAGTCTGTCAAAACAAAAATTTATAAAGCATGTCATATGTTGTAAAATAAATAGCATTATTGTAAATGATATATTAAGCAAATGACTTATCCTAACAAACTTTAACAACAGTCTGCCGAAACAAAAATTTATAAAGCATGTCATATATTGTAAAATAAATAGCATTATTGTAAATGATATATTAAGCAGATGACTTATCCTAACAAAAGTTTTAATACCTTAAGAGTAACATTTATAATAACAAAATAACTAAATTTTACCTTCACTATGAACAAACAGAAAAATTAATTAAAACAGCCAAGCTTGAATATAATTCTCAAGCCAAATTTAAAGCCTTGAAATGAAAACTGGACGATGATCTGTCCAGAAAATGTTAATTAACACAGCCAAGCTTGAATATAATTCTCAAGCCAAATTTAAAGCCTTGAAATGAAAAATGGACGATAATCTGTCCAGAAAAATTAATTAAAACAGCCAAGCTTGAATATAATTCTCAAGCCAAATTTAAAGCCTTGAAATGAAAACTGGACGATGATCTGTCCAGAAAATGTTAATTAAAACAGCCAAGCTTGAATATAATTCTCAAGCCAAATTAAAGCCTTCAAATGAAAACTGGAAGGTAATCTGTCCAGAAATTCGTTTTCTCCCCTCAATGATTTTTGGATTAGGAAGCTTTGTAATGATGTCTTCAAATGGTACTTGATATGACATTGGAGTTTCTGGAACTATAAATCGCACAGATCCTTCATGGCCAAATTTTGATCCTTTCTTCTCAAGATATGTAACGTCAAATTCACCATCTTCAGAAATATCATCGATTCGAACAGTATAATGAAATTTGTTTCTCAAACCTTTCAACTCGACCAGCACATAATCACCTGATTTAATATTTTCATGGTGTATGGGAACATAATTGTTTGCATCATTTTTTCTGTTGCCAACATCATCTTCTAGGTTTAGAAAACTGAAGTCATCAGATTTTCTTATTTTATTATGAACTTTTTTTTGGTGGTTACCAGATTTTCTTTTGATATTCTTCAAGTTTAGACTAGAAGAAATGGAGGATTGATTGCTATTGATTCCGATCAAAGACTGACTAGCATCTGGGTTGATTCCGATCAACGACTGGTTAGCGTCTGGGTTGATTCCAATCAACGACTGGTTAGCGTCTGGGTTGATTCCGATCAACGACTGGTTAGCGTCTGGGTTGATTCCAATCAACGACTGGTTAGCGTCTGGGTTGATTCCGATCAACGACTGGTTAGCGTCTGGGTTGAATCCGATCAACGACTGGTTAGCGTCTGGGTTGATTCCAATCAACGACTGGTTAGCGTCTGGGTTGATTCCAATCAACGACTGGTTAGCGTCTGGGTTGATTCCGATCAACGACTGGTTAGCGTCTGGGTTGAATCCGATCAACGACTGGTTAGCGTCTGGGTTGATTCCAATCAACGACTGGTTAGCGTCTGGGTTGATTCCAATCAACGACTGGTTAGCGTCTGGGTTGATTCCAATCAACGACTGGTTAGCGTCTGGGTTGAATCCGATCAACGACTGGTTAGCGTCTGGGTTGATTCCCATCAACGACTGGTTAGCGTCTGGGTTGATTCCAATCAACGACTGGTTAGCGTCTGGGTTGATCCCGATCAACGACTGGTTAGCGTCTGGGTTGATTCCAATCAACGACTGGTTAGCATCTGGGTTGATTCCGATCAACGACTGGTTAGCGTCTGGGTTGATTCCAATCAACGACTGGTTAGCGTCTGGGTTGATTCCGATCAACGACTGGTTAGCGTCTGGGTTGATTCCGATCAACGACTGACTAGCATCTTCGGCTATCTTAGCTGGAAACTTCTTCACCTGGATGTTGTAACAACTGCACAGTCTTGGCCGTGTACAAAAACAACTGAGAATCCGTGATGACACGCACAACTCTGTATCGGTATACAGCTGATGTAGTTTCACGGTGCCGAGGATAGCTGATATCAATTTGTCACAATCTCTCTCCACTCCATCAATGTGTGCACCATCAACATAATACAGTTTAATCTGTGAATCAGATTCACTCATTACCTTGAAAAGAGATTGTGCTGTTGGAATATCATAACCCATGTTCACCATGTCATCAGCTCGCCGTTTCAAGGCACCTCCAATTGCATCAGGAGCACCCTTGCCATGTCCCGATTCAAAGAAATTCCAGGTTGCATCTGTATATCCAAGCTTGTAGATTTAAGTTGATAGCAGGTAGAAATTCTGTTTATTGCGATACTGTGTCGTAGGGCCATCAGAAAAGAAATGTAGTGTTGTAATCTCTGGATATTTATCATGCAAATTTTTAAGCACAGGCATGATATGTGCCCATATTGCAGGTGGATCATGCTGCAATGATGCTGAGATACTGGCAAACGAAGTTAGGCCATTACATCTGTACAACACACCTGTATGCAGAGTTGCTTGTTGATTGCTGGCTCCAAAATGGCATGTCTGAATTGAAGATGCATTCTTGCAACCATAATTTTCAGAAAAATCTATATGGAGTAGTGCCTCAGACTCTTGCAAGCTTTCTTTAAGTGATTTGTAGGCTCTAAATTGATGTCTTATTATGAACACATGACGGCATGCATAGTTCATTGCGAATGCGATCAGAAAACTGTGTCTTCAACTCATTCAATGTTCCTTTCTTTAAACTTTTTTCAGTTATAGTTGTACTTTTAGACTCTCCTTTTTTCTCATAATCATGCTTACTTGTTTTCCACTCGTGCCAGAAAACAACAGTATCATTACTAAGTATTCCATCTTCAACAAACTTGACTTCCTGTTTGTTGCATGTTTCACATTCCCTAAACATGCAGCTTTTATCATTTGCGTCACAGCACACATGATGTAAGAAATCTTCACAGTATTTTGATTTCAGAACCTTCAGTTGGAAAAGTTTGTCAGCCATTAGTTGTACGTTATCATGTTTTTTGCACAAGCATGTTTCTCTGTCCTTAGACGTTGGCATTCGTACCCAGAATGGACGATGGCGGGTAAACACAGTGTATGAAATAACATTGTCAACATATTCTGCACAAAACTTTTCATGTAGATTGGTCATTGAATCAAGGAGAGGACGCTTTTGTTTTTTAAGTTTATTCTTCGTTACAGTTTGTTTTTTTCCAGTTGTTATTCTTGAGTTGTCGTCACGTTCGTAAAATTCCAAAATAATCCGACGAGTATCTTCATCAACGGCATCGTTGCGCTTAGCGCGGTCTTTTGCTGGTTCCACATGTGTTGACACCGGCAATCCTGATTTCTTTGCAAAGTGAAATAGACGATATTTTTTCAATAACATTACACCATGACGTGTTTTATTAGCCCTGCTTTGCTGCTTTTCATCAAATATAACATTATGATACAGCAAAGTCTTTCTGACATGCGGTGGTGCATTTGGAATTCCTCTCAGAATTTCTAACGTTTTAGATCGTGGCGTTAGAGTAGAACTAATAGATGGCGTAGTGAGTTCAGATATGGATGGTTCAGGTTCACGTGCACTTGAAGATGGCGAGGATTCTGGTGCTGACGAGCTGGCAGTCTTCTGTGTATTTTTGGCGCAAAGTCTTTGAAGACAATAAAGTCTCTGTTTGTACCTGTCTTTGATACGAGTTACTTGCTCCATTTGTGAGGTAAGATTCGCTACTAACCTTGCATTCTTTGTGCGATTATTCAGTAGTCTGTATTGACCCCGTTGGATTCGTTCCAGAAAAGCTGGAATCTCATCGAAAACTGATGGTGTTTCAGGAGGTGTCTGTAAACTTCGAAGTCTTTTCTGAATCTTCCTGGCTTCTGCTTTCTTTGCATGCCAATCTCTTCTTTTTTTCCTGAGTTCACGAGGTGTTAAATCAGCAACCAATTTCACTGTTTTATTATTCACTCTCTGGTGCCACCGAAGTCTCTCCTTCTGAAGCGCTTCTTCATAATTCTTTTCCTTCAACCATGCACGATATTCTCGCTGAATTTCTGCACGAGATTTTTGTGATGACTTCACTTTAGACATGTGCATTTGCATTTTGAAATCTATCACACACAAATTTTTTTATTAAATTATAAACTAGCACAGAATAATTAAAGATTCGATTACAATGAAGTTCTGCTAATTTCCTAACCCTAACCAGTAAGCACTAACACCAATAACAACCTAACCAATAACATTATTTTACTTTATGTTTTTATTTATCCAAATTGAAATCATGATCAATTTTTTCCACTCCGTTACCTAGCCCTCCGCTCCGTTACCAAATAAATTTTTACGGAGTGGACAGGTAACGGAGTAGACAAATTGTGTATCAGCACGGTAAATTACCATATTATCGCTCATGCATCTACATCAATCGTCGGTAAAATCATTATATCACTCATAAGCATAATATTAAAAATTTTATTGCAATCGAATTTATTCCTAATCATTGCAAAAATGCAATAACGGAGGGGATGAATTATCAAAAAACACATTAGGTAAGTAATAAATGAAAATTAGTAAGAAATTTGTCTCACTACTCATGGCATGCATCAAGATATAAAAACGTGCATAGATCTTCACATAAGAGACTAGATAAGTTGTGTGACCAAAGAACTAGAAGGGTTCTGAGATACGAGATAATTTTTACATGTTAACGGAGCGGACATAATTTTCCGGGGACAAGTTAAAATATATTTTTTTAAATTATACTGAAGTTGTAAGTTTCTAAGTTGTATTTAGAAATATGCAATTATGTTTATTATAAAAGAAACAGTCACATTTTTTGGTTTAATGCAAATCATTTTGAAATTGTAGACGAAAGCAATATGTACTATAGCCTAGGGACGGTAACGGAGTGGAACATTTTAAATTCAAAATAAATTGTAATAAATTATTTTATAGCTCTGAATTACTTTCAAAGGTCTTAAATTGTTGACTGATCAATAACGTTTTAATCTAATCACTTAGCATGATCAGACTAGGCATTGTTTTCTTAGAAATGACCGGGGACAGCTGAATTGTCAATTTATGCATTTACCGGAAAATGACTCATATATGTATGTCTGTGTACAGTGTATATGTGTATGTCTGTCTGTATGTACATATGTCTATATGTGTGTACATATGTTTGTACATGTGTCTGTATGTATGTATGCGCAGATGCATGTTGTCCCAGTGCAGATGAAGTCTTTTGAATAATGCAAAGCCGACGATGTGCTATTATTATTATTATCTTTTGCTTGAACATATGTATGTATACTTGTATGTATGTATGCATGCGTGTATTTATGCATGCCTGTATGTATGTATAATTGTATGTGTATGTATGCGTGTACAAAGACATTTAATATAGCGACTGGTCTTTGAGCATTTATGATGGACTGCTCTAGCTATGAAACCTGATTGTAGGCCATATCACATCATATCTAATGTCTTTTATAGCCCAATTATAAGAAAGCGCAAGGCCTCGACTGCAAGTGAAATCATTGTCCAGGATGTAAATAAACTGACTTAAAACTATGTACTACTTATTAAGTCTGATTTACTAGCTGCTTCATGCCTATTAACTTTGAAATGGTTCAGTTTTAGCCATTTAAAGTTAGTTACCTCCACCAAAATCACGATTATACTAATGACGTCTCAACAAACAACTGTAGGTTAAGCATGGAACATAAACGTCATTTAAGTAGACATTATATGAAGTTGTAAAATGCCTTATATAAAGTACCACATACATACATACTTACATGAATACATACATACATACATACATACTTGCATACATACATCATAGAAGTGTTAACTTTCAAAATTTCTCAGCAAAGGATTTTACGCATTCATCAGTTCTTATTTAAATTGTTATTATTATTTATGTTTGAGTATGTATCAACTCTTAGTTAACTTATAGATTATTTATTTATTTTGATTATTTACTAATCTTATTTAAATTATACATGTTATTAGGACTGGAGCCCATACTGGAGTTGGGAAGAATGATAACGGATGCAACCCATGATCTACTGGCGACCTCACACTTATTCCAGCGGATTTCGGTGTGTGTTCAGCGGCTGAACGCCATCTGTCACTTCACCATCTTTTGCCTTTGTAGCGGTCGCCTTGGAAACCGGCAGCTTCTGGAGCAGAGTAGGACTGCAGTTAATATCAGAGTTGCGAAGCCAGATAACAGATGCAACCCTTGATCCACTGGAGAGTGACGACCTCATTCAGCGGATTTCAGTGGCTCTTAAATGGGGCACACCATCTGCCTTATATTATAAAAAAATCGACAACCACCTGTCAAATATTGCCATCTCAGCAACCTGTCAGACAGGGAATCAATGACGAGAGAAACGAAAGATAAGTGATGAGGAAAGCTCTATGAAAATGAACTGAAATACATCAGAGACGTCAACGGCCTTTTTAGCTATAATTTATCGTCAATCATTGTAATACACATGATACGCTGGAGTTCATTGGGACTTTGATGCATGTCGAATGCAAGTCTTCTGCTAAAAATGTTAGAGCCACAAAGAGATCAAGACAAATGCTATTATAATAACATTTATCAGATCATTACCAAATGAAGGCTGACAATCACTCAGTTTAAATTTAGGTGTAATGGGAATGATGCCAGTTACACGTATTACAGATTGATCGTTACATTACATATTGATTAATAAGATGAGTTCACCTTATGGTTGTAAAGTGGTTCATGTGTGATTTTGCTGTTTTGAGAAAATTGGCCATGAAGTTTACTCTGGTAGTCTAAATCGGAATGAACAATTCTTTGAATCTAGAGACTGTTTCAAGGCATCTAATCGTTGCATTTAGGCTACATGTCTGCTGTATGTGGTAATGAACTTTGAAGGAAAAGCATTTTTATAACTTGACCAGTAATGAATTGATCATTATTCATGTGAATCAACTTGATCCATGTATGAGCTGAATATTTAACTTATGGTATATTAAAAACTAGCTGATTGCCCGTCGTAAGACTTTAAAAAGAATTTGAAACTCTATTGCTGTATAAGCAAACATGGATAGACACTTTTAGAATGCAGCCATTTTCAGGTAATAACTGCGTAACAAAAAGTTCATATCGTTTGATTACTGTGTCAAATTGAAGAGTGGTATTTCATATTATGGTTGTAAGCATTAGTTTTCAATTGTTGTGAAGTATGTAATAAATAAATAAAGGCTTTTGCTTATACATAATGTGTTAAAACTGATGCTAAGGGTTATTGTTTAACATCAAGTGTCACATTATTATAATATAGTTGCGTTCAAATGTTGTTTTTCAGTCTTTGGCAGGTGGTTTTGTTCTTATATAGCCTCTTAGTTGTTGGGCTGAAAAGCGTGAAATGCTGTAAATAAAAATCATCTTTTTCTAACCATTTGTATATATTAAGATCATTAATTACTTATGTAAAAATTTACCAATAAATGAGAACCTAGTGTCAATTACACGTATGACAGATTGAAATAATTGAAGATTAAAAGTGGTAGATTGAGAATATCGAGTAAAATTGTGGTTCTCTTTTACTATCAAGCCTGTATCACATGTATGACATAACTTCTCTATGTACTTCTTTATTACTGTTTTATTGTATTTATTGGTAACTCTTGAAATTTCAGAAGTAGAATAGGAATCTCATGAATACCAAAATTACTTGTCTCTTAAACTTGTAATAAAAGTTTTTTACTGATTCAAATAAATGATTAAGAATCCCATGTGCACTGAGAATGTTCATCAGGAATCTTTGTACATCTAAAATTTCTTGTGTATTATAATTGCTGTAAAATATTGTTTAAAATATCTTGTTACAGTAGATGTATAGTAGACAATGACATTGTTAAACAATGAACACTAATGACATTGGAAAGTTCAGTTTTGACACCTTAAATGTTGTCTTTCAGATGTTATAACTTCATTTTACTGAACTATATATGATTTAAATTGTCACCAACGACCTTTGATGTCATACGATGACGTCAAACTTTGGAATTATATATATAAACGAACAGAAATGTCAGAGGAAGGCAGGCAGGCAGGCTGTGTCCACCTTTGCATGTTACGCTAAGTAACGCGCATGCGCACTGTTACCGGATATTCATGAACCGCTCGCCATGGCGACCAATTGTTTCGGCTTAATAATAGTAATAGCTTAATTGTGACGTCACTGGCTCTGGCAGCTTCAAAAATAATAAATATTCATGACCAGCGACGATGTTTACAAATAGCGACCTACTATGATTCAAAGTTCTAAAAAGCCTACATTAGGCCACACAGGCAATATTATGATTATTTTAATTGTTCGACTTTCTATAGCCGTCTCAGTTTGTTCGTTAGTATAATATATAGGCCTATGCAATCCTCAGAGAAAGAATTTCTTAATTTTTATTGCACGTTTTACGATCTTCTGACTACACGGGGACTTTAAATGGCATGGCGCCTATTCAAACGGACAGTGGTGGTGAAGGATCTCACCCGATCAAATCATTGAACAATGAGCAGGGTCGAGGCCATACGGTCGTTATAGAAAATCGCGTAGGCCTAATCGTAATCGTAATCTCCAAACTTCTAAAGCGCCACTCGAAGGCCAAGCGCAGGTCACCAGTCTATTCACGAGCGCTACATCAGATCAGAGGGAGTTTCCAGAGAGTAGTCCAAGAGAGGTCCGTGTCCGGTTTCCAGAAGGCCAAACCAAATCAGAGGGGTTCCAGTGAGTAGTCCAAAAGAGATCCAAGTCCGATATCCAGGGTACCAGATCAGGAGAGGCAGAGCAGCTGCCAAGGCGGGTGTCGTTTACGGCGAGAATAATTGGAAGGCGGAGGATCAGATGAGTCATGGTAGGAGAGTTTGAAAAGGTGAGACTTCAGGTTTACATTTAATCGCAACACTTTCGAACGTCATCATGGATGACGGTCGGACACGCAAAACATTGTTTATGATGACATTTTCACAAATTTTTAAACTATGAAGGTCGTAATAAATTTCACGTCTTAGGACGGGAAAACATCTAGTAATAAAATAATTCACTTCAAGAATGACTTCATGACATTTTTCTTCTATAGATTATTAATTACATATGTGAATCAACATGAGATGATCCAATTTTTCTCTAAAGTTTGTCAAAAGACATGAAAACTGAATCAGTTTGCAGTGATTATTATTAGTAGTAGTATTATTGTTATTATTATTAGATGAGGTTAAAATCTTTTTTTTTGAGCAGAAGTGTCCCCCGCGAAAATTCAGAGAAAGTAAGAAGAAGGTCACAAAATTTTTCTCAGAGAAGAATTTCTAAAAGGTCATCAAATTTTTAGGAGATGAATTCCTAAAAATAACGTACTCGACATGACCATGGCCGACTTTGTCCCCCCCCACCTCTCAGACAAGATCGCCGCCACTGGCTGGAACTAAGCCCTGTTACGCCTTTGTTTCTTTGTGTGTTGACAAAGAAACAAATTACATGTAGATGCAATCATCCAGATCTTGGAAACAAACATGACTAAAGGTGTGTCCCTTGGACTAGGAAGCATGCTATCATGACGGTACATAGAATTCAAAAGCATAATGCATTGACAGTGCAGCCATGTGAGAAGCATCGGATGTCCAAAAGATGTAAACGCGGTAACATACATTTGAAACCCCCCTTTAGAACCAATAAAACCTTAGCAACAGAAAAAAATGAAAAATTATTAAAGAATCTTAATTAACTGTTATTTACTTATAGGGGTCATCCATAAAGGACGTCCGCAAATGAGGGGGAGGGACGGGTGATCGAAATGCGGACAAATACGGACAAGGGGAGGGAGGGTTATGACCAGTGCAGACGTCCGCATCAAAACTTAAATTTGGTAGTTTTTTAAACACCACATTGTTTCAACCTTCCCCGAAAGACGAAAAGGTCAGTGAAGTGATTGCCTGAAACCACTTGCATGGTATAACCTTTACTGAGACTTGAAGGAGGCTTTTATTACAGCACATCCTGCGATATGAAATCCGAACTGTCAAAACGCGCACAGGTACCGGTAGTCTGAATAGCAGGCTATTTATTATTCGACAGTTTCGACTTGTTTACTTATCCGCATACCTAACTGGACCCACGTAATATACCTTACCATGGTCAAGGAGCATTCAGACTCGCCTTTAACGGTTACGAGATTCTTCAAGCAAGCGAAAGTTGCCAAATGGACGTCTGCTGCCCGCTGTCGGCTGCTCAACTGAAGCAATAACTTGACCGTCTGCTCATAAGCGGCGTATCGTCTGCTTAATTGACGATGTGTTTGTTATCTGCTCTCATTTGCTGTAGCATCGTCAGCTCAATCGACGCTTTGTCGTCTGCTCACCCGCTACGTCATCGGCTCAATTCGTCTGCTAATTAGCGCGATACACCCAACAAATCACCTGCTTCTGAACGCACTAATACCGCGCCTCCTAATTACGCCGAGCACCGGTTCGGCTTCCTAATTGATTTCACACAACCCGCGTCCCCCCGCAGCCACAATCGACCATCCCGCGCATGGCTATCCCACTGGGCTATCCCTTCTGTATGGCTCCACCCGGCCGTCAATCAGCCCCAGCACGTCCGATATGTGTGGGGGATTCAGCGAATCACAAAATCGAGACTACGCCCTCTGACCCCGAATACCCCCACCCTGGCTCGCGAGGGTCATTCAAGCATGCCAAGCGGTTAGGGCGTCACGCGTGAAGAGTGGGGCAGGAGGGTTTGTTACTCGACACCCAGTCTGAGACAGTGGCGTAAGAGAATCGAGTATGTCCGCGTTAAACCACCCTCCAGTTTAGATCGCAGTCAAGATAATATGCTTCTCATCCAACCGTGGCCGCACACGCAAACACGTATCCTACCGACGAACGCTGACAATTGATATAGCGCCTATTTGATCAGGTTGGTCGACTGCACACGAGTCTTCCGATCTGCGATCGATAATTTTAAGACGATATTTTAAGACAAAATTGTTTAAATAAGCCTCGAAGATGGAGCGAGGAATGGGTTTTTATGCTAATGCGTATTAACTGACGCAAGAATTGGATGGAACTAGACAAAAGCCTTCTTAATAATTGATGCTGAGCGCATTTCTACACTAAAGTATATGCGACAACCAAATTACTTTAGGGCAAAACGTACCGGTACTGTGGAATAACTAAAAATAACGACGATGACATTAAAAATTGGCTTAGACGTGCGGGCGTCCGCAAAGGGGAGGGAGGGAGGGTAAGGTCAAATGCGGACAAATGCGGACAAGGGGGAGGGATGGGTCCAAAGTAGGTCATATTTTGCGGACGTCGTTTATGGACGACCCCATACAAAAACAATAGAAGCAACAGAACAGTACCCTTGAAAACAAAGTATGGGGATAAGTTTAGAAACAACTCTCAACATCAGTAATTATACATAGGCTGCTCGTATCACTGCTATCACGAGTATTTTAAAAGTTCCTCGTCCCACCTTTTCTGTCCATGTTTCTTGATCTTCCTGGATCAAGTAGTTTCACTTTTATTCTTTTCTCCAGATAGGCCTACTGAAGCCACAGTGTTGTCATGTCAGCTGACTTATTATAGCTTCTTGAATACTCTGGTGGTGCCTGCTCTGTGCCTGATTTTCTGTCTGACTTCTTTGTTTTCTTGTTCACTTGATGTAGCTCAAGTGATACTTCACTTTCAGGTAATAACAGTGGCGGCGTCACGACTTGAAAAGTAGTACGACAAATAAGAGGGTCTGGGGCCGGAAGCTTTTAACAGACAAGTGATACGGCAAAAGTATGTTGTTGCCGTAGGCTACCACCTTAAAAAGTGGTATGGCAAAAGCCGTACCACAAACATAGGCGGCGCCGCCACTGGATAATAATACTGTTCATCGTCATACTAGTGCTGTTGTGAGGTGGGAGGAATCGCATCTAATATAGCCCACTGGCGTTATGTGTCCAAAATATTGGGGGGAGGGGGCATTTGGTTATTTATTATACACAAGTTTTATTGCATTGGTTGCAGGGGCGGCGCCAGACACTTTTTGTAACCAGGGCATAGCCAGGGCAGTCATACAAGTAGGCCTACCCAGTGCAGAGGGCGATAGCGCGAGCTTAAATGTTGACCATATAAGATCGCGCTACCGCGCTTGCCATAAATCGCCCCAAGCACTATTAATTTATATTTGTCTATGATCAGGAGGTCAGATGGGCAAATCCCCCACCCACCCCCGGAACCTGAACGCTTTTTTGACATTTGTGAAGCAAATTTTAATATTTCAGTGAATTAAGTGAATTTATATATCAGTAGCAGAGGCGTAGCTAGGGGGGAGCAGGGGGAGCGGCCGCTCCCTCTGAGACCATTTTCCCAGATGTGGGGCCTTTTTCACAGTTTATTTATTCCAATCGTTCACATTTTTTTATTCCAATCGTTCGAACGACATAATTTGTTTTCTGGAACTCTAGAAAGACTTTGAGATACCAGATGCATGGGCATTCAGAAAATCAGCAGTACATATAGTATGTACTCTTGCAGAATTTACCAGAACTACATGTAATAGTTGCCCTGCGTATATAGTTCTATACTCGTAGATGGTGAGATTAAAAGCTGCACTACGAAACAGCTGAATGAGGCAAAGGGTAGGCCTATAGCTTGTAACCCTTGATAGTAGTTGATACGTTCGAATTCTTAGTTCTTCTAATATTCTGGAAAAAGTGCTAGAGAAGGCTTTCAGTTTATCCACATATTTACAGAGAAGTAGCATTGATTTGGTAACACCTTCTCATTTGATTCAACTTTATGAAAACGATATTAAAATATGCGAAATGAATTCAAAATTTGAGTTTGAACGGATTGAGAATGAAGCAACCGAGCTGGTTAAAAATGTGATATTACTGACGATAAGCAACACAGAGTTCGAAAAATAAAGAGATTCCATGAGTGGATAATCGAATATCTGATTCATGGTTGAAACCTAAATAGTGTCACTAGATTGTGTCACAAATCTTGACTTGAGTACTGTTCCTCACTCTACTGTGGCCTAGTTTCTAGTCGTTTGGCGTGCCTCAATCGAGTGCAGTGGCTTCTATCCCCCCTAAACAACCGGGCTCAATCCATTTCCTTCCCCCGTCTTTCACAGAACACCCTATAAGCTGGAAGCAATCCCGACTTACTGTAAAGCCATTCCATACCTCGCCTTCCCTTCCTCCCCTACCCCTCCCACCCCATCCCTCGCCCCTTATCCCTCGAGATCTCCTTTTACCATTCCTGTCCTCCCCTTGAAGCGGAGGGGTCCGAGGTCCTCCCCGAAAAATTTTGGATTTCTACATTGCCATAGGTGAGTTTTAGCGCATTTTTGGAGAAAGAAAACTGGTTTTTGGAAACTATACATTTTAGTTCAACTGAACTGTTGAATTAATTTCTATAGGGCTTCCAGTGCAATGTAAAAATGTTATGGAACAGACTGCAATATATATGGGACAAAATTTCCAAAATATGGGACGCATGTTAAAATACTGGGCAATATGGGACACTGCTTAGCAAATATATGGGGATTTAAAGACTGCATTATGAATGGTGAATGCAGTGGCAGGCTCCATGCAGTGGCAGGCTCCATCCCTGCCTATTGCAGTGTTACGCAGCCGACTGGGTATATATTATCAAGACTGATAATCCAATTTTCACTGCACTACATGACAATAATTGACCAACTAATTTTTCTTAATCAACAGGATTATGAACGCTTTTTTCAATTTTTAAGATTTCTTGGCATCCTACATCAACAGAAAAATAGCGGAACATAATGGTCAATAGCTAAAGAAAAACAAGTAATAATGATACACTATAACACTGCTTAGACACTGTAAACTAAGCATAGGGCCTATAGGCGTAATTTGTGGAAGGTAATCTAAAATGTTCAGTCCTTGGATGTCGCAGGACAAAGCATTTTGCTGGCCTGAGTCAGTAGGCTACTGTCGGTGGAACAGAAACATCCATTTCACTGGAGGGGAGTCTGCTTCCTCTCCCCCCCCCCCCTACGTAGTAGGCCCTGCACAGAACTGTGAGCAAAGACTCTGTAAGACTGTAACTTGTAGGGAGTGTGAGAAAAATTGAAAAGAAATACTCCCCCCCCTGTTTTTCACTGGGCTCAACTTGCGCCCACCCTGAATAGGGATAGAAGCCCCTGATCGAGTGCAATGCTCTGCGGCAAGTCTTATTGGTCGAATACCAAAATTTGGTCAGGTCTCTGGTTATATACTGTAGGTCCTGCACTGGCTCCAGCCAACTGTCAGCCAGCGTGTAGTATAAGGGTTGTTTCCCTGGTTTGGAGGTGCTTGCTGGGATGCGCTCCAGCTTATGTGTGGGTCCTTCGCCGCCTCATGCTGGGAGTTCATGGTGGTCGCCACCTCCGATCTTCGGGCAAAGGGGAACTCATTGTGCCTTTTGCCCCCTCAGCTACCATGCAGAACCGTGTTTTTCAGTGGTGGGCCCGACGGCATGGAACGGGCTTCCCGGATATATATGCCTGTTCCCGAGAACTCCCTCTTATGCATTCTATACTCGATTGAAAACTGTCTTGTTTAGCCGTGCAGGAGTCGGGAGCACCTCTGAGTGGTCCCCCTGAGAGGTGCTTTATAAATACTCGAATGAATTAATGAATAAATAGCACAACTAATAGATTAGTGCATTTTACAAATGTAGCTTCCCAATTTAGTTGTGTTAATTAGATTCAAAGCATTTTTGCAACGTGAATGCGGATAATTATTTATTTTGGTAGTTGGGGCCTTTTTCATGTGCTCGCTCCCCCTGGTGTTGAAACCTGGCTACGCCACTGATCAGTAGGCCTATATAACAAATATGCCCGAACAAATTCTGGACAGGGCAAAAATTCTGGCAGGGCATCGACCAGGGCAAAGGCTTTTTACCAGGGCATTTGCCCTGGCGTGCCCTGTTGTAGCGCCGCCTCTGATTGGTTGTAGGCTACAGTCCATCTGAGTTATTGGGTGAGCACGTGCCCCAGCTGCCCCCAGAGTCTGCGCCTATGATATAGCCTCAAAGAAGATGATGTACAGGTGGCACGTGCCGTACTTCAGTAATTTCTTTGTCTGCTACGCTACCTTCTCAGCAGATTACACACGTGGTGCCCAGTCGAGTGGCTCAAGTGTGACTGTGGCAACGTCTGTCAGACGGCGACGTTGTGCCAGATTACCGTATGCTGCTGAACTCTTGCACCGAATATTTGTAATACAGTTCTGTCGGTTCACTGACCATAAGCCACTGTATAGACAGCCAGTTGACCGTGTCCTTCACGTTTGTAACGTTTATTTAACGACACTTCATCTGAAACTTTGTGCTAAATAAGAGCATGGGACAGTTTTCTGATGGTGTTTTCTGTTTGATTTGATAAAGCACCATAATTGATGGAATATTTTCTAATGCCGTCAGATTGCAGTATAACATCACAGGCATGTTTGCTGTCCTGGCGAATAAACTGTTTCGCGTATTTCTCTTGGTTTTTGCTTGGTGGCTGGAAATGATCGTTGCATGTGCTTAATTTCAATCGGTAGAGGACACTAGATTCGTCGTTCAATCCAAGTTTTAATTACGATATTTTCTTTTTCGTATGCGCCATTTTGAAGAACTCGACAAAGGAGTTAATGAAATTTTTACAAATTTAAATCATATACGGGTATAAGTTAGAATTACATACATTTTTCATATATAAATAATAACCATTTGCTGTCACCCTTAGGTGTAACTAGTGGACATTGCCGTAGGTTATACCAAGATTATATCGAACTAAATGAACTGTACGACACTGATAATGGGAAGTATTTTTATGACACTGGTAGTGAGACTATAAGACGAATGGTAACGGTATGCTATTGCCTAGCTACACACTTCACAGTAACAGTTATGGACAATTATTATTATTAGACGTTGTGTTGATAAGCTTAAACATCTAGGCTGTTTCTTGGTTGCAGCCAAGCATTAAAAATTAATGTACATAATATGAAAAGTTTTATTATTTCATTCTTTGTATGATCAGATGAATAATTTAACATGCATGCTAGTAAGGGATGTGGTGACAAAACTTTTTATTTCACTGACGGGTAAATTTTGAGTTTGTTAATTTTTCTAGCACTGCGACAACGTTTTTTAGTTTGTAAATGAATAAAAGCAATTTCAAGGTTTAAAAGATTTCTTGTGGCATAAATGTTGTGGTTAAAACTTTTTGCCCCAGCCAATTGGTACTTTGAGCTTTGATCCACATTTGTATAGGTTAAAGTACAGAAGTACAAAACTGTTATTTGTTATTAAAATAAAAGTTCTTAATTAGTCTTCATACACACTACACAGTAACAAGTGATGCGTCAAATATTAAACCCGTAGTTGAAATTTACGAAATTCGTGGTTCCAGTTTGTAGTATTTTGTACAACTTTGTGAATCTATGCAGAATTTACATTAATTTCTATTAATTCTTAAAGCAAAATCTTTAAACTTGAATGTTAAATCTAACATTTATAATCTTTTCATTTTAGAAACAAGTTGATATTCTTTTTACAGCAACTGGTTCATCACTGAAACAGAAGCCTTATGTCTACAAGAATAAAGATTTAGAGCCAGAGAATTTGAAGACAAATGCAAGAACACTGACTCAAATAATTCTTCTACATCTAATGTTGCTGGATAATGAGAAACCACAAACTCCTTCTGGTGCAGAACATAGAGAACTAGAGAAGCATCTGCGAATGAGGTGGAATATATTTTACACACTACTACAATAACAATTCATATAGACATAAAACTCCAGCGCTATTTTCTGTAAGACATTTTGTAACATAAAACAGTTTACATACAGTTTATTCAACCTGTGTGCCATGACTGAGGAGCAAAGCTTGTGTCAGTCTGAACTAAGAGAGGAAAGCAACATAGACACGAAAACAGACTTTAAGGTATTACACACAGATGAGAAACCATACACCTGCTATCTATGTGACAAGAGTTTTGCAAGAAGCTGCTATTTGAATGACCACGTGAAAACTCACAGTGGAGATAAACCACACAAGTGCGAAATATGTGAAAAAGCATTTGCAAGAAAAGATAAACTAAACTACCATAGAAAAAACCACACAGGAGACAAAGCACACAAGTGCAATCTATGTGTGAAAGCATTCGCACGGTCCGATGATCTCAAAATGCACATGAGAATCCATACTGGAGAAAAACCATATAGATGCGACTGGTGTGACAAAGGCTTTGCACGAATAGATGCCTTGAATGAACATACAAGAATCCACACTGGAGCTAGACCATACAAATGTCTACTATGTTCCAAATCATTTTCCTGGAGTAGTAATTTGAATGAACACATGAAAACTCACACTGGAGAGAAACCATTTAAGTGTGAATCATGTCACAGGGCTTTTGCGCAGAGAGGTGACTTGAAGAAGCATTCAAGAGCGCATTCTGGAGAAAAACCATACGTATGTCTACTCTGTCACAAATCGTATTCACGGATAGATTATTTGAATTATCACGAGAGGACTCACACGGGAGAAAGACCATTTAAGTGTGAACTATGTCACAAGGCTTTTACACAGAAGTGTGATCTGAATAGGCATCTGAAAACCCACAATGGAGAAAAGCCGCACAGAGGTAAACAATCAGACAAAGGTTTTGAAGAGCTTGATAGTTTGAATGACGATCATCTGAAAACCGACATTGAGGATAAACCATACAGATGTGAATTATGCCACAAAGCGTTTGAGAACATTGATCATGTGTTAAGTCATGCCAGAACTCACAGAGAAGAAAAGCAAAATCTGGAAGTATTGGGAAATGAGACACCGTCTGTTGCTGATAACGATTACTGAGCCTTTACTTATGAAACCATATGGTTGTGTGTGTGTGAAATGAAATGCTTCAAAATAGAAAAGGAGTTTATTTAGCACTGTTTCCTTGTGTTTTATTCTCTACTGGATGATGTCTTTGTTGAGCTGTTTGAAGATTAGATGCCGAATTCTTATGTCCTGAAAATCCATTTATTCATTTGAAATTCATATTTTAATTTTTCCCCATATGTTACAAATTAGTCAGTTTTTTCACCAAGCCGCAATTGTAACATGTACCACGGACATTTGTTTCTGAAGAACTTGATTTTGCTTGTGGATTTTGCTTGTTTGCCATTGATCAAATATTCTTGCTTGATTCCTGGTGCAGTTGACATTGGAAATCTGCCATCAATATATTTTGCTACATTGAAAGAATACTTCC
Source organism: Allolobophora icterica (assembly GCA_963556255.1). NCBI lineage: Eukaryota > Metazoa > Annelida > Clitellata > Crassiclitellata > Lumbricidae > Allolobophora > Allolobophora icterica. The sequence continues at coordinate 41,499,426 of OY744616.1, forward strand.
AGTTGATGGAATATTGTTGTTCTTTTTTGCCTGATTGAAAACCAAAAGTGAAAGAGATGTTATATCATGCCATAGGTTTAAGCTATGGCTCAAGGATTTACACAATGCTGTGCAGTTTGGGTGATCAGTTTGAGATTTTTGGTATGGTGTATGCTTGTGGTCCTTCCATACAGCCCAACTTCTCCTTGAAGGAAAAGTCTCCACACACATACCTACTAATCAACTACTTCTTCCTTTCTACTTACATACTGATCTATGATGCTCTGTTTGATACCTTTAAAATGTTTAATACCTCACTAAAGAGTCACTATGGTTTGGTTCAGTTGTTGGATGGTATGGTAGTTAAATAAAATATTTGGTTATTTATAGTAGTCTGAAAAAGAGGAGTGAGTGCTTGGTAGCCATATGGTTATGTGAGATATTCGGGTGGTTATAGCACTGGGCTTCATTGAGATGGTCAATGTGTAGGGTCCTTGCAAGTCGTCTCACAATTGCTCTGCACTTCGGATTTGCTGACCATGTGCACATTATGAATAGAAAATAATATTATAAAGAAGCTGCTTTGAATTATTGGCAGGCAATACGTTTAGTGATGACAGCTGATTAATAGCAATAACTTGATTTTCTATGAAGTGGTATATATTGTAATCCATTCAATTTCAGTTCCAAATGCGGTCTATTGAAAGATCAACATGAATAGTACATGCCATGCCAGAACATTATGACAGTGGATGTCAGTACTTCAGAGGTCTCCCAATAAGGGTCATCCGTAAAGGACGTCCGCAAACTGAAACCTACTTTGGACCCTCCTAGTCCTTTGTCCGCATTTGACATTACCCTCCCCCTTTGCGGATGTCCGCACGCCAAAGCCAGTGAACGAAAAAACACCATTGTGACTAACGTCATTAATAAGCTACCAGTTCAATCTTCTTTAAAACCACCTTACTTAAAATGTCATGTTATATAAAACTGAAAAGTAAGCAGTGTTCTACATCAACTAATGCATTTTAAAACACCAAACACAAGTAATATAATAGTAAGTAATTATTTAACTACCTGCCTTTAAAAACGGTTTTAGGCAATCACTTCACTGACCTTTTCGTTTCTCGGGATGGGTTGAAACAAGGTGTTTAAAAACTCAAATTTAGATGCGGACGTCTGCACTGGTCGTAACCCCACCCCTTGTCCGCATTTGAAATACCTTCCCCCCTCATTCCGGACATCCTTTATGGATGACCACTAAGGACAAGTCCTGCTGCAACCAGCATTACCATATTATCTCTTATGGAATCGGTGGTTCACATTTGGACTGGCTGCGCTCTTTTCTGGACCGACGGACTCGGCTTGGGCTTCAGCTCTGTTTCGGTCCTTTAAACCCTTCATTATATACGTGAACTGTACTCGGCTCATCACCGTTTTTTGTGTGGTGTCACCATCAGTATGCTGATGATGTTCAGTGTTATTCAACCTGACTCTCAATGTGGTGGATATCGAAGCCATCATGGGCGGCGATCCCGGGGGGGGTCGAGGGGGACAAGACCCCCACCTTTAAGAGTGGGGGGACACACCATACATCTGACCCCCACATTTTGAAGAAACACAAAAAAAATCAACAGTTCTGACGCGCGAAAAAAATGTTTGACCTCTTTTTTGACCAGATCAGTTCAAAACGCCTTCTAACCAGATCATTTCAGAACTGCCTCCCCCCCACCTGTCAAACAAGATCGCCGCCACTGGAAGCAATTGTTTTGAAAGTACAGGAATGGATGTCAATAGGCCCAACGAAGTACCTGTGGCTGGACACACGTACGCCCCCCAGACATGACCTAATTGACGCGAATTGACAACTGTAACTCCATCCTATAGTAGGTAAGCCACAGTTCAGAATACAGCTACAATCGGGATTTGTCCAAGTGGTGGTGTTTCAGAAAAATGTTGAGATAACAGTCTCAACAGACAAACGGAGAGTCAGGATTCCAGCAACTGCCAGATCAGTGACGAAGACTGTCAAGGACTGTCATCGCAAATGGCCTTTCAGATACGTTTCCTAATTTATTTAGTTAACAAATGAATGTAAACTTACACGTAGGCCTACAATACGATACAATACAATATTCGTTTATTGAGGAAAACAAGCTTACATTGTATTGTAATGCCGCAACTTAGTAGGCTACATCATAAGAGAAAGAGTTTGCAGCAGCGTAACTAGGACTTAGCGTTTGGGGGCTTAAGCCTTGAGCATGGCAACATTTACACAGTGTTCAAACGAATTTTTAGCCGTAGGCATACAACGGCTTGATTTGTTTGGGGGCTTTAGCTTCGTTTGGGGGGCTTAAGCCCCCAAGCCCAACGCTAGTTACGTCCCTGAGAGTTTGCTCTGTTTAGTGAAAACTTAATTAATCTTCTCTTGGACTCGTCCCCCCCCCGTAGGCATTTTTTGTCTCGTATTGGATTCCCTTATAGGCTTTTGAAGTTTTGACTTGACCCACTCTGCATTTTGGCTTCAGCAACGATTATGCTACAGAAGTTCTTAGATTCGATTAGTGTCATGTATTTCATTACTTATATACTTGCTTGGATGTGTACCCGAGGTAGAAACGTTTCAGAATTCTGTCGCCTCTTGGTGACTGAAATGACGTCATAGAGATACCTCTTAGTAACAAGAAAGGTAGTGTGCTAGATTTATACAAATTTCCATCAGAACCTTCGAAAAATTCTGACAAGCGTATAACTTTCAGCATTTGTTCATAAAGGTATATACTTTGTAAGAAACCGAAGGATACACAAATATTTGATCGTTTACCGTGTTTTTGGGCAATTTTAATGTCGTGTCATGTCCGGCCTGTTGTGCCCATGTAAACAGCGCAGGGACTTTATTTACACACGACACTCAGAATAAAGTTATCCGAATAGCTTTGCACATAAGCATCCTTAGTTCTAACCCAAATTTCCCTTAAATCTTAGCCTTGTGAATATCTTGGCAGTCTCGATACCCACTGTGTAAAATTAAGCATTGTGTACTAAAATTTTCTTCATAAATTGGTACCGAAATATGCGGATTTACGTACAGCGCTTAGAAATTTTCAGCATTAAAAGGAAATTTAGGTAAAAACTGTTTACAATTTATTGCAATCCAGCTAGTTATAGCCCAATCATAGCCAAATGTTGTTGCTGCAAAAAATTAATTTTCTCGAAAAAATTTGGCGATCCACTTGCCAGAGCTTCGCAACCCACTTTTGGGTCACGACCCACAGTTTGGGAAACTCTGCAATAGAGCACTGCTAGCTACCAGCCGTGTCCCATAATGCAGTTCGCTAAGCTAGTAAGTAGCACGAACTTTAAGTTCCTCGAAAATTATAATATGCCAACGTCTTAAGAAATGCATTCCAAAGATGCTGTCAGCTGCGAAGGCTAGGAACGAGAGAACCAAAAACTTTGCTCTTACTTATTTTCATATTTTGTTAACAAGCATGACAATCTTAAATGCAAAATTGCCCAGTACTGCAGTGGCGGCGCCAGATATTTTCTGTAGCCAGGGCAATCGTACAAGTAACCAGTGCAGAGGTCGATTTATGGCAGAAAAAATTCTGGGCAGGGAAAAAATTCTGGCAGGGCAACGACCAGGGCAAAGGCTTTTTGCCAGGGCATTTGCCCTGGTGTAGCGCCGCCTCTGGTGCACTGCCAGTCTTAAGTGGAACGACCTACTGCTTGATCCTGACTTTCTGGCATTGTCTAGCGATGTACCACCTGTAATTTACTTGGAAGTCTTGTCTCTCCTTAATCATTTTATCCCTAAATAATTTCCGATGGACTTCATACCTACATCACTCCTTGTCTCCTGTTCCAAAGTTTACTCCCACTTTAAGGCTACTCTACTGTAAATGCTCTCACCTATATGCTGAACAACATCTTCTCATCTATTGATAAAGGAAAGGCATGCCTCACAGTTTGTCTCGACCTTAGTGCTGCTTTCGACACTGTCGACCACCAGCTTCTACTCTCTAGACTCAGTAAAAGCTTGGTGCCTTAAATTGGTTAGCTTCTTACCTCTACAATTGGTCTCAGCAAGTGGGTATTGGAAGCTAAGAAGAAATGGGACAACAAAAGCTTTGTTGATGTTGCATTGCTGAAAACTGACCCTGTGAAGACAATGTCTCAGATGACTAGTGTATGTTTTGTCGACTCTGAGGTTTCAATAGACCCAGCATGCTCTTCCATAGACTTATCCTGGTGGCAGAAAGGGACAGCAGTGTGCAAGATTGTTTTCAGTATGAGCTCACACCATACCCACTGTCTCTTTTCAAGGACTGTCTGATGCGTAAACCAATAAAAGCACATTTGTTTCGCGACTTTGCATCTGGCTTAACTGAAGCAAATCTGCCGCCATTTGTTCAGTATGTTGTCGATGGTGGATACCTTATACACAAAGTGAGGTGGAATCCAAAAATGAATTTATGCAATATTCTCCTTTGTTTTTGACTTTCGTAAGTAGGTTTGGCAGAGGAGTGCAAGTAGTGTTTGATGGCTATGCTTCAGGGCCATCCATTAAAGACCATGTATGTGCACATCACGTTGGCAAGGCTGCACAGGTTGGACCTGAGAGATGAGTCGACATTCACTCCAAGAATGTGGGACCACAAGAACCATTGGTAGCTAACACTGCCAATAAGAAGTCTTTCATTGTCGTGTTGATGCATTATTTGCAAGAGAATGGCATTGCAGTCCATCAAGCACTTGGATACGCAGTTACTATGATTGTGTCAGTGGCTTTAGAGTCCTGTGCTAGGCAGGGTAACACCTTTAGTGGTATTGGCAAGAGGATACAGATATATTTGCGTTGCTGTTTTTCATAGACGTCCAGACACGTCTGATATGTATTTTGTGTCTGAATCAAAGAAGGGTAGGGCTGGTAAAATGGCAGGAGGCAAATGCCTAAGCATCATTTCCTTGCAGTCCAAGATAGGCTGCAATGCCTGCAAATATGCTTGTCATTCATGCATTTGGTGGGTGTGAAACCACATCTGCTGTGTTGGCCATGGTAAAGGCAGTGTGTTTAGTAAGATAGCCAGAGATATGACCCTTCAATCTCACTGCATGACTTTACAGCTGAAAACTGCATCTGTGCAACAGGTTTGCAAAGCTAGTATTTTGTTAGTTGTTGCTTGATATGGAGGAAAAGTTGGTGAGATGCTTGCAGGCTTGCGTTATACGTGTTACTGCGGCACGTCTCAGGGTCAACAATTAAGGGCACAATGTTATAAGCAGTTTTAATGAAGTCCTTGGCCCAGAAACATGCTATCATCAGAAATGCTACAGTTATCCACTGTTCAGAATTTCAGGAGTGGCCCTGATTTGTTAATTTGTTATGGGTCATCAGTTTGGCCATGGTAAAGGCAGTGTTATAAACAGTTTTAATGAAGTCCTTGGCTCAGAAAATACAGGTGTGGAAAACATTCTCTGCTATCATCAGAAATGCCACAGTTAGCCACTGTTCAGAATTTCAGGAGTGGCCCTGAAATTTGTTGAGGGTCAAGAATTAAGGGCACAATGTTATAAGCGGTTTTAATGAAGTCATTGACCCAGAAAACATAGGTGTGGGAAAAAATTTCTCAGCTATCATCAGAAATGCCACAGTTAGCCACTGTTCAGAATTTCAGGAGTGGCCCTGAAATTTGTTGAGGGTCAAGAGTTAAGGGCACAATGTTATAAGCAGTTTTTATGAAGTCCTTGACCCAGAAAACATCAGTGTGAAATTTTTTTTCTCTGCTATCATCAGAAATGCCACAGTTAGCCATTGTTCAGAATTTCAGGAGTGGCCCTAAAATTTGTTGAGGGTAAAGGATTAAGGGCACAATGTTATAGACTGTTTTAATGAAGTCCTTGACCCAGAAAACATAGGTGTGGGAAAAAAAATTTCTCAGCTATCATTAGAAATGCCACAGTTAGCCACTGTTCAGAATTTCAGGAGTGGCCCTGAAATTTGTTGAGGGTCAAGGATTAAGGGCACAATGTTATAGACTGTTTTAATGAAGTCCTTGACCCAGAAAACATAGGTGTGGGAAAAAAATTTCTCAGCTATCATCAGAAATGCCACAGTTAGCCACTGTTCAGAATTTCAGGAGTGGCCCTGACATTTCGTCCGATTACTCTTCGTACGTAGGTCACTTAGTTGTATCCTTCATATAGTCGTCTTCTGCATAGTCTTCCGGTTCCAACGATGTATAATTTATGCTTGTCAGAATTTTTCTATGGTTCTCGGTATTTCTAGCGGACTAAGGTCCTTGGTAACAAGATTCTTTTCCTTCATTGCGCAAATTTTGCTCAGAGTCAGTCGTGGAGAAAGGGAATGGTAGCGATGACTAGGTCATGTTCAGAGGACGGATGTTCAGGTCAGTCTGCGCCCAATCATCGCGGATGACATCGAGCAAGCCTCCGCACGGATGAGTTGATCCAGCGATGTGTAGAGCCACTCCAAACTGCTCAATGACAGCATGGGAAAGAAGGAAAATCCAGAGCCGAGCCAAATTGGTGTAGACACGCCATAGAGCCACCTATCCACATGATTTGGGTTTCTGGAATGGATACCGGGTAGGTGTACTGAGTAGTCCTTTGGGCGTAATGTGTCTGGTTCAAGTATCTTTGGTTTCGGATGAGGATGAGTAAACTTATGTCATAATTGTCATTTATACCTGGTCTTAATCCCAGTTTATACTCGCGAAGTTTCAGTTTCTTACCAGGAAAGGTCAACGTCATCAATTAATGCAATAGAATGGGAATTTCAAAGGTTGCCGTCGAGATATGGGTTTCTGGAATGGATATTGGGTGGGTGTACGGAGTATCCTATGGTTGTAGTGTATGTTGTTTAAGTTTATTTGGTCTGTGATGGGGATAAGTATGTCATTTTTGCTCGCGAAATTTCAGTTTATTACCATGTAAGGTCAGTGCAATGTAATGGGCATTTTCAAAGGTTGCCGTCGAGCTATGGGTTTCTGGAATGGATATTGGGTGGGTGTACTGAGTAATCTTATGGGTGTACTGTATGTTGTTTAAGTTTCTTTGGTCTGTGATGGGAATAAGTATGTCATTTTGCTCGCGAAATTTCAGTTTCTTACCATGAAAGGTCAGTGCAATGTAGGCCTTACCTTAGACCTTAGTCCTTCCACGCGCTGACAGCGCATCGGGCGACACAGCTCCTCCACGTTATTCTGTCCTCCGCAGCTCCCTCAGCCTCTTCCCATGTCATTCCGCCGTCATCCAGATCTTGTATGATCATATTTCGCCAGGTCTTTCTCGGCCTCCCGCGTTTTCTTTTCCATCCCGATGGGGTCCAGTTCAGTGACTGCTTCAAGATTCTTTCGTTGTCTGATCTATGTCTGTGTCGTTTCTGTTGCAATAAGTTGTTATACCCGGGAGGGCTGCAAACCCTCCGCGGAACCCTCCTCCTTTATCCGGGCTTGAGACCGGCACAGGCTCCATAATGGAACCTGAGGCGGAGTTTAGGAATGTAGGCCTAATGGGCATTTTCAAAGGTTGCCGTCGAGCTATGGGTTTCTGGTACAGATATTGGGTGGGTGTACTGAGTAATCTTATGGGTGTAGTGTATGTTGTTTAAGTTTATTTGGTCTGTGATGGGGATAAGTATGTCATTTTTGCTTGCGAAATTTCAGTTTCTTACCATGTAAGGTAATGGGCATTTTCAATTTGAGATTTGTTGTCTAAACAGTTGCCATGTGAATTAACAAGATGACTTAATATAGGCCTATGCACTCTTATTTATTTCAGATTCCTTGTCATAAGAAGTCTGACTGAACTAGATATTTAGGATTTCTTCAGAAAGTTTTGTAATAGACTATTTAAGATGAATAGATAATTTCTTTGCCAGAAATTGTTTCTATTGAACAGCAGTGAAAAAAATATTTTTACTAGCAACAGTAAAACACTTCAACTTCTGTATTTCAGATTTCCAGTCATGCCAGACTCGTGTGTCGGTTGTGACTAACGCAGCAGCAGAATTCCTGTCACGTCAACCTTGTGTGTTGGTTGCAACTGATGCAACAGCACAATGCCTGTCATGTCAGCCTCGTGTGTTGGTTGCGACTGATGCAACAGCACAATGCCTGTCATGTCAGCCTCGTGTGTTGGTTTCGACTGATGCAACAGCACAATGCCTGTCATGTCAGCCTCGTGTGTTGGTTGCGACTTGCGACTGAAGAATTCCTGTCATGTCAGAGCGTGTGTCGGTTGCAACTGATGTAATTGAACTTGATATTTTATTTCTTCATTAACTTTTATACTAGTAGTTTTTTCTTTGCCAGAAATTATATCTGTTGAGCAACAATATTTTTATTTTTACTCTACCCATTACGTAAATAATTCAACCGGAAGTCAGTGTAGCATCTGTTGCATATGGATTGAAACTTGAGGGAATTTGGGAAGGTTAGCAACAATTCAGATGGCTCAGTTGAGGACAGATGAAGATGTTGCATAACAACGAAAACCTAAAAATTTTGTTTCAAGAGTCGTTTCTTTGCAAGGAATTGTTGCGCTGTCTTGTCTAATAGTGACAGTGAAACTGCCATTGTTTTCCAGGTTCTGACAATTATGTTTGTGTTACTGAAGAACAGGAAAAGAGCGAAGCTCCTGCTTCGAGGCTGGTCATGTTGTCCAAAACAGGTACCTGTGTAGTTTTCTTAGTTGAAAGTTGATACAGAATTATAAGATTAAAATAGTAATTATCTTTACAAGAAATGTTTGAACTGACTGATTGCATGCATTAATATGGAATTATTTAAGATGAAATAATTGATAACAATAAATAAAACTTGTATATTTTGATTTTTCTAATTTTATATTAAATTAGGGAAAATAATTGCATAAGAAATTACATGCCTAATATGCACAGTAATAGACTGTTATTTAAAAATTTTCTAAAAAATTACTTAGGAAAAATAATTGTACTGTACATTTTGTTAAACTGCCTATGTCCTAATAACAATAGCAGATAAATAATTTGTTATTATTTATTGCATAAATAATTTATTATAGCAATTACTATGACAATGACAAAATACCGTTGTTTTACAGACTTGGTTTATAGTTCAGACTGCCTTAACACTTTGGCCGCTGAACTTAGCATCTGAACTTACCTAAAATAGAATGTATTAACATGTCCCTAGCGGCCAAAGTGTTAAAACCATTATATAATGGCTCAATTATTCTGTTCTCTTGCTCAATCTAGGTCTTTTTCTTCCATTGGCCCTGCTCTTTGGAATGAGCTTCCTCCATTCGTTCGTTCTTCTATTCTCTCAGGTAACATCTCTTCCTCTTTTATCTTTCTTAAAACTTGCTTTTTCTCTCGGGGTCTCTCGCACTGGGAGCGCTTCTGAATGGCCCTCTCGCTAGAAGCGCTTTATAAATATACAATACAATACAATACAAATGTTTCCTCAATTTTAATATTCAACTCTTTTTGGAAGAAATAACCAAACAGGAAATTTCGTTTACCTGTCTTATTGTGATATGAAATTTATAATATATAGCATAAATAATTTATTATAGCAATTACTATGACAATGACAAAATACCGTTGTTTTACAGACTTGGTTCATAGTTCAGACTGCCTTAACACTTTGGCCACCTCTTCAAGAAAGCTATCAGAGCTGCTCACTATGGTGGAATAGACACTATAACGGAATCCGGTTCTTGGCTTGTAGTTTGGTCTGCCGATCCGTAAGCCCAAACTTGCTTAGGCCTACTGCTGTTCTTTAACACTTGTTCTTGGCACTCTGTGTAAATAAAGATGTAAATTATTATTATTTAAATGGCAGATGGGGCTTGATGTGATCATGTAGTTTTTACAAACAGAAACTCGTGATCAAAGATTTATCGATTATGACAGATTCTGTGATTTCAACCCAACTATAGCATTCCAACAAGAGGCGACATCGATCAATATACCTACCAAATTGTGTTCATATAAATTCTCAAAAGGATGGAGGCGTGAGTGAGTACCAGATTGCATGCTATTCCATGAATGCTTGCCCGTCCAAGTTCTGTTATAATATTGTGGTGTTGTTCTTGATATACAGATGATTTATTGTTACAGTTGTAAGTGGAAACTTGTATTTCTTTACGTATTTCGTTTATTATGTAGGAGTTGGAGAGATGATGGTGCACCTACAGAAAGCCTGTTTGCCGGAAACAGACTGTAATGAGGTTTACAAGGCATTAGAAAACATCAGAGCGATTGGAAACAGAAAACTTAAGTGCAGCCACAACAGAATGTAATTATATAACGATTTTGCTCTAAATTTTGTATTAAATCATTTAGAAAGACTTTTTTTTCTAGAGTTAATTTTCATGTACTTTTACGGCTGTGTGGATATTTGCAAGACATGCCTGTTGAGCTGTTTTATGTACGAGTACACGTAAACTGCGGTTAGGACCTCTTTTAACCTGTAAACTATGCATTCATTTCCCTAAGGGGTTTAGTGCTGATCGGTGCCAGGTGAAAGTACTAACTGGACTTGTACGTTGCTATTTCTGCCAGCAATGTATCAACAACACCAAATCATTTTGGTGCAGTATTATTACTGTAGCCTGTCCATTTCTTTTGGCCAATCCTGTATTATGTTAAGCAGCACATAAAACATCAAACCTGTCTGAGTATTGTTGCAGCATGGCTGTTTGAATCCTCTAGAGTCTAGACAGCTGCGTGCTGTGCTGAGCTTTTTAGAGGTCTTAAAATGCACCCTGTAAAAGCTGAGATACAATACATACATGGCTGCCCAAATCTGAGAGACCAACATATATTACTAGAAATTGATGGGCCTCAAATTATCATGAGTAACCTTGGTAGCATTATATGCTGGAAGAACTTAGTAATCATGTACTCGTTTTCATTTCTGTGTTATATTTGAGGAAAGATTATTGCATGAAAATTTATTGAGCTGCAAAATGCACTAGCAACAATAACAATAACAAATTGCTCCTTTTTGTATTCCAGATTGCAATCTCCTCTGGCTTCCTGTGCCACAGTGCATCCTGTTCAAAAGTTTTACATGCGCAACTGGTTGGTTGAAGTAGCTCCTTCATACCTCAAGACCTTTTGAACCTCAATATCTTCACTTCCTAGTTGCTGCACTCTCAGCTCAGCCACCAGAGGCCTTCTGGTAGTTCCTCACATGTACGGGGCTGCTGTTCAGTCTGACAGTTTTGCCTTTGTTGGCCCCTGTAGTTGGACGTGTCTTCCGCAGGAATTGTAGCTTGAACTCCTCAGCCTCTCTCTTCCACTGTTCTGGAAACGCGTGAAGACGACCATTTTATTTGTTAGTGATAGCGCTGACTTGGGTCAGACTTGAGCACCTCTGAACCGTTGAGCGGCACTTTATATATGTTCGGTTACAATTCCAATTGCAGTTGACATCTGAAGAAGCAGCGTCTACAGAAGGAGCAAAAGGTATTTATATGATTTCATCAGAAACAGTTTTAGTGGTTTATTCAAGATGAATGGATGATTTTTCCAGAAATTATAGGTTGAGTAACAATGAAGAAATTGTATTTACAGGCAACCCGTAGAATCTTCTAGTGTTTTTTGTTTCACTTCAGATTCCTTGCCATTTCAGAAGTGATCTGCAGGAATTGAACAGGACATTTCTTATGATTTCTTCAGGAATTTTTCAATAAATTATTTAAGATGAAAGTTACTTTTTTTGGCAGAAATTATATGTTGAACAACAATAAATAATTTTTTAATGAGCATCAGTACAAAATTCTTTGATGTAGTGTGAATTATAGATTCCGTGATGGCAAACCTTTAACACTTTGACGACAAGCTGCATTGGTTTCCCATTCACTATTCGTACACTCGTCGTTAAAGTGTTAAGCTGAAGATATAATACCTGAAATGCTACGTTAAATTATTTAAGATAGAGTCATTCCTCTGCTAGGTGCTTTTTGATTAGTAACGTGTACTGGTAAAAATAACGAATGGGTGATTTTGTGTTGCAGAGTCGACATGTCGCCTGTCATCTGAAGAAACCTCTGAACCAGCTTCCGTAAGTATTCAGTTTTCTTGAATTGAAATGATCAGTCAGTTATGTACGAGTACAGGTAGTGCATAACACTCAGACTCAAAATTTCAGTAGCCAGTATAACGGTCTGCTTTGAGATTTTAATTAAATTTCTTTCTTCAGACTCAAAATTTTCATGCCGTTGCTGTCAAAACTGTCCTCGTTTAGCAGCTAAATGTAATCACAAATGTATATTGTGCCACTTCAGGAGAAACTCAGAGGCATGTCTTACACATGAGAGCATGAAACCACAATCAGATTGGTTTTCAAACTCTTGCAAAATTTGACTGAAAGAGGGAAGGAAAGACGGGTAGTGTACATCACTCAAGGAAAGACGGGTAGTGCATATCACTCAAGGAAAGACGGGTAGTGCATATCACTCAAGGAAAGACGGGTAGTGCATATCACTCAAGGAAAGACGGGTAGTGCATATCACTCAAGGAAAGACGGGTAGTGCATATCACTCAAGGAAAGACGGGTAGTGCATATCACTCAAGGAAAGACGGGTAGTGCATATCACTCAAGGAAAGATGGGTAGTGCATATCACTCAAGGAAAGACGGGTAGTGCATATCACTCAAGGAAAGACGGGTAGTGCATATCACTCAAGGAAAGACGGGTAGTGCATATCACTCAAGGAAAGATGGGTAGTGCATATCACTCAAGGAAAGATGGGTAGTGCATATCACTCAAGGAAAGACGGGTAGTGCATATCACTCAAGGAAAGACGGATAGTGCATATCGCTCAAGGATGGATGGGTAGTGCATATCACTCAAGGATAGATGGGTAGTGCATATCACTCAAGGAAAGACGGGTAGTGCATATCACTCAAGGAAAGACGGATAGTGCATATCGCTCAAGGATAGATGGGTAGTGCATATCACTCATCTAGCTTAATCACTGGCAAAATTGCCACAATAGAACCTCCTGTAATTGCTGGCCAGAGAGCATTTCTTCTTCCATAATACTGCGTCTGAAAAGAAGGAGGTAACATCTAATGGAAATAATGATGCAGAAGTGTTTAAGGTATTTTGAAACAACTGGGAGCAAATTGTTTGTTGTTGGTATCTAACTGATACATGTGGTTTATTCTTACAGACCGGTGTTGTTCCTCAATTTCTGAGAACTGCTCGAATGCTTCCAATTCTACAATTCCGTATGCTTCCAATTCTACAATTCCGTATGCTTCCAATTCTACAATTCCGTATGCTTCCAATTCTACAATTCCGTATGCTTCCAATTCTACAATTCCGGATGCTTCCAGTTCTGCAATTCTACCTACAGTCGACCCTGGTTTCCTGATTACAAAATCATCTTCAGCATTTCTTCATCTTCGTGTGGGCATTATGTGAGAACAGGCTTTCCATAGCCTACTTAAAAATTACTTGATTATATCTTCTTGACCATTCTCTTGGGTCTTGTGTGCCTGTGACTGGTTATTTATGTAGCACATTTCGGGACCCCTTGCAAGGATGTTCTGCTTTGACCATCTGTCTTCATGATGCGCTCTGTACAATGGGTTTCTGTTGTAACAACATATTATTGCATTGCTGCACATATCGTAGTTATTTTGTGATCATCCAAACTGAAGCACCTTAAACTAACACATAATTACCTTTATCAGATGCAGTTGTTATAAAATTAATATTAGTTAATTAATACAGTTTATTGGTATGTTTGAAAAGTGCAGTGAAGGCAAAGCGTGGGACAGTTTTCCATTTATTTCCTTATTTAGTGTTTTTATTTTGTGGCATTTTAGTTTCCATTTTGTTTATTTTATGGCCTTACCCTCTTATCGGGAATCCTTAGCTCTGCTGAGTAGCTTTGTTGTCTAAAGGCAGTGCTATGTAAGTTAGGGGATTTTTTAAGGATTAGGAATTCAGTTGTGAGAAATTGAATCCTTCTCATCTTGAATTTCAGCAGACATGCTGTTGTCATCTTTATTCTAATTGTTGTTATCATAACCATTCATCTCTAATCATCAGTTATACTAGCAGAGCTCAGAGTTGGATGCAGATACTGATTGGTTGAGCACTTGGTGTGTAGTGTGTAGATTGGAGCCTCTCTAAAACTCTCGGGTGTAAAGACATTGAACAAATGCAGTCTGCACAATTGTTTGGCACCGTCGATTGATTCTTTTGTCTACAGAGTACAGACCGGTAGTGGTTTTCGTTTTCAGGGTGTTTTCTAAGTCTTTTCTTGTCATTTTTCTTCCAATTTTCTTTGGTCATGGTTGTCAGTTCAGTCAGATATGTCACTGGTCTTTTTAATGCCATGCCAACAGATGACATCCTTTGTAATGGTACATTTTGCCAAACTAGGCAACACCTTGTATGTGAATGGGAAAGGCAGAACACATGGCTGAGAGGTGTAGCTCTATTGTCGCTCCAGCATTGGACGTAAATCAAAAAGAAATGGTGGTGGTAAATATTGAAGATTAATGGCTGTGGTAAATCAGCAAAAAATGGTGGTGTTAAATCAAAAATTAATGGTAGTGGTAAATCAAAAATTTAATGGTGGGGGTAAATAAAAAATTAATGGTGGTGGTAAACCAAAAGGAAATGGCGGCGGTAAATCAAAGATATGATGGGGGGTAAATCAAATGTGAATGGTGATGAAAAATCAAAAATTAATGGTGGTAGTAAACCAAAACTAAATGGAGGTGGAGACACAGACATACAAGGCAATGGACCGTAAGGACAGAGGGAGACTTACAGGCACTTGGAGACATCAGGAGAGATACAGAAACAGACACAGACACTACGATAGGCAATGGACAGTAAGAACAGATGGACATTTAAAGGCACTTGGAGACATATTGAGAGATACAGACACATACACTATGGTAGGCAATGGACAGTATTATTATTATTCTACTAGAGTATTAACCCGTCATATTATGACGTGACGGCAGTGTATATAGGCCTATACGGTATGTGTCGGTTAAAATGCTCTGATCGCCGTCGTCAAGACCGCCGTCGTCAAGACGGCAGTACTGACGTCACAAACGGTTTCTGTTTCACAATAGAACAGAAACCGTTTGTGACGTAGCATTTATCGACAGACGGACACTCTATGGATATTATATTATTCTATAGTTTGACGTCGTCATATGACATCATAGGCCATTGGCGACAATTCAAAATTATGTACAATACAGTAAAAACAAAAAATTTACAGAGTTCAAAAGACACCATTTAAAGGTGTCAAAACAATACTTCACAATGTCAATAACATTCAGTGTTTAATTTTGCACACAAGACCCAAGAGAATGGTCAAGAAGATATAATCAAGTAGGCTATGGAAAGCCTGTTCTCACATAATGCCCACACGAAGATGCATAAAGTAATACATCTAATAATGTTTATTATATATATGTATTGCAATCAGATGATTTTTTATGCAAGCTAAACATTGTTTTGCAGCAAATGTCATACAAGAATTTTGTTTAAATTTGAGAGAAAGATTCTTAATGAACATTCATAAAGTACATGAGATTTTAATCTAGTTTTCTTTTGAAACAATAAAATAGCATTGATTGTAAGTTTACAATATCTGTAATTATGACAAGAGATTTTTATTCTACCTTTAAATTTTCAAGAATTTATCATTTAATGCACTTAAATAATTTTATGGAAATACAGGTAATGATGAAACATTGAAAACCGCATTTCTTTATCATATGTTATATGAAAATAAAAGAGAACTGTAATTTCCTCCGAGTATAAATCTATTACTGTTAATATTTAATACAATCTCATAATTATTTATTAACCGTATAATTTTGACATGAGATTCTTATTATAGTTATACATTTTTACATAGGTACTCACTCAATAGAAACAAGCAATATTAACATAGCCGAATATATGCAAACAATTAAAAAATATAGCACAATTATATTATGTACATATTAGTATCCAATAACTAAAAATCTGCAAAACTAACCAAAATCTATTGACCACACGAGAAACATTATAAACTACAAAATCTTTCCTTTACTGGTAAGATTGACCACCCCAAAGACTTCACTTTGCATGGAGCCAACACCAAGCAAGTTCCTAATGTTAAAATCTAGTCTAAATAATTTACACATCTCTTTATATATTGGAGATATTTTCTTTGTTACACTGTAATAATAGCTGATTTATATTTTCTTTAACTTGACAAGATCTGCACAATCTATTATCACGTTTCTTCATTAAAAGAAGTCTTTCATTAAGGTTAACTTTCCCCAATCTTAGTGTGGAGATTTGCAATTCCTTTTCCCTACCAAGATCCATAAATTTAGTAGTTGTGTCTACTCCAGGGCAAATGCTTTTATAATAAATACCCTTGATATCACTATCATATTCCTTCTGCCATTTAGAGATGATATGAGATTTTATGATTGAAAATACTTCTTGTAGTTCTAAATAATCTGTGGAGTTAACTGTGGGTAGATCTAATGATTTGCTAAGGAATCAGCTCTTTCATTACCCGGTATATCTACATGACTAGGGTTCCATATCAATTATACTTCACTTATCTTAATTTGATTAAGGATTCATTGTATCCTGCAATAAATTGGGTCTGGATTTAGAAAAGGATTTCTTTAAAGATGTAAGCACACTCAAAGTATCAGAAAATATATCAAAATGTTTAAAGCCCTGTTTTTCATTATCAACAATCCAGGTAAAGGCTTCTTTTATAGCAGTAATTTCAGCTTAACTCTTTATCTATGTCTAGGTTTGATACAGTGTAGGCAGCGGCAGCTAAGCTATATGCTTTAGAACCATCTGTATATATATATATATATATATTATATATATATGTATATATATGAGTATAAGTATTGCATTTACTTATGTGTTCCAGAGTGAGAGGCTTTAGAATTTCAGGATTATCATCTTTTTTACTAATAGATTTATGGAAGCTAGTATGGACATGAATATCTTCATTTAGCCAAGAAAGATCTAAAGGAAAAGAGGAGCCTTATAAGGTCAAAGGAGGAAGTGAAGTCAAGTGTGTTTTGATATGTAGACAGATTTTTATTCTCTCTAGTGTTAAACTCATTAGTCCAATGAGGTTGAAAGATTGTTTTCATTGGATGATTAGGGTTTCCAATTACTCTGGCGCTTATCTTAAGTGAATTCTTTAAGCTTTTTATAATTATGTGAAGGAGGTTCACCACATTCATTTTGAAGTGCCATAGCAGCAGTTCCTTTAGTAGCCCCACAGTAGAGTCTCAATGGGCTTCAGATAGGTACTAATTTACTCAAATGATTATAATTAGAAGTAGAGGCATAGGCTACATCTCCATATTCAATTACAGGTCGAATTAAGGCTTTACATATGTTGAGCAGGGCCTTCTTTGAATCTCCCCAGTTGTATTGTATTGTGTCAAATGTAGTTGTATTGTATTGTGTCAAATGCATTTGTATTGTATTGTATTAAATGCAGTTGTTTTGTATTGTATCAAATGCAGTTGTATGGTATTGTATCAAATGCAGTTGTATTGTATTCATAGTCTCAGCAGGTGACAACAATTCAATTCATATGACATAGGCTGTTGATGTGATTATGTACAATACAGTACATTACAATGCATTGGCCGCTGACGACAATTAAATTCATATGACTTAGGATGTTGTAAGTTTACAAAATATGACATAGGCCGTTGACGACAATTCAATTCGTATGACATAGGCCATTGACGACAATTCAATTCATATGACAGAGGCCGTTGTAAGTTTACAATATATGACATAGGCCGTTGACGACATTTCAATTCATATGACATAGGCCTTAGTAAGTTTGCAATATCAGACATAGGCCGTTGACGACAGTTCAGTTCATATGGCATAGGCCATTGACGACAATTCAATTCATATGACAGAGGCCGTTGTAAGTTTACAATATATGACATAGGCCGTTGACGACATTTCAATTCATATGACATAGGCCTTAGTAAGTTTACAATATCTGACATAGGCCGTTGTCGACAATTCAAAATTGTGTACAATACAGTGCAATACAATGCATAGGCCGTTGACGACAAATCGACAATTCATTTCGTATGACATAGGCTGTTGTAAGGTTACAATATCTGACATAGGCCGTTGACGACAATTCAATTCTTATGACATAGCCCATTGACGACAATTCAAAATTATGTACAATGCAGTACAATAAATACATAGGACGTTTACGACAATTCAATTCATGTGCCATAGGCCGTTGTTAGTGTACAATATCTGACACAGGTCGTTGGCGATAATTCAATTCATGTGCCATAGGCCGTTGTAAGTTTACAATATCTGACGTAGGCCGTTCATGACAATTCATGATTATTTACAATACAGCACATTACAATACATAGGCTGTTGATGACAATTCAGTTCATATGACATAGGCCGTTGTTCGTTTACAATATCTGACATGGGCTGTTGGCGACAGTTCAATTCACATGACATAGGCAGTTGACGACAATTCAAAATTATGTATAATACAGTACAATACAATACATACGCCGTTGACGACAATTCAATTCATATTACAAAGGCCGTTGTATGTTTACAATATCTGACATAGGCTGACGACAATTCAAGAGTATGTACAATACAGTACATTACAAGACATAGGCCATTGACGACAATTCAATTCGTATGACATATTCTGTTGTAAGTTTACAATATCTGACATAGGTCATTGACGACAATTCAATTCATATGACATAGGCCATTGACGACAATTCATAATTATGTAGAATACAGTAAAAACAAAGAATTTAAAGCTGAAAAGACACCACTTAAAGGTGTCAAAACAGTACTTTACAATGTCATTAACATTCTTTGTTGAACAGCAGTAAGTAATACTTCTTATAATCTTTATTATACATGTATTGCCATCAGATGATTTTTGATGCAAGCTAAACATTGTTTTGCAGCAAATGCCATGCAAGAAATTTGTTTAAATTTAAGCGAAAGATTCCTGGTGAACATTTATAATTTTCATGAGATTTTTATCTAGTGTTCTTTTAACACAGTACAGTAGCGTTGATTGTAAGTTTACAAAATCTGACATAGGCCATTGACGACAATTCAATTCATATGACATAGGCCGTTGTCAGTTTACAGTATCTGACATGGGCAGTTGACGACAATTCAATTCATATGACATAGGCCGTTGATGACAATTCAAAGTTATGTACAGTACAGTAGAAACAATGAATTTAAAGTTGAAAAGACACCATTTGAAGGTGTTAAAACAGTACTTTACAATGTCACTAGCATTCGTTTTTTAACAGTATAAAGTAATAGATCTAATAATGTTTATTACACATGTATTGCAATCAGATGATTTTTGATGCAAGATTAACATTGTTTTGCAGCAAATGTCATACAGTATAAATTAGGTTCACCACATTCATTTTGAAGTGCCATCGCGCAGTTCCTTTAGTAGCCCTGCAGCCGAGTCTCAATGCTTCAGTTTGAATAGATAGTAATTTACTCAAATGATTATAATTAGAAGTAGAGGCATAGGCTACATCTCCATATTCAATTACAGCGCAAATTAAGGCTTTATATATGTTGAGCAGGGCCTTCTTTGAATCTCCCCAGTGTAAACCTGAAATTGTTCTCATTAGATTCATATGTTTTTCACATTTACTTATGATATCTTCTATGGACAGTAAGAACAGACGGACATTTAAAGTCACTTGGAGACATAAGGAGAGATACAGTCACATACACTACGACAAGCAGCGGACAGTGTTATTATTATTCCAAAGTTTAACGTCGTCATATGACATAGGCCGTTGACGACAATTCAAATTTATGTATAATACAGTAAAAACAAAATATTTAGAGTTAAAAAGACACCATTTAAAGGTGTCAAAACAGTACTTTACAATGTCACTAACATTCATTGTTTAACACCATAAAGTAATAATCTAATAATGTTTATTATACATGTATTGCAATCAGGTGATTTTTGATGCAAGCTAAACATTGTTTTGCAGCAAATCTCATGCAAGAAATTTGTTTAAATTTAAGAGAAAGATTCCTAGTGAACATTTATAAGGTACATGAGATTCTTGATCTAGTTTTCTTTTAAAACAATACAGTAGCATTGATTGTAAGTTTACAATATCTGACATAGGCCGTTGATGACAATTCAGTTCATATGACATAGGCCGTTGTAAGTTTACAATATCTGACATAGGCCGTTGACGACAATTCAAAATTATGTACAATACAGTACATTACAATACATAGGCCGTTGATGACAATTTAGTTCATATTACATAGGCCGTTGTAAGTTTACAATATCTGACACAGGTCGTTGGAGACAATTCAATTCATATGACATAGGCCATTGTAAGTTTACAATATCCCACATAGTCCGTTGATGACAATTCAGTTCATATGACACAGGCCGTTGTAAGTTTACAATATCTGACATAGGCCGTTGACGACAATTCAGAATTATGTACAAAAGAGTACATTACAACACATTGGCCGTTGACGACAATTCAATTCATGTGACATAGGCTGTTGTAAGTTTACTACCTCTGACATAGGCCGTTGACGACAATTCAATTTATATTACATAGTCCGTTGCCGACAATTGAAAATTATGTACAATACGGTACTATACAACACATAGGGCGGTCACGACAATTCAATGCATATGACATTGGCCGTTATAAGATTACAATATCTGACATAGGCCGTTGAAGACAATTCAATTCATATGACATAGGCCGTTGACGATAATTCAAATTTATGTACAATAGAGTACAGTACAATACATAGGCCGTTTATGACAATTCAATTCATGTGACATAGGCCGTTGTAAGTTTAAAATATCTGACATCGGCCGTTGACGACAATTCAATTCATATGACATAGCCCGTTGACGACAATTCAAGATTAGATACAATGCAGTATGATGCAATACATAGGCCGTTGACGACAATTCAATTCATGTGACCTAGGCCGTTGTAAGTTTACAATATCTGACGTAGGCCGTTGACGTTAGTTTAAAATTATGTACAATAGAGTACATTACAATACATAGGCCGTTGATGACAATTCAATTCATATGACATAGGCCGTTGTTAGTTTACAATACTGACGTGGGCCGTTGGCGACAATTCAATTCACATGACATAGGCCGTTGACGACAATTCAAAATTATGTACAATACAGTTCAAAACAATACATACGCCGTTGACGACAGTTCAATTTATATGACATGGGCCGTTGTAAGTTTACAATATCTGACATAGGTCGTTGACGACAATTCAATTCATCTGACATAGGCCGTTGACGACAATTCAAAATTATGTACAATACAGTACAATACAATACATACGCCGTTGATGACAATTCAATTCATGCGACATGGGCCGTTGTTAGTTTACAATATCTGACATAGGTCGTTGGCGACAATTCAATTCACATGACATAGGCCATTGACGACATTTCAAAATGATGTACAATACAGTACAATACAATACATACGCCGTTGACGAGAATTGAATTCATAAGACACATGGGCCGTTGTTAGTTTACAATATCTGACGTAGGCCGTTGGCGACAACTCAATTCACATGACATAGGGCGTTGACGACAATTCAAAATTATGTACAACACAGTACAATACAAGAAATACGCCGTTGACAAGAATTCAATTCATATGACATAGGCCGTTGACAACAATTCAAAAGTATGTACCATGCAGTACAATGCAATACATAGGCCGTTGACGACAATTCAGTTCATATGACATAGGCCGTTGACGACTATTCAAAGTATGTGCCATGCAGTACAATATAATACATAGGCCGTTGACGACAGTTCAGTTCATAT
Organism: Allolobophora icterica; assembly: GCA_963556255.1. NCBI lineage: Eukaryota > Metazoa > Annelida > Clitellata > Crassiclitellata > Lumbricidae > Allolobophora > Allolobophora icterica. The sequence goes on from OY744616.1 coordinate 41,521,354, forward strand.
GACATAGGCCATTGACGACAATTAAAAATTATGTACCATGCAGTACAATACAGTACATAGGCCGTTGACAATTCAATTCATGTGACATAGGCCGTTTAAGTTTACAATATCTGACATAGGCCGTTGGTGACAATTCAATTCACATGTCATAGGCCGTTGACGACATTTCAGAATTATGTGCAATACAGTACAATACAATACATACGCCGACAATTCAATTCATATGACATGGGCCGTTGTTAGTTTACAATATATGACATAGGCCGTTGACGACAATTCAATTCATATGACATGGGCCGTTGTTAGTTTACAATATCTGACATAGGCCATCGATGCCAATTCAATTCATATGACATAGGCCTTTGACGACAATTCAAAATTATGTACAGTACAGTACAATACAAGGCATGGGCCGTTGACGACAATTCAATTCATATGAAGTGGGCTGTTGTAAGTTTACAATATCTGATATAGGCCGTTGATGACAATTCATTTCATACGACATAGGGCGTTGACGACAATTCAAAATTATGTACAATACAGTACAATAGAATAAAAGGCCGTTGACGACAATTCAACTCATATGACATAGACATTTCTAAGTTTACAATATCAGACATAGGCCGTTGACAATTCAATTCATATGACATATGCCGTTAATCATTAATCATTAATAAATATTCGTTTAATTCAACAAATCCAGTTGACAATAACGCAACAGATTACAGATTACAGAAGCATGATAATAATAGAATGGAGAATAAAGGGATGTGTTAATTAATAAGCATCTTTGAACAAAACACGAGGAATAAAATTACATTTATCTTTAACTGGAAGAGTAAAATTGTGAGTTCTTCTTCTTAAGTCGTAGTTATTATGTCGTGGGGGAGGAAAAATACCACGAAGGACATGGTAAGGCTGGCAACAGATTCTTTTAAATAAGCCAGCATCTGCAGCATCAATCATGTTATCCAAACCTGGGATGGAGGGCAGAAGGAAACCTCTGCGCATGGTTCGATGTAACATGCGTTCTATCCTATCCCTATCATATTTGCTGGTATAAACCCACCAGGCCGGAGAGGCATACAATTCTAAATTATCTACAACACGGTACATTACAGTACATAGGCCATTGACGACAATTCAATTCATATGACATATACTGTTGACGACAATTCAGTTCCTATGACATAGGCCGTTGTAAGTTTACAATATCTGACATAGACCGTTGGCGACAATTCAATTCACGTGACATAGGCCGTTGTAAGTTTACAATATGTGACGTACGCCGTTGACGGCAATTCAAAATTATGTATTTACAGTAGACCGTTGACGACAATTCAATTCCTGTGAGATGGGCTGCTGTAAGTTTACAATATGTGACATAGGCCGTTGGCGATAATTGAATTCATATGACGTAGGCCGTTAACGACAATTCAAAATTATGCACAATACAATACACAACAACACATAGGCCGTTGATGACAATTCAACTCATATGACATGGGCCGTTGTAAGTTTACAATATCTGACATAGGCCGTAACACTTTCTGTTGACGACAATTCCGTATGGGATTTCTGAACTTTGGAAGGACAGGCAGTATCAAATACAGTTGTATTGTATTGTATCTAATGCAGCTGTATTGTATTTTATCAAATGCAGTTGTATTGTATTGTATCAAATGCAGTTGTATTCTATTGTATCAAATGCAGTTGTATTGTATTGTATCAAATGGAGTTGTATTGTATCAAATGCAGTTGTATTGTATTGTATCAAATGAAGTTGTATTGTATCATATCAAATGCAGTTGTATTGTACTCAGTCTCAGCAGGTGACAATTCAATTCAATTCATATGACATAGGCTTTAGACGACAATTCATAATTATGTACAATACAGTACATTACAATGCATTGGCGCTGACGACAATTTAATTCATATGACTTAGGCCGTTGTAAGTTTACAAAATCTGACATAGGCCGTTGACGACAATTCAATTCGTATGACATAGGCCGTTGTAAGTTTACAATATCTAACATAGACCGTTGACGACAATTCATTTCGTATGACATAGGCCATTGTAAGTTTACAATATCTCACATGGGCCATTCCCGATAATTCAAAATTATGTACAATTGAGTACATTACAATACATAGGCCGTTGATGACAATTCAATTCATATGAGATAGGCCGCTGTAAGTTTACAATATCTCACATGGGCCGTTCCGACAATTCAAAATTATGTACAATACAGTGCAATAAAATACATAGGCCGTTGACGACAAAACGACAATTCAATTCATATGACATATTCCATTGCAAGTTTACAAAATCTCACATAGGCCGTTGACACCAATTCAAAATTATGTACAATACAGTGCAGTAGAATACATAGGCCTTTCACGACAGTTCAATTCATATGACATAGTCCGTTGTAAGTTTACAATATCCCACATAGGCCGTTGACGATAATTCAATTCATATGACATAGGCCGTTGTAAGTTTACAATATCTGACGTAGGCCGTTGACGACAGTTTAAAATTATGTACAATAGAGTACATTACAAAACATAGGCCGTTGATGACAATTTAGTTCATATTACATAGGCCGTTATTGGTTTACAATATCTGACATAGGCTGTTGGCGACAATTCAATTCACATTACATAGGCCGTTGACGGCAATTCAAAATTATGTACAATACAGTACAATACATTTACATACGCCGTTGACGAGAATTCAGTTCATATGACAAAGGCCGTTGTAAGTTTACAATATCAGACATAGGTCATTGACGACAGTTCAATTCATATGACATAGGCCGTTGACGGCAATTCAAAAGTTTGTACAATACAGTATATTACAAGACATAGGCCGTTGACGACAATTCAATTCATATGACACAGTCCGTTGACGACAATTGAAAATTATGTAAAATGCAGTACAATACAATACGTAGGCCGTTGACGACAAATCAACTCATGTGACATAGGCCGTTGTAAGTTTACCATATCAGACATAGGCCGTTGACGACAATTCATTTCATACAAAATTATGTACCATGCAGTACAATACAATACATAGGCCGTTGACAATTCAATTCATATTACATGGGCCGTTGTAAGTTTCCAATATCTGACATAGGCCGTAACCCTTTCTGTTGACGACAATTCCGTGTTGGATTTCTGAACTTTTGGAAGAACGGCAGTATCAAATGCAGTTGTATTGTATTGTATCAAAGGCAGTTGTATTGTTTTGTATCAAATTCAGTTGTATTGTATCAAATGCAATTGTATTGTATCAAACGCAGTTGTATTGTATCAAATGCAGTTGTATTGTATTGTATGAAATGCAGTTCTATTGTACTCATAGTCTCAGTACGTGACAACAACTCAATTCATATGACATAGGCTGTTGACGACAATTCAAAATTATGTACAATACAGTGCAATACAACACATAGGCCGTTCATAACAATTCAATTCATATGACAGGCCGTTGTAAGTTTACAGTATCTGACATAGGCCGTTGACGGCAATTCAGTTCATGTGACATAGGCCGTTGACTACAATTCAAAATTATGTACAATACATTACAGTACAATACATGGCCGTGGACGACAATTCCATTCATTTGACATAGACCGATGTAAGTTTACAATATCTGACATAGGCCGTTGAGAATTGAATTCATATGACATATTCCGTTGACGACAATTCAGAATTATGTACAATACAGTACAATACAATACATAGGTTCTGACTACAGTTCAATTCATTTGACTTATGCCGTTGTAAGTTTACAATATATGACATAGGCCGTTGCCGACAATTCAAAATTATGTACAACACAGTACAATACAAGATATAGACCATTGACAAGAATTCAATTCATATGACATAGGCCGTTAACGACAATTCAATTCGTATGACATTGGCCGTTGTAAGTTTACAATATCTGACGTAGGCCGTTGACGACAGTTTAAAACTATATGTACAATAGAGTACATTACAATACATTGGCCGTTGACAAGAATTCAATTCATGTGACATAGGCCGTTGGCGACAATTCAATTCACATGACATAGGCCGTTGTAAGTTTACAATATCTGATGTAGGCCGTTGACGACAGTTTAAAATTATGTACAATAGATTACATTACAATACTTAGGCCGTTGATGACAATTAAGTTCATATGGCATAGGCCGTTGTTGGTTTATAATATCTGACATAGGCTGTTAACGACAATTCAATTCACATGAAATAGGCCGTTGACGACAATTCAAAATTATGTACAATACAGTAGAATACATTATACGCCGTTGACGACAATTCAATTCCTATGACAAAGGCCGTTGTAAGTTTGCAATATCAGACATGGGCCGTTGACGACAGTTCAGTTCATATGGCGTTGATGACAATTCAAAAGTATGTACAATACAGTATATTACAAGACATAGGCCGTTGACGACAATGCAATTCATATGACATGGGCCGTTGTAAGTTTACAATATCTGACATAGCCCATTGTCGACAGTTCAGTTCATATGACATAGGCCGTTGACGACAATTCAGATTTATGCAAGATGTTGTAATTTTACAATATCTGACATGGGTCGTAACCCTTTGTATTGTATATTCGTGTGGGACTTCTGAACTTTGGGAGGACGGGAGTATCATATGCAGTTGTATTGTATCAAATGCAAAATTGTGTACAATACAGTGCAATACTATGCATAGGCCGTTGACGACAAATCGCAATTCATTTCGTATGACATTTTCCGTTGTAAGTTTACAATATCTGACATAGGCCGTTGACGACAATTCAATTCATATGACATAGGCCGTTGTAAGTTTACAATATCTGACATAGGCCGTTGACAACATTTCAATTCATGTGACATAGGCCATTGTAAGTTTACAATATCCCACATAGGCCGTTGACGATTCAATTCAATTCATATGACATAGGCCGTTGACGACAATTCAAAATCATGTACAACACAGTACAATACAAGATATAGACCATTGACAAGAATTCAATTCATATGACATAGGCCGTTAACGACAATTCAATTCGTATGACATTGGCCGTTGTAAGTTTACAATATCTGACGAAGGCCGTTGACGACAGTTTAAAACTATATGACAATAGAGTACATTACAATACATTGGCCGTTGACAAGAATTCAATTCGTATGACATAGGCCGTTGGCGACAATTCAATTCACATGACATAGGCCGTTGTAAGTTTACAATATCTGATGTAGGCCGTTGACGACAGTTTAAAATTATGTACAATAGATTACAATACATATGCCGTTGATGACAATTCAATTCATATGACATTGGCCGTTGTTGGTTTATAATATCTGACATAGGCTGTTAACGACAATTCAATTCACATGACATAGGCCGTTGACGACAATTCAAAATTATATACAGTACAGTAGAATACATTACATACGCCGTTGACGACAATTCAATTCCTATGACAAAGGCCGTTGTTAGTTTGCAATATCAGACATAGGCCGTTGACGACAGTTCAGTTCATATGACATAGGCCGTTGACGACAATTCAGATTTATGCAAGATGTTGTAATTTTACAATATCTGACATGGATCGTAACCCTTTCTATTGTATATTCGTGTGGGACTTTTGAACTTTGGGAGGACGGGAGTATTGTATTGTATCAAAGGCAATTGTATTGTATTGTATCAAAGGCAGTTGTATTGTATTGTATCAAATGCAGTTCTATTGTACTCATAGTCTCAGCACGTGACAACAACTCAATTCATATGACATAGGCTGTTGACGACAATTCAAAATTATGTGCAATGCAGTGTAATACAACACATATGCCGTTCGTAACAATTCAATTCATATGAGAGGCCGTTCTAAGTTTACAGTATCTGACATAGGCCGTTGACGGCAATTCAGTTCATGTGACATAGGCCATTGACTACAATTCAAAATTATGTACAATACATTACAGTACAATACATGGCCGTTGACGACAATTCCATTCATTTGACATAGGCCGATGTAAGTTTACAATATCTGACATAGGCCGTTGAGAATTGAATTCATATGACATATTCCGTTGACGACAATTCAGAATTATGTACAATACAGTACAATACAATACATAGGTTCTTACTACAATTCAATTCATTTGACTTATGCCGGTGTAAGTTTACAATATATGACATAGGCCATTAACGACAATTCACAATTATGTACCATGCAGTACAGTACAACACATAGGCCGTTGACAATTCAGTTCATGTGACATGGGCCATTGTAAGATTACAATGTCTGACATAGGCCGTTGAGGACAAATCGCAATTCATTTCGTATGACATTGGCCGTTGTAAGTTTACAATATCTGACATAGGCCGTTGACGACATTTCAATTCGTGTGACATAGGCCATTGTAAATTTACAATATCCCACATAGGCCGTTGACGATAATTCAATTCATATGACATAGGCCGTTGACGACACTTCAAAATTATGTACAACCCAGTACAATACAAGACATAGGCCGTTGACAAGAGTTCACTTCATATGACATAGGCCGTTGACGACAATTCTATTCCTATGACATAGGTCGTTGTAAGTTTACAATATCTGACATAGGTCGTTGACAACAATTCAATTCACATGACATAGGCCATTCTATGTTTAGAATATCCCACATAGGCCGTTAACGACAATTCAATTCGTATGACATTGGCCGTTGTAAGTTTACAATATCTGACGTAGGCCGTTGACGACAGTTTAAAACTATATGTACAATAGAGTACATTACAATACATTGGCCGTTGACAAGAATTCAATTCATGTGACATAGGCCGTTGGCGACAATTCAATTCACATGACATAGGCCGTTGTAAGTTTACAATATCTGATGTAGGCCGTTGACGACAGTTTAAAATTATGTACAATAGATTACATTACAATACATAGGCCGTTGATGACAATTCAGTTCATATGACATAGGCCGTTGTTGGTTTATAATATCTGACATAGGCTGTTAACGACAATTCAATTCACATGACATAGGCCGTTGACGACAATTCAAAATTATGTACAATGCAGTAGAATACAACACATACGCCGTTGACGACAATTCAATTCCTATGACAAAGGCCGTTGTAAGTTTGCAATATCAGACATAGGCCGTAGACGACAGTTCAGTTCATATGGCATAGGCAGTTGATGACAATTCAAAAGTATGTACAATACAGTATATTACAAGACATAGGCCGTTGACGACAATGCAATTCATATGACATGGGCCGTTGTAAGTTTACAATATCTGACATAGGCCATTGACGACAGTTCAGTTCATATGACATAGGCCGTTGACGACAATTCAGATTTATGCAAGATGTTGTAATTTTACAATATCTGACATGGGTCGTAACCCTTTCTATTGTATATTCGTGTGGGACTTCTGAACTTTGAGAGGACGGGAGTATCATATGCAGTTGTATTGTATTGTATCAAATGCAAAATTGTGTACAATACAGTGCAATACTATGCATTGGCCGTTGACGACAAATCGCAATTCATTTCGTATGACATTGGCCGTTGTAAGTTTACAATATCTGACATAGGCCGTTGACGACAATTCAATTCATATGACATAGGCCATTGTAAGTTTACAATATCTGACATAGGCCGTTGACGACATTTCAATTCATGTGACATAGGGCATTGTAAGTTTACAATATCCCACATAGGCCGTTGACGATTCAATTCAATTCATATGACATAGGCCGTTGACGATAATTCAAAATTATGTACAACCCAGTACAATACAAGACATAGGCCGTTGACAAGAATTCAATTCATATGACATTGGCCGTTGAAGACAATTCATATGACATAGGCCGTTGTAAGTTTACAATATCTGACATAGGCCGTAACCCTTTCTGTTGACGACAATTCCGTGTGGGATTTCTGAACTTTGGAGGGACGGCAGTATCAAATGCAGTTGTATTGTATTATATCAAAGGCAGTTGTATTGTATTGTATGAAATGCAGTTGTATTTTTTGTATGAAATGCAGTTCTATTGTACTCATAGTCTCAGCACGTGACAACAACTCAATTCATTTGACATAGGCTGTTGACGACAATTCAATATTATGTACAATACAGTGCAATACAACACATAGGCCGTCCATAACATTTCAATTCATATGAGAGGCCGTTCTAAGTTTACAGTATCTGACATAGGCCGTTGACGGCAATTCAGTTCATGTGACGTAGGCCGTTGACTACAATTCAAAATTATGTACAATACATTACAGTACAATACATGGCTGTTGACGACAATTCCATTCATTTGACATAGGCCGTTGTAAGTTTACAGTATCTGACATCGGCCGTTGACGACAATTCAGTTCATGTGACATAGGCCGTTGACTACAATTCAAAATTATGTACAATACATTACAGTACAATACATGGCCGTTGACGACAATTCCATTCATTTGACATAGGCCGTTGTAAGTTTACAATATCTGACATAGGCCGTTGAGAATTGAATTCATATGACATATTCCGTTGACGACAATTCAGACTTATGTACATGATCATTATACCTCGAAACCATTATTATTATTATTATTAAAGCAGTTTTATATAGCGCCACTACACCATTGGCCAGTACAATACAATACATAGGTTCTTACTACAATTCAATTCATTTGACTTATGCCGTTGTTGGTTTATAATATCTGACATAGGCTGTTAACGACAATTCAATTCACATGACATAGGCCGTTGACGACAATTCAAAATTATGTACAGTACAGTAGAATACATTACATACGCCGTTGACGACAATTCAATTCCTATTGCAAAGGCCGTTGTTAGTTTGCAATATCAGACATAGGCCGTTGACGACAGTTCAGTTAATATGACATAGGCCGTTGACGACAATTCAGATTTATGCAAGATGTTGTAATTTTACAATATCTGACATGGGTCGTAACCCTTTCTATTGTATATTCGTGTGGGACTTTTGAACTTTGGGAGGACGGGAGTATCATATGCAGTTGTATTGTATTGTATCAAATGCAAAATTGTGTACAATACAGTGCAATACTATGCATAGGCCGTTGACGACAAATCGAAATTCATTTCGTATGACATTGGCCGTTGTAAGTTTAGAATATATGACATAGGCCGTTGCCGAAAATTCAAAATTATGTACAATGCAGTACAGTACAACACATAGGCCATTGACAATTCAGTTCGTATGACATGGGCCGTTGTAAGATTACAATATCTGACATAGGCCGTTGACGAAAAATCGCAATTCATTTCGTATGACAATGGCCGTTGTAAGTTTACAATGTCTGACATAGGCCGTTGACGACAATTCAATTCATATGACATAGGCCGTTGTAAGTTTACAATATCTGACATAGGCCGTTGACGACATTTCAATTCGTGTGACATAGGCCATTGTAAGTTTACAATATCCCACATAGGCCGTTGACGATAATTCAATTCATATGACATAGGCCGTTGACGACAATTCAAAATCATGTACAACACAGTACAATACAAGATATAGACCGTTGACAAGAATTCAATTCATATGACATAGGCCGTTAACGACAATTCAATTCGTATGACATTGGCCGTTGTAAGTTTACAATATCTGACGTAGGCCGTTGACGACAGTTTAAAACTATATGTTCAATAGAGTACATTACAATACATTGGCCGTTGACAAGAATTCAATTCGTGTGACATAGGCCGTTGGCGACAATTCAATTCACATGACATAGGCCGTTGTAAGTTTACAATATCTGATGTAGGCCGTTGACAACAGTTTAAAATTATGTACAATAGATTTCATTACAATACGTAGGCCGTTGGTGACAATTCAATACATATGACATAGGCCGTTGTTGGTTTATAATATCTGACATAGGCCGTTGACGACAATTCAAGATTATGTACAATACAGTAGAATACATTACATACGCCGTTGACGACAATTCAATTCCTATGACAAAGGCCGTTGTAAGTTTGCAATATCAGACATAGGCCGTTGACGACAGTTCAGTTCATATGGCATAGGCCGTTGATGACAATTCAAAAGTATGTACACTACAGTATATTTACAAGACATAGGCCGTTGACGACAATGCAATTCATATGACATGGGCCGTTGTAAGTTTACAATATCTGACATAGACCATTGACGACAGTTCAGTTCATATGACATAGGCCGTTGACGACAATTCAGATTTATGCAAGACATTGTAATTTTACAATATCTGACATGGGTCGTAACCCTTTCTATTGTATATTCGTGTGGGACTTCTGAACTTTGAGAGGACGGGAGTATCATATGCAGTTGTATTGTATTGTATCAAATACAAAATTGTGTACAATACAGTGCAATGCTATGCACAGGCCGTTGACGACAAATTGCAATTCATTTCGTATGACATTGGCCGTTGTAAGTTTACAATATCTGACATAGGCCGTTGACGAGAATTCAATTCATATGACATAGGCCGTTGTAAGTTTACAATATCTGACATAGGCCGTTGACGACATATCAATTCATGTGACATGGGCCGTTGTAAGTTTAGAATATCCCACATAGGCCGTTGACAATTCAATTCATATGACATAGGCCGTTGACGACAATTCAAAATTATGTACAACCCAGTACAATACAAGACATATAATCCGTTGACAAGAATTCAATTCATTTGACATTGGCCGTTGAAGACAATTCATATGACATAGGCCGTTGTAAGTTTACAATATCTGACATAGGCCGTAACCCTTTCTGTTGACGACAATACCGTGTGGGATTTCTGAACTTTTGGAAGGACGGCAGTATCAAATGCAGTTGTATTGTATTCTATCAAAGGCAGTTGTATTGTATTGTATCAAATGCAGTTGTATTGTATTGTATCAAATACAGTTCTATTGTACTCATGGTATCTGACATAGGCCGTTGACGACAATTCAGTTCATGTGACATAGGCCGTTGACTACAATTCAAAATTATGTACAATACATTACAGTACAATACATGGCAGTTGACGACAATTCCATTCATTTGACATAGGTCGTTGTAAGTTTACAATATCTGACATGGGCCGTTGAGAATTGAATTCATATGACATATTCCGTTGACAATTCAGAATTATGTACAATACAGTACAATACAATACATAGGTTCTTGACTACAATTCAATTCATTTGACTTATGCCGTTGTAAGTTTACAATATATGACATAGGCCGTTGCCGACAATTCAAAATTATGACAATGCAGTGCAATACAAATCGAGGATTGAATTCATATGACATAGGCCGTTAACGACAATTCACAATTATGTACCATGCAGTACCGTACAACACATAGGCCGTTGACAATTTAGTTCATATGACATGGGCCGTTGTAAGATTACAATGTCTGACATAGGCCGTTGACGACAATTCAGTTCATGTGACATAATGCGTTGTAAGTTTACAATATCTGACATAGGCTGACGACAATTCAATTCATATCACATAGACCTGTTGACGACAATTTAAAATTATGCACAATGCATTACTGCACAATACATAGGCCGTTGAGAACAGTTCAATTCATATGACTTAGTTTGCAATATCTGACAATTCAAAGTTCTGCAAGATATTGTAAGTTTGTGTGGGACTTCTGAACTTTGGGATGACGGGAGTATCGTATGCAGGTGTATTGTGTTGTAACAAATGCAAAATTGTGTACAATGCAGTGGAATACAATGCATAGGCCGTTGACGACAAATGGACAGTTCATTTTGTATGACATAGGCCGTTTTAAGTTTACAATATCCCAAATAGTCAGTTGACGACAATTCAATTCATATGACATAGGCCGTTGTAAGTTTACAATATCTGACATAGGCCGTTGACGACATTTCAATTCGTGTGACATAGGCTTTTGTAAGTTTACAATATCTGACATAGGCCGTTGACGAAAATTCAATTCATATGACATAGGCCGTTGTCAGTTTACAGTATCTGACATAGTCAGTTGACGACATTTCAATTCTTATGACATAGCCCGTTGACGACAATTCAAAATTATGTGCAATGCAGTACAATACAATACATGGGACGTTGACGACAATTGAATTCATGTGACATAGGTCGTTATTAGTTTACAATATCTGACAGGGGCTGTTGGCGACAATTCAATTGACGTCACAAAGGCAGTTGACGACAATTAAAAATTATGTACAATACAGTACAAGCAATACATACGCCGTTGACGACAATTCAATTGATATGACAAAGGCCGTTGTAAGTTTGCAATATCTGACATAGGCTGACCACAATTCAATTCATATCACATAGGCCTGTTGACGACAATTTAAAATTTTGCACAATACATTACAACGCAATACATAGGCCGTTGACGACAATTCAATTCATGAGACATATTCCGTTGTAAGTTTACAATATCTGACATAGGCCGTTGACTACAGGTCAGTTCATATGACATAGGCCATTGACGACAATTCAATTCATATCACATAGGCCTGTTGACGACAATTTAAAATTATGCACAATACATTACAATGCAATACATGGGCCGTTGACGACAATTCAATTCATATGACATAGGCCGTTGTAAGTTTACAATATCTGACATGGGCCGTAACCCTTTCTATTGTATATTCGTGTGAGACTTCTGAACTTTGGGAGGACGGGAGTATCAAATGCAGTTGTATTGTATTGTATCAAATGCAGTTGTATTGTATTGTGTCAAATGTAGTTGTATTGTATTGTGTCAAATGCATTTGTATTGTATTGTATTAAATGCAGTTGTTTTGTATTGTATCAAATGCAGTTGTATGGTATTGTATCAAATGCAGTTGTATTGTATTCATAGTCTCAGCAGGTGACAACAATTCAATTTATATGACATAGGCTGTTGATGTGATTATGTACAATACAGTACATTACAATGCATTGGCCGCTGACGACAATTAAATTCATATGACTTAGGATGTTGTAAGTTTACAAAATGTATGTAAACAAGTGGAAGAGAAGGATCCGAGTGGCTGACCCCTGTCCAAAGAGGGATTAATTCGAGCCTGAAGGAAAAGAAGAAGTTGTAAGTTTACAAAATATGACATAGGCCGTTGACGACAATTCAATTCGTATGACATAGGCCATTGACGACAATTCAATTCATATGACAGAGGCCGTTGTAAGTTTACAATATATGACATAGGCCGTTGACGACATTTCAATTCATATGACATAGGCCTTAGTAAGTTTACAATATCTGACATAGGCCGTTGTCGACAATTCAAAATTGTGTACAATACAGTGCAATACAATGCATAGGCCGTTGACGACAAATCGACAATTCATTTCGTATGACATAGGCTGTTGTAAGTTTACAATATCTGACATAGGCCGTTGACGACAATTCAATTCTTATGACATAGCCCATTGACGACAATTCAAAATTATGTACAATGCAGTACAATAAATACATAGGACGTTTACGACAATTCAATTCATGTGCCTTAGGCCGTTGTTAGTGTACAATATCTGACACAGGTCGTTGGCGATAATTCAATTCATGTGCCATAGGCCGTTGTAAGTTTACAATATCTGACGTAGGCCGTTCATGACAATTCATGATTATTTACAATACAGCACATTACAATACATAGGCTGTTGATGACAATTCAGTTCATATGACATAGGCCGTTGTTCGTTTACAATATCTGACATGGGCTGTTGGCGACAGTTCAATTCACATGACATAGGCAGTTGACGACAATTCAAAATTATGTATAATACAGTACAATACAATACATACGCCGTTGACGACAATTCAATTCATATTACAAAGGCCGTTGTATGTTTACAATATCTGACATAGGCTGACGACAATTCAAGAGTATGTACAATACAGTACATTACAAGACATAGGCCATTGACGACAATTCAATTCGTATGACATATTCTGTTGTAAGTTTACAATATCTGACATAGGTCGTTGACGACAATTCAATTCATATGACATAGGCCATTGACGACAATTCATAATTATGTAGAATACAGTAAAAACAAAGAATTTAGAGCTGAAAAGACACCACTTAAAGGTGTCAAAACAGTACTTTACAATGTCATTAACATTCTTTGTTGAACAGCAGTAAGTAATACTTCTTATAATCTTTATTATACATGCATTGCCATCAGATGATTTTTGATGCAAGCTAAACATTGTTTTGCAGCAAATGCCATGCAAGAAATTTGTTTAAATTTAAGCGAAAGATTCCTGGTGAACATTTATAATTTTCATGAGATTTTTATCTAGTGTTCTTTTAACACAGTACAGTAGCGTTGATTGTAAGTTTACAAAATCTGACATAGGCCATTGACGACAATTCAATTCATATGACATAGGCCGTTGTCAGTTTACAGTATCTGACATGGGCAGTTGACGACAATTCAATTCATATGACATAGGCCGTTGATGACAATTCAAAGTTATGTACAGTACAGTAGAAACAATGAATTTAAAGTTGAAAAGACACCATTTGAAGGTGTTAAAACACTACTTTACAATGTCACTAGCATTCGTTTTTTAACAGTATAAAGTAATAGATCTAATAATGTTTATTACACATGTATTGCAATCAGATGATTTTTGATGCAAGATTAACATTGTTTTGCAGCAAATGTCATACAGTATAAATTAGGTTCACCACATTCATTTTGAAGCGCGCAGTTCCTTTAGTAGCCCTGCAGCCGAGTCTCAATGCTTCAGTTTGAATAGATAGTAATTTACTCAAATGATTATAATTAGAAGTAGACGCAAAGGTTCACCAGTCACTCTGTTACAGAGTAAAGCAGGGAGGCGACCTGACCGACGACTCTGATGAGCGTAGACTCGGATCCGACCTGGGCTGGTGAACCAAAGTCCTCCGTGCCCACCTTCTCGTGGTGCGGACTGTTAGTACCCTTCCTTCCAAAGGAAGGGGAACGAACGGGCACGGCAGGCAAAACCAGGGGAAGGCAATGGCAAACCACCCCTGTTAATCTTGCCAAGAAAATCGTCATGCGACACACCAAACCACGCCGATGGTCGCGGATGGAGGGACTCCCAGGCCGGAGCGCTGAGGTGGGACTCCCAGGCCAAAGCGCGACTCAAGGGCTACTGGGAGAAGTAGCAAGACGGCAACGGAGATCGTGTAGCATGACGATCGCTAGGGCTCCTAGAGCCGACAGCACAAAGAGAAAGAGAGAGAGGCATAGGCTACATCTCCATATTCAATTACAGCGCAAATTAAGGCTTTATATATGTTGAGCAGGGCCTTCTTTGAATCTCCCCAGTGTAAACCAGAAATTGTTCTCATTAGATTCATATGTTTTTCACATTTACTTATGATATCTTCTATGGACAGTAAGAACAGACGGACATTTAAAGTCACTTGGAGACATAAGGAGAGATACAGTCACATACACTACGACAAGCAGCGGACAGTGTTATTATTATTCCAAAGTTTAACGTCGTCATATGACATAGGCCGTTGACGACAATTCAAATTTATGTATAATACAGTAAAAACAAAATATTTAGAGTTAAAAAGACACCATTTAAAGGTGTCAAAACAGTACTTTACAATGTCACTAACATTCATTGTTTAACACCATAAAGTAATAATCTAATAATGTTTATTATACATGTATTGCAATCAGGTGATTTTTGATGCAAGCTAAACATTGTTTTGCAGCAAATGTCATTCAAGAAATTTGTTTAAATTTAAGAGAAAGATTCCTAGTGAACATTTATAAGGTACATGAGATTCTTGATCTAGTTTTCTTTTAAAACAATACAGTAGCATTGATTGTAAGTTTACAATATCTGACATAGGCCGTTGATGACAATTCAGTTCATATGACATAGGCCGTTGTAAGTTTACAATATCTGACATAGGCCGTTGACGACAATTCAAAATTATGTACAATACAGTACATTACAATACATAGGCCGTTGATGACAATTTAGTTCATATTACATAGGCCGTTGTAAGTTTACAATATCTGACACAGGTCGTTGGAGACAATTCAATTCATATGACATAGGCCATTGTAAGTTTACAATATCCCACATAGTCTGTTGACGATAATTCAATTCATATGACATAGGCCATTGTAAGTTTACAATATCCCACATAGGCCGTTGATGACAATTCAGTTCATATGACATAGGCCGTTGTAAGTTTACAATATCTGACATAGGCCGTTGACGACATTTCAATTCATGTGACATAGGGCATTGTAAGTGTGGAAAATTTTAGTTTCCTATGGAAATTTCCCATGCATTTTCATATGTAAAGCCTCACGTATTGTGACGTCATATTGTATCTATGGTAACCGGGCCATGGCTGCACAGGCCATGGCCTCACAGGCCCTGGCTGCACAGGCCATGGCGCCGTAGGCCATGGCCAGACAGGCCATGGCCAGACGGGCCATGGCGCCACAGGCCCCTGTGGAAGACTATATAAGGGCGTACCAATTTAATGCGCTGTTCTGTTGCTGATCTCTTGAGGTATAGGGTGCGTGATCTGTTGCTTAGATTTCTGAGAAGATATAGTACGATCTTTTACTTAGACATCTGAGAAGGTATAGGTTACGAAGAAAGTTGAAAGACTGTAACGATTACTAAAGGGACTGCCGAGTTATGAGTTAGTCACCGATTGATATTGAAATCTGGTGGTTTTATTTGAGTTTCCAGTCAACGTGTTGAACTGTGAGTCATTTCTTTTCGAATAATAAGCTTCTTAGATATATTCTTCAGTTCATCAAACTGTACTATTGATGTTGCTAATCGATTTTGGTTACAAGAAGAAGAATTATAGTTAACCAGCAGATAACTTGTTATTTCTCTGACTCGTAAAGAAAGTACTTACCTCCATATTCTTCGAAGACAGAAGTATCGATCGATATCGGAAAGCCCTAGAATACAACTAGGGTCGAACCTCCCACAGAAACGACAGTGCAACTTGTAGCCATCCATCAACGGCATCCTGGTACTAGAAATCGCGGACGGTGGTGGCTATCAAGGGGGAGACGAAGAAACTAATTCCCCAACCCCCAAGTGAAGAAGTAGAAGACGAAGACGACGTAAAGGGGGTTTTGTCACAATTTGGTACCAGAATCGGGATTCCAAGAAATTGAAATTGATCGACACTCTGTCGTTGAATTTCGAATGGAGGACGAGGGAAGAACGGTAAGCTATACGCTTCTGGACGTGGCTGATCAGTCGCTGAACGCGTCGACGCCTGCGGCCAGACGAAGAACAACAGAGTCGCCACCAGAACGGAGTCGACTATTTGAAAGCATCGGTTTCGACGAACCGAGGCCGACGGAGATGAGCAATCACGAGACACCGGACGAGGCAGCAACGATGTCGAAATTACTGGAGAGCGTCGGTGGCCTGTTGAAAACAAGACCGATGCAGATGAAACCTAGTAAATTCGATGGAACAGGATCTCTGGAGTCGTTCCTGACACAATTTGAAGTATGTGCGAGGCACAATAAGTGGACCGGCTTGGACAAGGTCGACTACTTACGCTGTGCGCTGGAAAAAGCCGCTACTCAGTTACTTTGGGATTTTGGCGCCCGTCGAGACGTGACCTACAACGAACTGGTCGAACGGCTGAGGCAACGGTATGGTTCAGAAGGTCAAGCTGAGACCTTCCGTGCGCAGCTTTACTACCGTCGCCAGCGAGCCGATGAAAACCTCAGTGATCTTCTCCATGATATTCGACGACTGGTGGTCCTCGCGTATCCGGTTCCATCCAATGAAACGACGCAGATCATCGCCAGAGATTCCTTCTTGGAAGCCATGCGGGACCGGGAGCTGTCACTCAAGGTACGCGAGCGGGAGCCAAAGACTCTGGACGAGGCGTACCGTGCAGCGCTTCGTCTCGAGGCCTACCAGCGAACGACGGATGCGGATGACCGGAGAAGGCCGTCAAATCGAGTTCGAGGGACGCAGGAGACCGACGTCAGCGGCCAGATCCAGTCACAGCTCGACCGGTTTCTCGCGAAACAGCGTGAGGAGCAACGAAGATGGCAACAAGACTTGGAAACGCGAATCGACCGACAATTCCGGGAGCTGCGGGGCCAAGCTGCGTTCACCGACGCGACCGGGCGGGATGACCGCCCATCGAGGGACAACCAAGAGACATCACGACGGACGGCGGCCTGCTACAACTGTGGCCGGCCCGGCCACATCGCTCGTAACTGCCGACAGGCCCGCCGGTCTTCAAATCGCCCGCCTGCAACAACGACGGTCGGAACCGAGTCGGCCGATGTTGCTGAGGAAGTTGTCGCCAACCACACAGCCCGTCCGAGATTTCCGAATCGCGCAAGTAATAACGCCATCTATATACGAGGAACAGTCAACGGACAACCGCAGACCTGCCTGATCGACACTGGATCAGAAGTAAGCCTAGTACCATCTTCTACTGTTGAGGGGTTAGACTTACGTTCATGTAATCGCTTTTTGATGGCTGCGAATGGGTCCGGTATACGGGTCCTTGGGGAGTTAGAACTTCCGATTAAAATTAGACCGGGGTTTGACATTTTTACAAATTTTCTGGTGTCAGACCAGATTACCGAACCCATGTTGGGTATGGATTGGTTAAGGAAACACCGGTGCCGTTTAGGGTTTGGAGCAGGGGCCTTGTTCGTTGGCCGTCGGCGTATTCCCCTTGTACGTGGCAACGGGTCCATGTGGTGTCGACGGGTGATCGTCGCTGAGGAGGTTATGGTAGCTCCTAAGAGTCAGCGGGATGTACCAGTTAAGACGCAGTATGGGGATTTAAACGCTACAGCTTCTGCTTGGATGACTGAGGCTGCAGAGATTCAACCAGGGGTCCATCTGGCCAGAGTAGTGGTGGGTGACTGTGTGGACGCGACTCAAGTAAGAGTGGTGAACCTTAACGAGGACCCGGTGATGCTTACCAGAGATCAGGTATTAGGGGGCCTGCATCCAGTTGAAGTTGAAGTTAACCATAGCAGCGTTAGCAACGAAGGACAAGGGCAAGGCAAAGAGACTTTTTCCTTGGAGTCGTTGACAGAAGATCTTCCGGAGGAGGTAAGTCCGGGTGATCGGGTGCGACTGCAGGGATTACTGGTAGAGTACTTTGATATATTCTCAGTATCCGAGACTGACCTCGGGAGGACTTCGGTAATCATGCATAAAATCGATACGGGAGACGCACGACCGGTACGACAGCCTTTAAGACGACAGCCCTTGCCGCATAGGACTGCAGTAGACGAACGTTTGGACAGTACGGTGACAGTGAGACAGAACGGGATAAAGATGGATAAGAGACCAATTCTCCCAGTCCTGCTGGTTCTGGTTGCCATAGCATTAACACTGGAGTGCTGTTTGTGGGCCAGTCAAGAAGCTACCTCGGTGGCTAAAGCTTTAGTAGAAACGGTCATTGTACGGTATGGGGCCCCGTTACAGATCCTTACTGACCAAGGGAAGAATTTTGACGGAAATTTGTTCCGGGGGTTATGTAAACTATTGGGAATTGATAAAATTAGGACTTCAAGTTACCACCCCAGTGGGAATGGTATGATAGAGAGGTTCCATAGGACTTTGAATGCCATGATCGGGAAAGTTATATGCAGCCATCAAAGGGATTGGGACGTAGTCTTGCCCCACGTCCTCGCCGCCTACCGGGCGTCGCTGCACGAGACGACGGGTTTCAGCCCGAACTTCCTGATGTTCGGTCGGGAGACCAGAGCGCCAATAGACCTCGTCTACGGCCGACCTCCTGACACCAACCTCATCACGGCAACCTACGTCGACTACGTTCGTGACCTCGAGGAACGAATAGAATATGCCTACCGAGTCGTACGCGAAGAGTTGAAAGTCGCTGCAGAACGCCGCCGACACACGTACGATCTGCGTGTTCGTCCTGCCAGTTTTAAGTCTGGTGACAAAGTTTTCTACTTTACGCCGCGTCGACATCAGGGGCGTAGCCCCAAATGGTCGCGCATGTACACCGGACCATTCGTCGTGGTGGAGCAGCGCGGGCCGGTGAATTACCTCATCAGGAAAACAGCTCACTCCAAACCTTTCCTGGTGCACGTCGACAAACTAAAGCTGTGCTTTGATGATGCGACGTCGGATGAAACTGAAACGGTGTTGAACGAACCGACGGGGAGCGATGTCGACCGGGACAACGGTCGTCCTAAACGCATCACTCGCCGCCCGGCACGTTACACTCAATAAACTCGCGTTTGGCAAACCCCTCCGGTCGTTGGAACTTGGTCGGCACTCGCGTTGACCGGAGAAGATCGATTGATGCGTGGATCGATCGACTGTGCTGTGAATTGCCGACTAACAACAATTAATTTTCGTTGTAGAGGAAGTTGTCTGTTCGATCGAGTGAGAGAGCATCTGCCCTGTCGTCACTATGAACATTGCGTCATTCGGTGGGGACGCAGCAGCTTCTGCCGTTTTTCTTTGGGGCGGTCATTTGAAGTTCGGAGTTTACGGAACGGCCACGTCCGGAAACATGGATAGAAGTGAGGAGGAGGGGAACTTGCCGATAGGACATGTAGCGTCTCCTAATTCGCCGTCTGGAGAAGTTGACAGTCGCTTTAGGCGAAACGGACATCCTCCGCTTTTGGCTTCTACAGACACGGTTGAAGAAGGAATTGGCGTGTCCCGAGCTGTTACGAAGCCTAGACGACAGTTACCAGAGTCGTACCTCTGTCACCTATGCTTTTTGAAGGGGCATTTCATCCAGGACTGTGTCCTGGCACGGGTGCGCGATCACGGGCTTACACCGTATCAAGGTGTGAAGAGATGTTTCGGGGAATTTAGATGTTCTAAATGTAAACGATGTTGGTTGTCTGGCAACAGCTGGGCCAATATGGGTCAAGAATGTCTCCAGTGCCGAATCAACGTCTATCCACGTAAACAGCGGCCACTCTCAAAGCACGTACGGATTGACGGTGACAGAGCTCAGTTTCACCTGCAAAACTTGTGTGAAAAGTGTAAAGAACTCGGCTTCTATTGTCATCTTCGGAAGTGAAGTGTGTCGTAAATGTGTGCGGTGATTGAGAGTTTTGCAATTGTACTGCATGTACTTAAGGTTATTTTAGATTTTTAAGTTGTTAATTGTTGTAATGATAATTCCCACACTATAAATAGTTGTATGTTTTTGTAACTCAGCAGTTGCGATGGAGGGAGAAAATGACTATTTGCTAGACGTGATCGAAGTCATGGAATTGTTCATGGACCTTGACCTACCTTGGTTACTCGGCTACGCCTTGGAGGAGGTGCCCTTGCCTCCTGATTTAGCTGACATAGAGACGGAGTCACTTTTTCAGGTGGATGAGGTTGAGTTGTTAGACGCCATGGAGCAGACTTCACCTTTTCGTGCCAATGCTGAATCCCCCAGGGAAATGGCGCCTCCTAGTGGTTCAGAGGTGCTGCCTATACAGGGAGATCGTCGTGTGGCAATTTGGAGACCGTATCGGTGGAATAGTTCTTCTCCTATTGAAGCCATTGCCCTAAGTCCTATAATGGTGGGGGAAGGTTTTGTTTTGTGGAGAATTCAGAACATTCGATTCATTTCAAATGTTGCATAATTTGGAATTGAGAACTTGTGTTGGCATCGAATGACACGATTACGATTGACCTTTCGCAGAGTAGTTGTGCTGACATTTGAATTAACGGTCCTTCTAATCGGTTGTTTGCATCGCAATTTCACAAATCGTTTTATTTTACTAATTGTGCAAGAGGTAACTGAAAATTCAAATAATTTGAACGTTTAATGTTTAAAGTTCGTTTGTGGAACCATAAAATAAGTTAACGACTTTCGATTTTGCAATTTAGCGTTGTATTAAGAACGAATGCAATTGCTGGGATTTGAATGAACGGTCGCCATTGTTGTTCGTTACTTAAGTGTTCTTTTGCTAGTTATGTGGTAAGGTAATTGAACATTTGACTTCGCTAGCTTAAAAATGTTTTATGTGCAGAAAGGCCTAGAATGAAGTTTTAAAACGTGAACGGTATTTGCTGTAGATGCAGTGAATTAGTGTTAGATGTATTTCTGTTTGAAATAGGATTAAGTCGACGGTATTACCAGCACTATGGGGCCTTGGACACTGGTGCGATGCAATAACTGTCCTTCTGTCTTGCGAGGGATAAACTCTGTTAGGGCACTTCGGCGCCATCATGCACGGTTCCATTCGTCTGTCGTGAGTAGCCAGTCCGTTGTTGTGAGAAGGGTAACAGAAACTTCAGAACGTGTACTCCAGGGAAATGTCCTTTCGTCTGTTTCCATGGCAGGCGAAGGTGGAGGACCTCCGGTTGGAAGTGGTACTCAAGACCGTGCCACGCAAACGGAATCATGGGACAACTGGGACAGGGAGGATGTTCTCTCTCTGCCGGGAGACGAATGGTTCGCATCGCAACGTAACTTAGTCTCTTTGGACGTCGTCAATCCCTTGTTCTCTCCTCTCAGCCCGATGGGTGACGCTACCTCTCTGCCGGATCTGGATATCGCCGAGTTTTCCTCCTTTCTCAATACGCCTCTACCAGGCCCAAGTGATCCGTCACCAGATTGTGCTGACGTGTTGCTGTTTACCTCGCTTACTACCCCTCGGGCCGACCTCGAGGAGACTGGATCCTCGGAAGACTCGATTCTGCCATGGTGTGATTTTTCCGCCGATGGTGTGGAGAAGGATGTCGTTTTGCCATTCACAGATAAATCCAGCGCTCCTAATCAAACGATCAAGGAGGAGCCAATACCAATCAGCTCTGACTCGGAAGGAGACTTTCCTCCTGGGTCTCAGAAACCTGGGACCAAATGGGTTCCCATTGTCGTCAGCGACTCCAGTTCAGAAGATGGTGATTGAAGGGTGGATGGTTCATGTATGATGGCCAGGTTGTGATTGTGTAAAACGTTTATGTTACATGTGCGAGGAGCAATTTCTTTTGCTGTTTCCAGCTTGTGATTATGTACAACGTTTATGTTACATGTGCGAGGAGCAATTTCTTTTGCTGTTTCCAGGTCGTGTAAGGTGTCATATTTACGGTTGCAAGTAGCAATTCTTTTGTTGCCCAGTGTGGGTCCCTATCATTATAGCGGATTCCAGTTCGGGCGAAAGATGACTGAACAACGGGTTTTTCTGTTAGATTATAATGTTGGATAGTACAAAACGTTCATGTTTACATGTTGCAAGGGGTAATCTCTTTGGTTGGTTTTTGGTTGCCGCGAATGGGGGCATTCGCGATGGTAGCAAGGGGGGATTGTGGAAAATTTTAGTTTCCTATGGAAATTTCCCATGCATTTTCATATGTAAAGCCTCACGTATTGTGACGTCATATTGTATCTATGGTAACCGGGCCATGGCTGCACAGGCCATGGCCTCACAGGCCCTGGCTGCACAGGCCATGGCGCCGTAGGCCATGGCCAGACAGGCCATGGCCAGACGGGCCATGGCGCCACAGGCCCCTGTGGAAGACTATATAAGGGCGTACCAATTTAATGCGCTGTTCTGTTGCTGATCTCTTGAGGTATAGGGTGCGTGATCTGTTGCTTAGATTTCTGAGAAGATATAGTACGATCTTTTACTTAGACATCTGAGAAGGTATAGGTTACGAAGAAAGTTGAAAGACTGTAACGATTACTAAAGGGACTGCCGAGTTATGAGTTAGTCACCGATTGATATTGAAATCTGGTGGTTTTATTTGAGTTTCCAGTCAACGTGTTGAACTGTGAGTCATTTCTTTTCGAATAATAAGCTTCTTAGATATATTCTTCAGTTCATCAAACTGTACTATTGATGTTGCTAATCGATTTTGGTTACAAGAAGAAGAATTATAGTTAACCAGCAGATAACTTGTTATTTCTCTGACTCGTAAAGAAAGTACTTACCTCCATATTCTTCGAAGACAGAAGTATCGATCGATATCGGAAAGCCCTAGAATACAACTAGGGTCGAACCTCCCACAGAAACGACAGTGCAACTTGTAGCCATCCATCAACGGCATCCTGGTACTAGAAATCGCGGACGGTGGTGGCTATCAAGGGGGAGACGAAGAAACTAATTCCCCAACCCCCAAGTGAAGAAGTAGAAGACGAAGACGACGTAAAGGGGGTTTTGTCACATAAGTTTACAATATCCCACATAGGCCGTTGACGATTCAATTCAATTCATATGACATAGGCCGTTGACGATAATTCAAAATTATGTACAACCCAGTACAATACAAGACATAGGCCGTTGACAAGAATTCAATTCATATGACATTGGCCGTTGAAGACAATTCATATGACATAGGCCGTTGTAAGTTTACAATATCTGACATAGGCCGTAACCCTTTCTGTTGACGACAATTCCGTGTGGGATTTCTGAACTTTGGAGGGACGGCAGTATCAAATGCAGTTGTATTGTATTGTATCAAAGGCAGTTGTATTGTATTGTATGAAATGCAGTTGTATTTTTTGTATGAAATGCAGTTCTATTGTACTCATAGTCTCAGCACGTGACAACAACTCAATTCATTTGACATAGGCTGTTGACGACAATTCAAAATTATGTACAATACAGTGCAATACAACACATAGGCCGTTCATAACATTTCAATTCATATGAGAGGCCGTTCTAAGTTTACAGTATCTGACATAGGCCGTTGACGGCAATTCAGTTCATGTGACGTAGGCCGTTGACTACAATTCAAAATTATGTACAATACATTACAGTACAATACATGGCTGTTGACGACAATTCCATTCATTTGACATAGGCCGTTGTAAGTTTACAGTATCTGACATCGGCCGTTGACGACAATTCAGTTCATGTGACATAGGCCGTTGACTACAATTCAAAATTATGTACAATACATTACAGTACAATACATGGCCGTTGACGACAATTCCATTCATTTGACATAGGCCGTTGTAAGTTTACAATATCTGACATAGGCCGTTGAGAATTGAATTCATATGACATATTCCGTTGACGACAATTCAGACTTATGTACATGATCATTATACCTCGAAACCATTATTATTATTATTATTAAAGCAGTTTTATATAGCGCCACTACACCATTGGCCAGTACAATACAATACATAGGTTCTTACTACAATTCAATTCATTTGACTTATGCCGTTGTTGGTTTATAATATCTGACATAGGCTGTTAACGACAATTCAATTCACATGACATAGGCCGTTGACGACAATTCAAAATTATATACAGTACAGTAGAATACATTACATACGCCGTTGACGACAATTCAATTCCTATGACAAAGGCCGTTGTTAGTTTGCAATATCAGACATAGGCCGTTGACGACAGTTCAGTTCATATGACATAGGCCGTTGACGACAATTCAGATTTATGCAAGATGTTGTAATTTTACAATATCTGACATGGATCGTAACCCTTTCTATTGTATATTCGTGTGGGACTTTTGAACTTTGGGAGGACGGGAGTATTGTATTGTATCAAAGGCAATTGTATTGTATTGTATCAAAGGCAGTTGTATTGTATTGTATCAAATGCAGTTCTATTGTACTCATAGTCTCAGCACGTGACAACAACTCAATTCATATGACATAGGCTGTTGACGACAATTCAAAATTATGTGCAATGCAGTGTAATACAACACATATGCCGTTCGTAACAATTCAATTCATATGAGAGGCCGTTCTAAGTTTACAGTATCTGACATAGGCCGTTGACGGCAATTCAGTTCATGTGACATAGGCCGTTGACTACAATTCAAAATTATGTACAATACATTACAGTACAATACATGGCCGTTGACGACAATTCCATTCATTTGACATAGGCCGATGTAAGTTTACAATATCTGACATAGGCCGTTGAGAATTGAATTCATATGACATATTCCGTTGACGACAATTCAGAATTATGTACAATACAGTACAATACAATACATAGGTTCTTACTACAATTCAATTCATTTGACTTATGCCGGTGTAAGTTTACAATATATGACATAGGCCATTAACGACAATTCACAATTATGTACCATGCAGTACAGTACAACACATAGGCCGTTGACAATTCAGTTCATGTGACATGGGCCATTGTAAGATTACAATGTCTGACATAGGCCGTTGAGGACAAATCGCAATTCATTTCGTATGACATTGGCCGTTGTAAGTTTACAATATCTGACATAGGCCGTTGACGACATTTCAATTCGTGTGACATAGGCCATTGTAAATTTACAATATCCCACATAGGCCGTTGACGATAATTCAATTCATATGACATAGGCCGTTGACGACACTTCAAAATTATGTACAACCCAGTACAATACAAGACATAGGCCGTTGACAAGAGTTCACTTCATATGACATAGGCCGTTGACGACAATTCTATTCCTATGACATAGGTCGTTGTAAGTTTACAATATCTGACATAGGTCGTTGACAACAATTCAATTCACATGACATAGGCCATTCTATGTTTAGAATATCCCACATAGGCCGTTAACGACAATTCAATTCGTATGACATTGGCCGTTGTAAGTTTACAATATCTGACGTAGGCCGTTGACGACAGTTTAAAACTATATGTACAATAGAGTACATTACAATACATTGGCCGTTGACAAGAATTCAATTCATGTGACATAGGCCGTTGGCGACAATTCAATTCACATGACATAGGCCGTTGTAAGTTTACAATATCTGATGTAGGCCGTTGACGACAGTTTAAAATTATGTACAATAGATTACATTACAATACATAGGCCGTTGATGACAATTCAGTTCATATGACATAGGCCGTTGTTGGTTTATAATATCTGACATAGGCTGTTAACGACAATTCAATTCACATGACGTAGGCCGTTGACGACAATTCAAAATTATGTACAATGCAGTAGAATACATTACATACGCCGTTGACGACAATTCAATTCCTATGACAAAGGCCGTTGTAAGTTTGCAATATCAGACATAGGCCGTAGACGACAGTTCAGTTCATATGGCATAGGCAGTTGATGACAATTCAAAAGTATGTACAATACAGTATATTACAAGACATAGGCCGTTGACGACAATGCAATTCATATGACATGGGCCGTTGTAAGTTTACAATATCTGACATAGGCCATTGACGACAGTTCAGTTCATATGACATAGGCCGTTGACGACAATTCAGATTTATGCAAGATGTTGTAATTTTACAATATCTGACATGGGTCGTAACCCTTTCTATTGTATATTCGTGTGGGACTTCTGAACTTTGAGAGGACGGGAGTATCATATGCAGTTGTATTGTATTGTATCAAATGCAAAATTGTGTACAATACAGTGCAATACTATGCATTGGCCGTTGACGACAAATCGCAATTCATTTCGTATGACATTGGCCGTTGTAAGTTTACAATATCTGACATAGGCCGTTGACGACAATTCAATTCATATGACATAGGCCATTGTAAGTTTACAATATCTGACATAGGCCGTTGACGACATTTCAATTCATGTGACATAGGGCATTGTAAGTTTACAATATCCCACATAGGCCGTTGACGATTCAATTCAATTCATATGACATAGGCCGTTGACGATAATTCAAAATTATGTACAACCCAGTACAATACAAGACATAGGCCGTTGACAAGAATTCAATTCATATGACATTGGCCGTTGAAGACAATTCATATGACATAGGCCGTTGTAAGTTTACAATATCTGACATAGGCCGTAACCCTTTCTGTTGACGACAATTCCGTGTGGGATTTCTGAACTTTGGAGGGACGGCAGTATCAAATGCAGTTGTATTGTATTGTATCAAAGGCAGTTGTATTGTATTGTATGAAATGCAGTTGTATTTTTTGTATGAAATGCAGTTCTATTGTACTCATAGTCTCAGCACGTGACAACAACTCAATTCATTTGACATAGGCTGTTGACGACAATTCAAAATTATGTACAATACAGTGCAATACAACACATAGGCCGTTCATAACATTTCAATTCATATGAGAGGCCGTTCTAAGTTTACAGTATCTGACATAGGCCGTTGACGGCAATTCAGTTCATGTGACGTAGGCCGTTGACTACAATTCAAAATTATGTACAATACATTACAGTACAATACATGGCTGTTGACGACAATTCCATTCATTTGACATAGGCCGTTGTAAGTTTACAGTATCTGACATCGGCCGTTGACGACAATTCAGTTCATGTGACATAGGCCGTTGACTACAATTCAAAATTATGTACAATACATTACAGTACAATACATGGCCGTTGACGACAATTCCATTCATTTGACATAGGCCGTTGTAAGTTTACAATATCTGACATAGGCCGTTGAGAATTGAATTCATATGACATATTCCGTTGACGACAATTCAGACTTATGTACATGATCATTATACCTCGAAACCATTATTAATATTATTATTAAAGCAGTTTTATATAGCGCCACTACACCATTGGCCAGTACAATACAATACATAGGTTCTTACTACAATTCAATTCATTTGACTTATGCCGTTGTTGGTTTATAATATCTGACATAGGCTGTTAACGACAATTCAATTCACATGACATAGGCCGTTGACGACAATTCAAAATTATGTACAGTACAGTAGAATACATTACATACGCCGTTGACGACAATTCAATTCCTATGACAAAGGCCGTTGTTAGTTTGCAATATCAGACATAGGCCGTTGACGACAGTTCAGTTCATATGACATAGGCCGTTGACGACAATTCAGATTTATGCAAGATGTTGTAATTTTACAATATCTGACATGGGTCGTAACCCTTTCTATTGTATATTCGTGTGGGACTTTTGAACTTTGGGAGGACGGGAGTATCATATGCAGTTGTATTGTATTGTATCAAATGCAAAATTGTGTACAATACAGTGCAATACTATGCATAGGCCGTTGACGACAAATCGAAATTCATTTCGTATGACATTGGCCGTTGTAAGTTTAGAATATATGACATAGGCCGTTGCCGAAAATTCAAAATTATGTACAATGCAGTACAGTACAACACATAGGCCATTGACAATTCAGTTCGTATGACATGGGCCGTTGTAAGATTACAATATCTGACATAGGCCGTTGACGAAAAATCGCAATTCATTTCGTATGACAATGGCCGTTGTAAGTTTACAATGTCTGACATAGGCCGTTGACGACAATTCAATTCATATGACATAGGCCGTTGTAAGTTTACAATATCTGACATAGGCCGTTGACGACATTTCAATTCGTGTGACATAGGCCATTGTAAGTTTACAATATCCCACATAGGCCGTTGACGATAATTCAATTCATATGACATAGGCCGTTGACGACAATTCAAAATCATGTACAACACAGTACAATACAAGATATAGACCGTTGACAAGAATTCAATTCATATGACATAGGCCGTTAACGACAATTCAATTCGTATGACATTGGCCGTTGTAAGTTTACAATATCTGACGTAGGCCGTTGACGACAGTTTAAAACTATATGTTCAATAGAGTACATTACAATACATTGGCCGTTGACAAGAATTCAATTCGTATGACATAGGCCGTTGGCGACAATTCAATTCACATGACATAGGCCGTTGTAAGTTTACAATATCTGATGTAGGCCGTTGACAACAGTTTAAAATTATGTACAATAGATTTCATTACAATACGTAGGCCGTTGGTGACAATTCAATACATATGACATAGGCCGTTGTTGGTTTATAATATCTGACATAGGCCGTTGACGACAATTCAAGATTATGTACAATACAGTAGAATACATTACATACGCCGTTGACGACAATTCAATTCCTATGACAAAGGCCGTTGTAAGTTTGCAATATCAGACATAGGCCGTTGACGACAGTTCAGTTCATATGGCATAGGCCGTTGATGACAATTCAAAAGTATGTACACTACAGTATATTTACAAGACATAGGCCGTTGACGACAATGCAATTCATATGACATGGGCCGTTGTAAGTTTACAATATCTGACATAGACCATTGACGACAGTTCAGTTCATATGACATAGGCCGTTGACGACAATTCAGATTTATGCAAGACATTGTAATTTTACAATATCTGACATGGGTCGTAACCCTTTCTATTGTATATTCGTGTGGGACTTCTGAACTTTGAGAGGACGGGAGTATCATATGCAGTTGTATTGTATTGTATCAAATACAAAATTGTGTACAATACAGTGCAATGCTATGCACAGGCCGTTGACGACAAATTGCAATTCATTTCGTATGACATTGGCCGTTGTAAGTTTACAATATCTGACATAGGCCGTTGACGAGAATTCAATTCATATGACATAGGCCGTTGTAAGTTTACAATATCTGACATAGGCCGTTGACGACATATCAATTCATGTGACATGGGCCGTTGTAAGTTTAGAATATCCCACATAGGCCGTTGACAATTCAATTCATATGACATAGGCCGTTGACGACAATTCAAAATTATGTACAACCCAGTACAATACAAGACATATAATCCGTTGACAAGAATTCAATTCATTTGACATTGGCCGTTGAAGACAATTCATATGACATAGGCCGTTGTAAGTTTACAATATCTGACATAGGCCGTAACCCTTTCTGTTGACGACAATTCCGTGTGGGATTTCTGAACTTTTGGAAGGACGGCAGTATCAAATGCAGTTGTATTGTATTCTATCAAAGGCAGTTGTATTGTATTGTATCAAATGCAGTTGTATTGTATTGTATCAAATACAGTTCTATTGTACTCATGGTATCTGACATAGGCCGTTGACGACAATTCAGTTCATGTGACATAGGCCGTTGACTACAATTCAAAATTATGTACAATACATTACAGTACAATACATGGCAGTTGACGACAATTCCATTCATTTGACATAGGTCGTTGTAAGTTTACAATATCTGACATGGGCCGTTGAGAATTGAATTCATATGACATATTCCGTTGACAATTCAGAATTATGTACAATACAGTACAATACAATACATAGGTTCTTGACTACAATTCAATTCATTTGACTTATGCCGTTGTAAGTTTACAATATATGACATAGGCCGTTGCCGACAATTCAAAATTATGACAATGCAGTGCAATACAAATCGAGGATTGAATTCATATGACATAGGCCGTTAACGACAATTCACAATTATGTACCATGCAGTACCGTACAACACATAGGCCGTTGACAATTTAGTTCATATGACATGGGCCGTTGTAAGATTACAATGTCTGACATAGGCCGTTGACGACAATTCAGTTCATGTGACATAATGCGTTGTAAGTTTACAATATCTGACATAGGCTGACGACAATTCAATTCATATCACATAGACCTGTTGACGACAATTTAAAATTATGCACAATGCATTACTGCACAATACATAGGCCGTTGAGAACAGTTCAATTCATATGACTTAGTTTGCAATATCTGACAATTCAAAGTTCTGCAAGATATTGTAAGTTTGTGTGGGACTTCTGAACTTTGGGATGACGGGAGTATCGTATGCAGGTGTATTGTGTTGTAACAAATGCAAAATTGTGTACAATGCAGTGGAATACAATGCATAGGCCGTTGACGACAAATGGACAGTTCATTTTGTATGACATAGGCCGTTTTAAGTTTACAATATCCCAAATAGTCAGTTGACGACAATTCAATTCATATGACATAGGCCGTTGTAAGTTTACAATATCTGACATAGGCCGTTGACGACATTTCAATTCGTGTGACATAGGCTTTTGTAAGTTTACAATATCTGACATAGGCCGTTGACGAAAATTCAATTCATATGACATAGGCCGTTGTCAGTTTACAGTATCTGACATAGTCAGTTGACGACATTTCAATTCTTATGACATAGCCCGTTGACGACAATTCAAAATTATGTGCAATGCAGTACAATACAATACATGGGACGTTGACGACAATTGAATTCATGTGACATAGGTCGTTATTAGTTTACAATATCTGACAGGGGCTGTTGGCGACAATTCAATTGACGTCACAAAGGCAGTTGACGACAATTAAAAATTATGTACAATACAGTACAAGCAATACATACGCCGTTGACGACAATTCAATTGATATGACAAAGGCCGTTGTAAGTTTGCAATATCTGACATAGGCTGACGACAATTCAATTCATATCACATAGGCCTGTTGACGACAATTTAAAATTTTGCACAATACATTACAACGCAATACATAGGCCGTTGACGACAATTCAATTCATGAGACATATTCCGTTGTAAGTTTACAATATCTGACATAGGCCGTTGACTACAGGTCAGTTCATATGACATAGGCCATTGACGACAATTCAATTCATATCACATAGGCCTGTTGACGACAATTTAAAATTATGCACAATACATTACAATGCAATACATGGGCCGTTGACGACAATTCAATTCATATGACATAGGCCGTTGTAAGTTTACAATATCTGACATGGGCCGTAACCCTTTCTATTGTATATTCGTGTGAGACTTCTGAACTTTGGGAGGACGGGAGTATCAAATGCAGTTGTATTGTATTGTATCAAATGCAGTTGTATTGTATTGTGTCAAATGTAGTTGTATTGTATTGTGTCAAATGCATTTGTATTGTATTGTATTAAATGCAGTTGTTTTGTATTGTATCAAATGCAGTTGTATGGTATTGTATCAAATGCAGTTGTATTGTATTCATAGTCTCAGCAGGTGACAACAATTCAATTTATATGACATAGGCTGTTGATGTGATTATGTACAATACAGTACATTACAATGCATTGGCCGCTGACGACAATTAAATTCATATGACTTAGGATGTTGTAAGTTTACAAAATGTATGTAAACAAGTGGAAGAGAAGGATCCGAGTGGCTGACCCCTGTCCAAAGAGGGATTAATTCGAGCCTGAAGGAAAAGAAGAAGTTGTAAGTTTACAAAATATGACATAGGCCGTTGACGACAATTCAATTCGTATGACATAGGCCATTGACGACAATTCAATTCATATGACAGAGGCCGTTGTAAGTTTACAATATATGACATAGGCCGTTGACGACATTTCAATTCATATGACATAGGCCTTAGTAAGTTTACAATATCTGACATAGGCCGTTGTCGACAATTCAAAATTGTGTACAATACAGTGCAATACAATGCATAGGCCGTTGACGACAAATCGACAATTCATTTCGTATGACATAGGCTGTTGTAAGTTTACAATATCTGACATAGGCCGTTGACGACAATTCAATTCTTATGACATAGCCCATTGACGACAATTCAAAATTATGTACAATGCAGTACAATAAATACATAGGACGTTTACGACAATTCAATTCATGTGCCATAGGCCGTTGTTAGTGTACAATATCTGACACAGGTCGTTGGCGATAATTCAATTCATGTGCCATAGGCCGTTGTAAGTTTACAATATCTGACGTAGGCCGTTCATGACAATTCATGATTATTTACAATACAGCACATTACAATACATAGGCTGTTGATGACAATTCAGTTCATATGACATAGGCCGTTGTTCGTTTACAATATCTGACATGGGCTGTTGGCGACAGTTCAATTCACATGACATAGGCAGTTGACGACAATTCAAAATTATGTATAATACAGTACAATACAATACATACGCCGTTGACGACAATTCAATTCATATTACAAAGGCCGTTGTATGTTTACAATATCTGACATAGGCTGACGACAATTCAAGAGTATGTACAATACAGTACATTACAAGACATAGGCCATTGACGACAATTCAATTCGTATGACATATTCTGTTGTAAGTTTACAATATCTGACATAGGTCGTTGACGACAATTCAATTCATATGACATAGGCCATTGACGACAATTCATAATTATGTAGAATACAGTAAAAACAAAGAATTTAGAGCTGAAAAGACACCACTTAAAGGTGTCAAAACAGTACTTTACAATGTCATTAACATTCTTTGTTGAACAGCAGTAATTAATACTTCTTATAATCTTTATTATACATGCATTGCCATCAGATGATTTTTGATGCAAGCTAAACATTGTTTTGCAGCAAATGCCATGCAAGAAATTTGTTTAAATTTAAGCGAAAGATTCCTGGTGAACATTTATAATTTTCATGAGATTTTTATCTAGTGTTCTTTTAACACAGTACAGTAGCGTTGATTGTAAGTTTACAAAATCTGACATAGGCCATTGACGACAATTCAATTCATATGACATAGGCCGTTGTCAGTTTACAGTATCTGACATGGGCAGTTGACGACAATTCAATTCATATGACATAGGCCGTTGATGACAATTCAAAGTTATGTACAGTACAGTAGAAACAATGAATTTAAAGTTGAAAAGACACCATTTGAAGGTGTTAAAACAGTACTTTACAATGTCACTAGCATTCGTTTTTTAACAGTATAAAGTAATAGATCTAATAATGTTTATTACACATGTATTGCAATCAGATGATTTTTGATGCAAGATTAACATTGTTTTGCAGCAAATGTCATACAGTATAAATTAGGTTCACCACATTCATTTTGAAGTGCCATCGCGCAGTTCCTTTAGTAGCCCTGCAGCCGAGTCTCAATGCTTCAGTTTGAATAGATAGTAATTTACTCAAATGATTATAATTAGAAGTAGAGGCATAGGCTACATCTCCATATTCAATTACAGCGCAAATTAAGGCTTTATATATGTTGAGCAGGGCCTTCTTTGAATCTCCCCAGTGTAAACCAGAAATTGTTCTCATTAGATTCATATGTTTTTCACATTTACTTATGATATCTTCTATGGACAGTAAGAACAGACGGACATTTAAAGTCACTTGGAGACATAAGGAGAGATACAGTCACATACACTACGACAAGCAGCGGACAGTGTTATTATTATTCCAAAGTTTAACGTCGTCATATGACATAGGCCGTTGACGACAATTCAAATTTATGTATAATACAGTAAAAACAAAATATTTAGAGTTAAAAAGACACCATTTAAAGGTGTCAAAACAGTACTTTACAATGTCACTAACATTCATTGTTTAACACCATAAAGTAATAATCTAATAATGTTTATTATACATGTATTGCAATCAGGTGATTTTTGATGCAAGCTAAACATTGTTTTGCAGCAAATGTCATTCAAGAAATTTGTTTAAATTTAAGAGAAAGATTCCTAGTGAACATTTATAAGGTACATGAGATTCTTGATCTAGTTTTCTTTTAAAACAATACAGTAGCATTGATTGTAAGTTTACAATATCTGACATAGGCCGTTGATGACAATTCAGTTCATATGACATAGGCCGTTGTAAGTTTACAATATCTGACATAGGCCGTTGACGACAATTCAAAATTATGTACAATACAGTACATTACAATACATAGGCCGTTGATGACAATTTAGTTCATATTACATAGGCCGTTGTAAGTTTACAATATCTGACACAGGTCGTTGGAGACAATTCAATTCATATGACATAGGCCATTGTAAGTTTACAATATCCCACA
Organism: Allolobophora icterica; assembly: GCA_963556255.1. NCBI lineage: Eukaryota > Metazoa > Annelida > Clitellata > Crassiclitellata > Lumbricidae > Allolobophora > Allolobophora icterica. The sequence continues at coordinate 41,556,970 of OY744616.1, forward strand.
TAGTCTGTTGACGATAATTCAATTCATATGACATAGGCCATTGTAAGTTTACAATATCCCACATAGGCCGTTGATGACAATTCAGTTCATATGACATAGGCCGTTGTAAGTTTACAATATCTGACATAGGCCGTTGACGACAATTCAAAATTATGTACAAAAGAGTACATTACAACACATTGGCTGTTGACGACAATTCAATTCATGTGACATAGGCTGTTGTAAGTTTACTACCTCTGACATAGGCCGTTGACGACAATTCAATTTATATTACATAGTCCGTTGCCGACAATTGAAAATTATGTACAATACGGTGCTATACAACACATAGGGCGGTCACGACAATTCAATGCATATGACATTGGCCATTATAAGATTACAATATCTGACATAGGCCGTTGAAGACATTTCAATTCATATGACATAGGCCGTTGACGATAATTCAAAATTATGTACAATAGAGTACAGTACTATACATAGGCCGGTTATGACAATTCAATTCATGTGACATAGGCCGTTGTAAGTTTAAAATATCTGACATCGGCCGTTGACGACAATTCAATTCATATGACATAGCCCGTTGACGACAATTCAAGATTAGATACAATGCAGTATGATGCAATACATAGGCCGTTGACGACAATTCAATTCATGTGACCTAGGCCGTTGTAAGTTTACAATATCTGACGTAGGCCGTTGACGTTAGTTTAAAATTATGTACAATAGAGTACATTACAATACATAGGCCGTTGATGACAATTCAATTCATATGACATAGACCGTTGTTAGTTTACAATTCAATTTATGTGTCATGGGCCATTGTAAGTTTAGATAGGCCGTAACCCTTTCTGTTGTATGGTCGTGTGGGACTTCTGAACTTTGAAATGCTTCAGTTTGAATAGATGCTAATTTACTCAAATGATTATAATTAGAAGTAGAGGCATAGGCTACATCTCCATATTGAATTACAGCGCAAATTAAGGCTTTATATATGTTGAGCAGGGTCTTCTTTGAATCTCCCCAGTGTAAACCAGAAATTGTTCTCATTAGATTCATACATTTTTTGCATTATTTATGATATATTCTATGGATAGTAAGAACAGACGGACATTTAAAGTCACTTGGAGACATAAGGAGAGATACGGACACATACACTACGATAGGCAGTGGACAGTAAGAAAAGACGAAGACATAAACACAGTTGGAGACATAAGGAGAGTATAATTTTTTAAATGATCACTTCAAACAATGGTATTGTTTCCATAAACAATTTTAGTCACAGCCCAAGAGACCCATTTGCAAATCTCTGACTTAGACATTTAATGCCATAGCACAAGCAAACACATATAGCCATTCCCTCGGCATTACTTCAAGAATTTATCAGCATTGAGGTTTGGCTGTTGGTCCTGCAGATGTGCATTCCATAAAGAAGACAGTACATTACTGTCACTTACCATTCGACTGGAAATAGTTTACAATCAAGCAAGACAGCTCAGAGCGAGCTCTTGACCACTTTTCTAAAGATAATTAGCAGGTTATAGAAACAGGTCATTTTTACAGTTATAGAGCATTCATAAATATGCTTTTGATCTATTTTTAAATTGGTACAATGATGGAAGACTCGTTAATGACAATGGTAAAGTGTTCCACAACGACAGACCATAAGTTCAAATGCTAAATTGTCTATTGTATAATCTTAATGTGTATATTAAATAAATAATATTTATGACCACGTACTTCTGGATTCTTCCGAAACCATCGATCATAGCTTTTTGGTAGTAAATATATGTGGAACCTAACATGAACAATGCCACCTGTTGTTGCATTCAAAAGAAAAAAGTTTTTTGAGATTAAAGGATTACTTTAAAAGAATAGATCTATGAAGAAAAAGGATTACTTTTAAAAGTTTGTTAAGATTAAAGGATTACTTTAAGAGAAAAGGTGTATGAAGAAAAAGGGTTGCTGTAAAAAAGCGTGTAAAGATTAACGGATTGCATTCAAAGAAAAATATGATTGAGATTGAAGGATTACTTTCATTGAAAAGTTTATTGAGATTAAAGGGATTGCTTTAAAAGTAAAAGTTTATGAAGATTAAAAGATTACTTTAAAAGAAATAGTATGTAAAAAGAATTAAGGATTACTTTAAAAGAAAAAGTTTATAAAGGATTACTTTAAAAGGCTTGTCCGTAGATGCCAGCAGTAACAACTAAGTTCTGCAAGGCAACTTCTATTTTCTACTCGAAATGTTCACTAGTTTCCATAAGAAATGTTTCTAGCTACCCATTGTCACAATCACTTGCGTTGTCTTTCTTGCTTGTATTAATTTGGGTGTTGTTGGTTGTTGTTGTCTTTGTTGTTGCTGTTATGTCAGTGTTAAGACTGTAGCTGTCTGCTGGCTTTCAAGACAGGAAGGAGGTTTCGGGGTGTATTTGGGCTTTGGGATGATCTTTTGGTGTAGGGCTACGGTTAAATGTTAGGCATTATCTACTGGTCTGTTATTGTTCACCTTCTCCACTTTTCTTTGGGATGATCTTTAGGTTTATGGCTACGACAAAATTTTGGGCTTTAGCTTCAGTTCCACCTTCTCCCCTTTCCTCAGGTGCTTTTGCTTTTTGCTGCACTTTTAGGCTAGGGGTCATTTTTTGCAGCACCTTAATCAGATTATGTTAACTGTCTGAAGCATTGATTGTTGCCTTGTGCTTCATGAAAATTTTTGAGTTATTCTCGACATCAGAAAACAGATATCGAAAAACTGTTATACAGAAGTGAACTGTTACCAAGAGCTGCTTGTTCACACTGATCATTTGTAATCTGCTGATACTATTTGTAGTTTGTGAAAAAGTGTTTCAATTATTTGATGCTTTTTAAAATGTCTGTTTTTGCTCAATGACTGTTGTGAATTTGGACCAAAAACTTGCTCACATATGTATTTGAATTGGTTTGTTTTAAGATGTTAGAAAATTAATTGGTCAAATATATTTGAATTTTGAATTTGTTGAATTTTGTTTCTGTGCATGCCATTGATCACATTGTGATCTGTTCTTCCTTCGTTCTGTTATCCTTGCAATTGTTGGACATGGTAGCCTAATGGAGAGAGCGCCTGACCTGTAACGTGGAGAGTATGGGTTCAAGCCTTCACTTAGGCGGTCAGTCTAGAGTCCTTGAGCAAGTCCACTCACAACTGCACCATCGATGGTCTGTTGTATGGTCCTGTGTGCACTTCTGAACTTTGGAAGGAGGACAATTCGAATACAAAATTATTGTATTGTATCAAATGCAATTGTCTTGTATCAAGTCTCAGCCAGTCTTGTTGTCCTCGAGACCAAGGTCTTGGTCTCGAGTGCACTCGAGTTCGTTTTTAAAAGTCTTGGTCTTGGTCTTGAGACCAAAAGTCTTGGTCTTGGTCTTGGTCTTGGTCTTGAGGTTCAAGGTCTTGGTCTTGGTCTTGGTCTTGAGGTTCAAGGTCTTGGTCTTGGTCTCGCAAGACCAAGACCAAGACCGGCTGTCAATATGAACAGTCATTTAACAGAACTCAAGAATTCTGTATCAAGCCTGCTTGCATCATACGACCAATATCTATGGATAGATACAAGTCTTGTTGGTCAGGAAAACCCATTGGCAGCAGCAACAGTTATTCTGTATCAGACGGTATGATAAACCATGGGAAGATTTTAAAAGGACTCACTATCTGTACATTTACATTCAGTGCTTGAAAAGCTACTGTGTGTGTGCCAGCGACTTCAGCACCTATGGAAAGTATATTTTCACAGGCGGAATTTTTATGAGACCCGCCAGTCACGTCTTGGTCAGAAAATTCTGAGCGAATTGGTTTTTATAAAATACAAAAGGCATTTGGAATAATAGTTTGCATGAAGGACTTTTGAATACAAATTCGGATTTCTCAGCAGTTTGCATTTAAAGTTAATTTGCTTGAGTAAAATAAAAGACTCATGTTTTCATTAAAATAGCGAATATTCCGACTTGACAATTTTTATAAGTCTTGACCTGATTTCGATTTTTTGGGTCTTGGTCTTGGTCTTGGTCTTGAGGTTCAAGGTCTTGGTCTTGGTCTTGGTCTCGAGGTTCAAAGTCTTGGTCTTGGTCTTGGTCTTGAGGTTCAAGGTCTTGGTCTTGGTCTTGGTCTTGAGGTTCAAGGTCTTGGTCTTGGTCTTGGTCTTGACAACAAGACTGGTCTCAGCAGGTGCAAACCGCTGTCGTTGATTAGAAACTATCCAAAAACTGAAACTATCCAAACAGAACATGATTGGGAGTGGATAGCTCTGCTTGTCAGCATCAGTTTCAAATATTAGGATTAAATGCAAGCAATTGTCAAATTCCATTATTTAGGATCAATTAGCATCGTTATTAAATATAAGATTAATATTCATAATGAATTTTTAGTTCTATCTTTTACCCTTTGTATAATTTACTGCTGGCCAGACACTTGCATACAAATTGCTTTCCAGTTGACTTCAGCTTGCCTACAAATTGCCTTCCAGTTGACTTCAGCTTGCTTACAATTGCCTTCCAGTTGACTTCAGCTTGCCTACAAATTGCCTTCCAGTTGACTTCAGCTTGCTTACAAATTGCCTTCCAGTTGACTTCAGCTTGCCTACAAATTGCCTTCCAGTTGACTTCAGCTTGCTTACAAATTGCTTTCCAGTTGACTTCAGCTTGCCTACAAATTGCCTTCCAGTTGACTTCAGCTTGCCTACAGATTGCCTTCCAGTTGACTTCAGCTTGCCTACAGATTGCCTTCCAGTTGACTTCAGCTTGCCTACAGATTGCCTTCCAGTTGACTTCAGCTTGCCTACAGATTGCCTTCCAGTTGACTTCAGCTTGCCTACAGATTGCCTTCCAGTTGACTTCAGCTTGCCTACAGATTGCCTTCCAGTTGACTTCAGCTTGCCTACAGATTGCCTTCCAGTTGACTTAAACTTTCCTACAAATTGCCAACCTTAATTGGTATCTTGCTTGGCTGTTGCTGGTACCATGCCTGTAGCTTCTGTAAGGTACTACAATAATTATTGTTCTGAGATAGAAGAACTGATAGTTCTGTTCCGCTAGCGCCCTCTAGCGAACTACAAACTATAACACGTGGCATGAGTGGAGGATCAGACGAGTGGAAAGGACTGACCAGTCGTCTTCATATAAGCCGAGGCCAAGCAAATGAAGTTTGCTACATTCGCTACACGATTAGCTTGTACGGTTTGGCCTGTTATCTCTACTGTAAAATGAAGAACTACAACAGAAGCATGGGTGTCCGGAGGGGCAAGAGCAGGGCTGTAGTGGTAAAATTTGAGGTGAGTATACGCTACCGGTGAGCAGGGCTGGTGTCAGCCTAAAAATATTCTGATGACCTTTTCTGTAGAGGTAAGTATACGCTGTATACCCGCGTATACCCTCGACTACAGCCCTGGGCAAGAGGGCATTTCCCCCTCTGGAATTTGCAAATATTTAAAAAAAATAAAATCTTTTGATTACTATGAGTATTACAACAGTTCCAACACGATTTTCAACGCAAAAACAATTATTTAGTTAAGTCCTTGACCATTATATATTTTTAAAGTTGTCATGTGTTCTGTGTTCATTCTGTGCAAAAACGTCACTGCTCCCCCTACAATAATTGTGCCCCTCTAAAGAAATTTCCCCCCCCCCCCAGGATGTTCAGGATGCGCGTGAGAAGATTCTGGATGTTGTTGGGCAATCTTCTCTGCTTTTGCCTCGGTATCTATGTACATGGCCTTAATATGCTTATTCATTTATCTCGCCAATTAAGCTAATTGCTTGCTGCTTGCCAATCCTGGCTGATGCTTCTTCTGCTGTTAAGAACAGCATAAGGCAGGAAGATGAACTGGTCGCATGTGGTAATTCTGTGTATAGAAAGTTGGCTTCAACAAATGGGAACCTGTGAATATGTTCACCTGAATAGGTTCACCTGTGAACAGGTTCACCTGTGAACAGGTTCACCTGTGAACAGGTTCACCTGTGGCCTTCGTAGAATGGATTTACATGACGTGAGAGCATCGTTGGAGCATTTAATTTTCACCGATGGCTCATTCAGTATCAAATTATCTTAAAGATATTTTACGGTGTTAAATTGGTGATCATTCTGCTTGTGATCCTGAACTTTGAGTTCTCTTCAACTACAAATCTAACTTCATTTGCAACATTAACGAATACTTTCGCAGTATATGTCAGATGCGCTGTTGCATCAAACACTATTCCTCAGCCTTAATGCGTTGTAGGACACTCAATAAAAGAGTTCTAAACAGTATAAACCTGCGGTTAGAAGTTTTGTAAATTATCAAGTCAATTTCAGGACGAGAATTCTTAAAGAAAAGAACGAGTAATTAACAATTTAAGTGAATTTGTGTTAGCATCACTGCCAGAGCCGTAGCAACAAAGAACGTGGCCCCCTTCGAACATACGTCCGGGGCCCCTTATACAATGCGGAAACTGGAATGCGGTAATATACAATATACAGGGTTCATATTATGTATACGTAGGCCTAGGCCATCAGGCCTACGCCCTACAGTGTGCATGCATTTCATTTCCGTATTTACGCAAAGCGCTTCTTTCGAACTTTATTCTCCGCAAATTGGTTAATCAATGGCTATTTTTTGCCACTTTTAGGGGCCCCCTTCCAGGAAGGGGCCCCCTCTGGTCGGAGGGTACAGAGGGCGGTCGCTACGCCTCTGATCACTGCCAGATTCGTATCAAGAACAACGGGCAGCAAAAAATATAGGCCTGTAAGTCCTGGCAATCGCGTCTCGTTCAGAATTAGCCTATAGTAGGCTAATATTCAGCAGAGGCAGATTTAACCATTTGCCACCCCAAGTTTTTTATGTAAGTTCTAAAGTTTTAACTTTAACTCATACTAAATTAAATTGAATGTTTCGTTTTTAATTTTTAGTTTTTTAATTTCTAAGTTTTGTGTTTTGTCGCCCCCTGCAACATGCTACCCTCGGCCCCGTATGTTCCTCTCTGTCTGTTCTGTCTGTCTCTCTCTGTCTCTCTCTGTTTCTTTCTCTCTCTGTCTCTCGCTGTCTCTCTGCTGTCTCTGTCACTGTCTCTGCCTCTGTCTGTCTCTCTGCCTCTGTCTGTCTGTCTGTCTGTCTCTGTCTGTCTCTCTGTCTGTCTGTCTCTCTGTCTGTCTCTGTCTCTCTGTCTCTCTGTCTCTCTGTCTCTGTCTCTGTCTCTCTGTCTGTCACTGTCTCTGTCTGTCTGTCTCTGTCTGTCTGTCTGTCTGTTTGTTGCTCTCTCTCTCTCTCTCTCTCTCTCTCTCTCTCTCTCTCTCTCTCTCTCTCTCTCTCTCTCTCTCTCTCTCTCTATATATATATATATATATATATATATATATATATATATATATATATATATATATATATGTATATTATATATATAAACGAACAGAAATGTCAGAGGAAGGCAGGCAGGCAGGCAGGCTGTGTCCACCTTTGCATGTTACGCTAAGTAACGCGCATGCGCACTGTTACTGGATATTCATGAACCGCTCGCCATGGCGACCAATTGTTTCGGCTTAATAATAGTAATAGCTTAATTGTGACGTCACTGGCCAGCGACGATGTTTACAAATAGCGACCTACTGTAATTCAAAGTTCTAAAAAGCCTACATTAGGCCACACATAGCGAGATTATGATTATTTTAATTGATCGACTTTCTATAGCCGTCTCAGTTTGTTCGTTAGTATAATATATAGGCCTATGCAATCCTCAGAGAAAGAATTTCTTAATTTTTATTCCGCTGTTTACGATCTTCTGACTACACGGGGACTTTAAATGGCATGGCGCCTATTAAAACGGACAGTGGTGGTGAAGGATCTCACCCGATCAAATCACTGAACAATGAGCAGGGTCGAGGCCATACGGTCGCTATAGAAAATCGCGTAGGCCTAATCGTAATCGTAATCGTAATCTCCAAACTTCCAAAGCGCCACTCGAAGGCCAAGCGCAGGCCCCCAGCCTATTCACGAGCGCTACATCAGATCAGAGGGAGTTTCCAGAGAGTAGTCCAAGAGAGGTCCGAGTCCGGTTTCCAGAAGGCCATACCAAATCAGAGGGGTTCCAGAGAATAGTCCAAAAGAGGTCCAAGTCCTATTTCCAGGAGGCCAAACGAAATCAAAGGGGGTTTCCAGAGAGTAGTCCAAAAGAGGTCCAAGCCGATTTCCAGGGTAGGCCTACCAGATCAGGAGAGGCAGAGCAGCTGCTAAGGCGGGTGTCGTTTACGGCGAGAATAATTGGAAGGCGGAGGATCCTGGATCAGATGAGTCAGGATAGGAGTATTTGAAAAGGTGAGACTTCAGTTTTACATTTAATCGCAACACTTTCGAACGTCATCGTGGATGACGATCGGACACGAAAAAAAATTCGTCAAGCTAGAGAATGTAAATAGAAAATGTTTTTCGCAAAACATTGTTTATGATGACATTTTCACAAATTTTTAAACTCTGAAGGTCATAATAAATTTCACGTCTTAGGACGGGCAAACATCTAGTATATATATATATATATAATGAACCGTCGCTGATCTTCAGTTGTACTATTTATTTGGTTATATTGAAATACGGGTCTCTTGGTTTTTAGGCCTAATCATAAGCGTAATTTGTGGGGGAGGGTACGAGTGGTACCTGTCCCCCACTCTTTGGACTGGGGGTACAGTACCCACCACTTTTTGAACAATGCCAATCAATATTTTGTTATTGTGCCTTCCCAGAGATTGCAGTCTCAGCCTTGCTTCATACATGTAAGAAATTGGTACCCCACTTTTTAGACCAAAGTTACGTCCCTTCTTCTTCTTTCCCTTCAGGCTCGAATTAATCCCTCTTCGGAGAGGGGTCAGCCACTCGGATCCTTCTCTTCCACTTGTTTCTTTCTTGAGCATCTTTACGTCCCTTAGCATAGTTACGTCCCTAGGCCTGCTTATAACACAACGTAGGCGGCACTCTTAAGGTAGCCTACTTTCAAGGGCCATAGATCAAGTGTCTATAGGCCTATATGCAGGGCCTAGGACAGGATTTGGAGGCCCAGGGCCACAACTAATTTTCAAGGCCTTTTTCAATTAAAAATAATAAATTTTGTGATATAATTTCTTTTATTTTTAAATTTAATAAACAGGATTTAGTTTATAAAATATCTTTTAAAATCGCTATGAGATCCTGCTCCAATGTCAACATGTCTCATAATATTTGAAGGATTTGAAAGAAAATTATTTGAATTATCTGATTCATTGTCAATTGTTAAATGCGTACAGCATTACATTTTCTTGGTTCAAAATTCGATTCTCTGTCACGTTTGTTACAGTCGTCAAAGTCTCTTGGAGGGTACTTTCTGATTGTGATGAATTTATTTCTCGAAGATCTTGAGTCTGGTTGAGCCTATTACTATTATAAGGATGTGCAAAGAAATTTGAAATTTTTGGCTTGCTAAAGAAGCTTCCTTTTGTCGAGCCAATTTCTTTCGTTTCTCATGTCCACTTTCGAATGATCTCTTCATCTTTCTGTAAGAGATCAAATTAAAATAATATTTAATATTTATATATAATATAATAGACTGATAGTTAGGGGGAATATTTGCTATTTTTTCAATAAAATTGACCATGTGGTCAATTTTGTCAAATTGACTGATATTGTTAAAAATATTTTAATATAGATTAAATATCAATTTAATAAGTTAAAAACAAACCCCCTAATCGTGCACTCGTCGGCCTCGTTCCGCTCGAATTCGTCCACCACCCCATTCATTTTCTACACTGCCCCCAAACTCCAAATCCTGGCTACACCACTGCTCTAAGAGACTAAGAAAGTAAGAATATTATAGTATAGGCCCTAGTGTAGGCTACAGTATGCAAATGTGCGTTAGCTAAAAATATTCGTTAGCTAAAAAATGCGGTTAAACATGCAGTAAAAACATGTGATGCACCGTCTCACGAGGTATCCCATGGAATCGAAAGGAGACTGTTGTGGACCATGTGATGTTTGGCTCTATCAACGTGTAACTGATGTTTTAAGCAATGGCTGTCTGTATATGTTCTACCAACGGATCTTCAGATGCGAAGATGTCTATGCCCGTGTACCCGTGGACACCACAGTGTTATAGGTCTCAAAGACGTCTGGTTAGCGGCTGGAGTGTGCAAACCGAGACCGCCTGTATCTCACCAGGACCATACACCACTAAGGGTAGCAATCGTACCAGGAAATTCAATAGTTTGTAGGTTTCAAATGGGTCAGGCACATAGTCGCTTCGACTAGCAGTGGACCAAACTGTAGCACGCATTGCCTTTTACACCCACTCTCACCATGCAGCACTGTGAAGTTCCAGAGTTCGTAGGTTTCAAAGGAGGTGTGGAAACAGACAGGTGTACAGGAATCAGACCATATGGAATGAGTAAAGGATTTTTTTCTTATTATTGCAGGGGATAATGGCAGGGGAAAATATACTATGGGGAGTATTGGCAAAGGGGTTATGGCAGGGAGGTAATAGCATGAGGTAATGCCCATGGGGTAATGTCCTACCCTAATCCATCACACACATATATATATATATATATATATATGCATGCATCCATGTATGTATGTATGTATGTAGGTTTGTACGTATGTATGTATGTAGACCCTATGTATGCGTGCATGTATGTATTTATGTGTGTATTTATGTCTGCAGGTAAGTATGTATGGGGCGATTGCAATTCACTCTGACAGGTGCGACCGTGTACTATCTATACCTGTAACAGTAATTAAAGAGCGATTAATTAACCTATCGATGAAGTCTCCATTGTCGCAATCTTCACGGGGGTCGAGGATATACATGTGCGCTTGTACATTGCTGCTTGAAAACATGGCTGCCCGGAAGTAATTAGTCGGATTTGTGTTCTCTGATCAGCAGCAATAGCACATAATTATGCCGATGAGACCTGGTATTTCAACGTATTTCGTGCAATTGACAGAAATAATTGCACGCGCCACTGTCTGCGGATTGCATTTGATCTACTCTTAGGCCCTATATGATGACTTCCTCAAGAATTCCTACCCTAATCCATCCTGTCCTCTGCCTTCCAATCTTTCTCGTTCCAGATGGAAACCACCTTAGCAGCTTCTCGGCCTCTTTCTCTCCATCTGGTCTTCTGGCAACCAGACTTGGAACTCCACTTTCAAACGCTTTCAGACCATGCATTTTATTCGATCGTGGTTTCAATCTGCTAGGTCGGGAGTGCCTCTGATGAGTCTGTCTTGAAGCGGTGCTATATAAATTTGCAATTACCATTGCCATTGGTATTTCGTGAAAACCCCTCCCGCACGACACGGCGCTCGTGAAGAAGCTGCAGTGCTATGCGCTTAGTTTTTAAGTATCTCTTCAGAAATTTTGAAACTACAATTACGATGATGCAGTTCTTTGTGATTGACTTAGAACAGTGGTTCTCAACCTTTTTTGGCACGCGCAGTGCTCGAAATGGAAAATTTTACGAAACGGAACGCTAGTCAAAGATATGGGAGCATTCACGTTAATTTCATAGTATTTTCCACAATAATTCATTTGACGAACCGGAACGGAACGCTAATTCATTTTGACAAACCGGAACGGCGTTCCGGTGCGTTCCGGTCCATTTCGAGCACTGGGCACGCGACACACCTAAACTTGCCACCAAATTTGGCGACACACTACGCAATCGTATGTGAACATTGTTAAAAATGTTAAAGTTAAACTAGTTTAACATTTTAAATTTTTAACATTTTAAAGAATGAAAATGTTCATGTTGAATCCTTTCCAGTTTCTACGTTAACTTAGTAGCATGCAGTTACTGAGATTTTGGTCCTGGATTTTCTGTGGATTATTTGCAAATGGAGGATCCACAGTTTTTGTAAGTGCATCACGTAAGCAGGCTGAGAGAGATCTTCTGACCACTTTATTCCTTTTTTTTCTTTATGTTGATCATCCGAGAAAAACCTTGCTCAGATAAGTAGGAACTATGAAATGAAACCAACTCTTTGATTGCTTTGCTCGCCAGCATGGGCGTCCGCAGGAATTTTTACAGGGGGCAAAATTTTTTACATGGCACAAAATTTTGTAGGAGGAGTAAAGTGACGTGTTTCCATATTCATGAACATAGAACACGTGACAACTTTAAAAATAAATAACTGTCAAGGACTTACCTAAATAATTAAGAGGTTTTTGCATTTAAAATCGTGTTGGGCTGTTATAATAATCATAGTAATAAAAAGATTTTATTTTTGTAACATATTTGCAAAATTCGGTGGCAAATGCCCCCTTGCCCTCCTCCGGACGCCCACCTCTCCAGTGTATTGTAATGTTCCCCTTTGTATGTCTTAGCCCAGAACTGAGTTCTTGAGGATTGCTTGTACATAACTTTCTAGATTTCTTCTTTCTCATGTTTTTCTTGATTGGTTTACTAAAACTAGCAGTGGCAGCGTCATTGTTTGCGTATTCACTATTGTTGGTGCTAGAACCCGTACGTCTCATTGCTACCAAAATTTGATTTCGCATGACCAGTAGAAGATTCGCAACATGTTCGCTTTATACTGATCAGTTTATCCTTTCCAAATGTTGCAATAATGGGTAAAAGTTAACATCGGCGCCATCGCAAACGTGTAGGGGTCTATGGTGTATAAGATAAACATCATGGCCACCTTAGATTACGATATAATAGAATAGATATTATAAATGGATTGTTAGGAATTCTCACAGCCTACGTCCGCTAAGCTTCAAGTAAGTAAGTGTAGGCCCTAATGTAGAAATGACGGGCGTAGGCTGTGAGAATTCGCGACGCACCAATTTTATCGCGACACACCAGCGACACACCAGGTTTACGCGACACACTGCCGGTCGATGCGCGACACACTAGTGTGTCGCGACACACCGGTTGAGAACCACTGACTTAGAAGACAGAATATTAAGTGTTTTTCCACCACCAACGAGTGTGATATAGCTGTCGACATGTATGCCGTATAGACCAAACTCACTGCCATCCTTCCTCCACGACATCATAGGCCCTACAATAGCGTCACCTTAAGTTACTCCACTCTCCACAAGTTACTCCACTCTCTTCGCTCTGCCACCCGTGGTGATCTCTGTGTTCCATTCGCACGCACCGCTACTATGCAGCAGCACACTTTCTCCGTGATGGGACCCACAATTTGGAATGGACTTCCTCCTGAGCTGCGATCTCTTCCTCAAAACTCATCCATCGCTTTCTTCTCTGCTCTAAAGACTGTTCTCTTTCGACGGGGTTGGGCTGGGAGCGCCTCTGAATAGCTTCCTTGAAGGGGCGCTATATAAATGCTTGATTGATTGATTGATTGTACTGGGTGCGATAATCTAGTGATTAGTGGCAGAGGGTTCAAATTCCCGCCATTGCAGAAATTCCGATTTATCTACGCCACATCCGCCTCTTAGTGCATTCGTCTATAAATTGAGCAGACTTTCGGTGAAAAGATGAGGTGGCGAGGAAAGGACTGGCCGCCCACCTTCATATGCCGGGTTAAGAAATATTTGTATATAGTGGCCAACACCCATTGTCGACTCTATGGGTTCATTTAATAGACTCCACCTAATAATTTTCAATATTTAAACGTTGACTTTTCATTATAATCAATACCTGAGTCTCAAATGTGTTCATTTTAGAAATGGAAGTCGTGTCTAATCTGCTGAAGCCCTTGCAAGGCAAACGACAGAAATGGACTGAAAAGCGGCTTATTATCAATTGATTTAGCCGTATCTCGGCTTATCATCGGATAAGCAGAAATTGCGGATCTTCTGTCGAACAACGAAAATAAGTTCAGTTAGGACTCAATCTAACTGACGACTACTGAGATTTCTCTTTCATTACTGTAATATATCTTACCAGCTACGAATTTCACCTCCTAACACTTCATTCCGTAACACAATGCGTTGCGGTAGTCATTGATTTGTGTAAACTGAAGCGTTGATGCCATAAGGCCGTGCAAGTCCGTATTGCAAACTTACGTACGTTGATTCTCTTACAAGTATTTAATGTCGACCTTTATACAAGTAAATCGTCTCAACCATAGGCGTAGACTCTGGGGGCAGCCGGGGCACGTGCCCCCAAAAATTGAGATGGACTTTAATATCGACCCTTATACAAGACACCCAATGCAACCATGGGCAGCGATTCCGGGGGGTCGAGGAGGAAGCGACCCCCACCTTTTAGAGTGGGGGGACACACCATACATCTGTCCCCCCAATTTTGAAGAAGCACCAAAAAATTCAGCAAATTTTATCGCGTGTGAGCGCGAAAAAAAATTTTTGAGAATGAATTTTATGGCGGAGAGCGCGAAAAAATTGGTTTACCTCTGTTTTGACCAGTTCAGGTCTAAACTCTTTTTTTGACCAGATCGTTTCTAAAGTGTCCCCCCCCACCTGTCAAACAAGATCGCTGCCACTGAATGCAACAAGTGTAGAATGAATAACCAAATCCCCTCCAATAGTTTGGACAAGTTTACGCCAGTGGTCTCAACACAATTCAGAATGTGTTGTTGTTGTTGTCGCACCAATTCACTATATATATATATATATATATATATATATATATATATATATATATATATTAATTTTAAATTAACAATAACGGATAACAATATATATATATACATAAATACATACAGTATATACCATGGTTAAATCATCCGGAGGAACACGTAGGCCACGGACAACCTGTTGTAGTTGCCAGTCTGTGAGTTCGATTGCATCTTTCTCTTTGTCCACCATAGCTCTCGTCTTTCTTGTGTCAAGCTTTATGTACTGCGTTTTGGTCGGATTAATCCGCATCGGATTTAAGGATATCCTTGTCTGCGCTCTGAATTCCGCACATTTTCGGTTCCTCCATTATCAAGGTCTGTCATCCATCATCAACTGCCTCACGCTCCTCTATCTATCACCCCTCGGGCTTTCCGGATATGCTGCAAATACTAAAAGTATTTTCGACACACTGTCTTCCCAGCTCAAATATGGCTAGTTCCTGATCAAAAGTTTGCATTCAGATATAGGCACCTACATGTAGATAATGAAGCTGTAGGTGATGCAAGTCTGCCTTTTGAAGTTGCCGACGGTCACCAAGCTAGATCAGTTGGGTTTCCCGGGATTATACTGAAGGCGTTTGGACAACTCCTGACCAATCCAACGTTTTTGCTGCCGCGCCAACAGCACCAAATATCGTTGCAGAATTGTATTCGTAAACTTAAAATTTCTTAGGCGCCACTATAAAGCTAAGCGCAGGGCACCAGCTTATTCACGAGCGATGCGTCGAGTAAGAGGGATTCTCCAAAGGGTAGTCAAAAGGAGGTCCGAGTCTCGTTGTCAAGAAGTCAGAGGAGGTGATAGAGTAGATGCTAAGGTGGGTGTCGTATAGGTCGAGAATTGGAGACCGAAAGATCAGGTGACTCGGGGTATGAATTCTTGAAGAGGTTAGACCAGTGGAAAGCCCGAGAGGTGATAGATAGAGAAGAATGAGGCAGATGATCATGATGGGTGATTGGCATTGATAATGGAGAAACCGAAAATTTGCGGAATTCAGAGGAAGATTGTCTCAGTGAGGTGCAGTGTGGGACAAGCCTCGGTTGGAGAAATTGTCACTTGAGATGAGTAGTGAACGGTGGTCGAGAAAGACTGAGATACGATGACGATCGGGTAGAACGGGTTGTCTGGATGGTGATGAGTTCGCGAAGATATTTAGACTGGGAGCATTTAACGGAGTTGTAGGTTAGTGATAGGGACTTTAATTTGGATTCGCTCTGGGATATTTAGCCGATGGAGTGACTTGAGAATGGAAGTGATGTGATATGCTTGGGCGTTCTGGTGACAGTTCTGGCTAGTGAGTTTTGGAAAAGTTGCAGGAATTTAGTTGGGTGGATTAAAGGTTGAGGAAGAGGGAGCTGCATGAATTGAGCTTTGAGTGGACAAGAACGAACGCGACTATTAGCCATCGCATATGTAGCAAGTCTCTCAAACAGATTTGTGAACCTTATCATTGGAATTTCACCCTATTTATTGCTCAAAACCACCGAAATAATATCGTTATTGTCATTTTCCATTATTATAAAGCAGGTAATTGTAATTGCAATCGAGAATTTATATAGCGCCACTCACAACCAGAGGCGCTCCCGACTCGGGTCAGTGTCTTCACTGACAAAGAGAAATGTTTTCAGGCGCTTGCGAAACTGGACAGGAAAGAGGGAGAGGAGGACAAGCCTAAAGCCTTGAGGGAGGCTGTTCCAGCGGGAAGGGCCCACAACCGCAAAACTACGGGACTGGGCAGTAGCAGTGCGCATCCGAGGAACAACCAAGTGGCCACGGGCAGATGATCGGAGAGAGGCCCGACCAGGCAAACTGGAAACTGGAGTACAGTAAGCCCTGAGATACAGCGGGGCTGATCCAACGAGACAGTTACGCATAAGGGAAAGGACCTTAAATTGGATGCGTTGGTGAATGGGAAGCCAGTGAAGGGAGTCCCGGATGTAGGAAGAGATATGGGCAAACTTCATGATGCCTCCTATGAGGCGATCAGCAGCATTAAGGATGGACTAAAGTTAAGATGTATTAGTAGAGGATTTTCTGTCTCCCACAAGCGGGCTGTCGTCTTTCCCTCCATTAAGCGTCAAGGTCTGGATCCTAATTCTCCAGCTAATTTTAGGCCCATCTCCAACCTTTCCTTCCTTTCTAAGCTCCTGGAACGGTGTGTAATTGCTTTTCAATTGGTCCGCTACCTCGAATCTAATTCCCTCATGCCTCCATTTCAATCTGGGTTTAGGAAATCCTACTCAACTGAAACCCTACTAGTCCGGCTCCTAGCTGACGTCTTCCAAGCTCTTGATCGTGGTCATGTCACCCTGTTAGCTCTCTATGATATCAGCGCAGCCTTTGACACGGTAGACCACTCTATTCTCTTAAATCGGCTATCTGTATCCTTCGGTATCTCTGATAGTGCCCTTTTATGGTTCCGCTCTTTCATCTCTGACAGGTCCATATCTGTGGTCTTTGGATCACATCGTACTCCTTGGGCCACTACCTCCTATGGTCTCCCCCAAGGCTCTGTTCTTGCTCCTCTGTCTGCTCTTCATCCTATATACTTCGGACCTTGGGGGGATTTTCCAGCAGTATGGGGTTTCGTCTCATCAGTATGCTGATGACACCCAGTCGCTAATTCATGGTCCAGCCTCTTCTGCTGTCCAAATGGTCGAACGCATCTTAGCAGCAGCCTCTGCTCTGGATTCTTGGCTTTCCTCTAATCGTTTGCGGCTGAACCCCGACGAGACTCAGTTTATCTGGCTCGGTGGTCGCCTCCAACTCAGCAAGATTGATTTTGAATCTCTACATCTTAGGTTTCCCCTAATTCAATTCTCCTGCTCTGTTCGTGACTTGGGGATTGTCCTTGACCCTACCCTCTCCTTTACTGATCAAGTTAACCTTGTATCCAGATCTTGCTTTTATCATCTACGCCAGCTCCGATCCATCCGCAAGTCTCTTTCATTTCATGCTGTCACTACACTGGTCCACGCTCTGATCTGCACTAGGGTAGACTTTGGCAATGCTGTGTACATTGGCCTTTCCTCCTCCAATATGCACAAACTATCCTTAATGCTGCTGCTCGGCTTATAAGTGACATTCCTAAGTTTGCTCACATTTCTGCCTTTATCCGTGATTCCCTCCACTGGCTCCCTGCTCAACAGCGAATTCAGTTTAAAACCCTCACTCTCATGCGCAACTGCCTTTCTGCCTCTGCTCCGTCTTACCTAATGAATGTATGCAACCCAGTTTCTTCCTTGCCTGCGAGGGCTTCCTTGCGATCTTCGGCTCGCGGCCTTATGGTTGTCCCTCGCATGCGATCTTCCACGGCACAATCCAGAAGTTTCGCCTATGTTGGCCCCTCTGCTTGGAACTGTCTCCCCTTGTTTCTCCGCCAAGAGCTTCTTGCCCTCTCTCCTCTCCAGTTCCGTAGACGCCTGAAAACTTTCCTTTTTGCCGGTGCCGGCATTGATGCGGGTTGAAAGCGCCGCTGATTTGAGTGGCGCTATATAAGTTTTCGGTTACAATTACAATTACAATTACAATTACAAGATGGAGCTGCAAAATTATAATAGGCCTAATAATAAACACAATTATAATTATAATTATTAATATCAGTAATAATATGTAGTAAATAGTAAAACAGCAATAACACTGATAACACAAAAAATAATTATAGCGTTATATAAAATCAGTTATAAACTTATAGTAATTATAATAGTATTAACGATTACAAACTAGTTGGCATTATTACTCCTTTTGTGACGTCACAATGTGGACTTTAAATACGTCATTACTCAATTTCAACACTCGATAGATTCTTTAATTTTAATATAATTTTAATTAATGTATTTAATATAAAGATGTATTTCCTCGGGTTCTTTTATTGATTTCGTCGCAAGCAATCGATTTGCTCAACATCCGCTGACAATCGATTGATATTTCTTTTGTTGTTGAGAGGCGACGTTTGTTCTTCTGCAGATTCTGTTGCTCACCTTAAGAAATATGTCGAAGAAACGAACATCAAGTGAATCCAGTAATGACGAGCAAAAGAATGAAGCCTCAGACTGTAAGTTCATTCAAGGAAGTTGATCCCTGCTGTTTATGAGAAACTCTTAGTAATGCTTGTTAGAACTACGATCAGGCTAATCTTAGCTCAGTTTTGTCTTATTATTGTGCATATTCAGTAACGTACCGTACGCGGAAGCACACAATCAGCTCTTTGCATAGCTTAATCATCAACTTAAAATACTAAATTTAATCATAATTAAAGAAAAGTAATTTAGAATTTCATTTGTTTCTCTTGCAGCAGCATTCCATCAGGCTGCTAAACGTGCCAAACTTAGCACATTGAGTGACACAACGGTAAGCTACATTGCACTGAAAATGCAATTCATAAATCTGCCTTGGATCTAAACATTCTTGTGTGAACATTGTGGTTTATAGTCCGATATTTTCCATGCTTCATCCATTAAAATTGATTCATTTACATTTAAGAATTCAGATTTGAGACACTTCAGCAGTTTATTCACGAATGCATCGTATTCCAACAGAAAGTCGAATTCATACTCTACAGACGTCTCATAAGCGATCATTTTAATTTAGCAAAAGCTGGTCATTTTCTTTAGTAGGGCCTATAAAATGTTGCGTTCGTCTTGTAACTCTGCGATCGAGGCTTCTAGCATACTAAGCAAAAATCTGTGTAGCTTCTTTGTCAATGCAATCTTTGGAGGGTTTCACGTAAAACTTTTTACACAAAGTAAATAGCTGGAAAAACGTTAGAACACTAGTGAAAGTTTGTTTGAAAAACAGGTATTTTTAATCTGCTTACTAATACCAAGCAAGTAAATTTAGTAAAGATAAGCAAAACCTTACTTCTTAGAATTCTCATGGACGCGCAACTTAAACAGCAAGAGCTGTGGAGTAAGTAGGAAGTCATTTGATGCTGGGTCCACTTAAACCTCATGTCTTTTTAATGAACTTAACCTGCTAATGTAAGTTGATAATGAAAGAGTACTCTACCTCTGAACGGTTCACCCGACTAGAGGCGCTTTATAAATGTTTAAATACAATACAATACAATACTTGGATAGCTGTGATGTTTACGAATCCCCTTAAAAGGTCCTTCCACATCCTTGATCTTATGCTGAGGAGTTCTAAAGAAGTGCTTTAGGGGAGGAGGATAGAGTAATGGTAACATATGGCCAGGAGAGCATTAGTTTGCGGTTCGATACCCGTAACCCCCTCTTTGGCGGCGCCTTGCATGGCTGCCAAACCGTGTGTTTAATTAAGATCTTGATTGTACTGTCGTGTTTAAATGTAATCTTACTGCGTACTTGTCAGTTTGAATTAATCAAAGATTATAATTATTTTGTTTGACCGTTCAATAATTTAATAATAATAATAATAATAATAATTTAATAATAATAATAATAATAATAATAATAATAATAATAATAATAATAATAATAATAATAATAATAATAATAATAATAATAATAATAATAATAATAATAATAATAATACGAGGACGGCGTGCTCCAAGCTTAGGCTAAATAGGCCTACACTTCTGTTTTATAGTGTCTTAGATCCTGAGGGATTTTCGTACCTCGGGCGCAAAAAAATAATAATAATATAATAATAATAATAATAATAATAATGATTATTATTATTATTATTATTATTATTATTATTATTATTATTATTATTATTATTATTATTATTGTATAATAATATTATTATTATACAGATGTGATAATTATCTTCTACCTGTAGCTACAAGATCTACCGATCGAGCTACTCGAGTGTATTCTCGTTAAAGCCGTTTTTATGGAAGTGGAGAGCATGAAGCTGGCCAAAAGTGTGTGGAAAGAAAAAGCTGATCTTGTTATAACCCGACTTCAAACTGTCTGCTCGCAATGGGACAGCATTCTTACGACCAACTTCTTTCGAAATGAACTTCAAAGAAGCCTAGACGGTATTGGTTAGCTCATAAAATTGATAAATTAGCTTTATCAAATGCGTACTAAAACGAAATTGGAATTACGGTCAGTGCGTAATTCTTAAACTTTCATTCGAAGTGTTAGCGACTTCCTCTTTCTTATCCTCGGCATTCTATGGTGGTTGGCCAGATCCCTCCTTTGCTGCCTGTTCTTCCTACTCAGGGTTTGCGGTTAGTATGCTCTTCATAGCTTGACTGTCTCGTTGGCGCAATGAAGCCGATATCTATGTACAGATTCATTCCTATAAGTTCAGATTTTATACTACTGCGGATTTTAACCCCGACCTCTCGATTGATGAGCCAGCTCGGTAACCACAAGATCATCGCTCATCCTCATACAAACAATGTATAGTTGTACACACAGACTAGTCTAGAGAAGTAACAGATCAAACGGACGGACGTCTGCAGGTCTGCCTCTCTGTATGCGAATTTAAATTTCCAACACTATCATCTGACACATTGACAATGTTCTTTGCATAACCAACCTAACTGTTTTCAGCTTTTTGTTCATAGTAACCGTGCGCATGTAAACATAAATTGCGATGGAGCGTGTACCAGGTGTTCTTACTTTCATTTTCTTGATACTCTGTTTCCAACCTAGTTTCAACTGTAGTATCCCTAGTGCTTTCCAACACCAATATTTTTGTTATGTCGCTGTTCTTAAATGTCTAGTTTAACAGGCATACGAAAGTTTCATCTCCCATATAAGAATGGTTGGACTGTAAATGAATGAATTGTTAGGAACTTCAAAGGCGTTACTTGAAGCATCTGAAAGTATATAAATTATATATATGTAATAGGCTATATATGTATCTGAATGTATACTTATAATAGTACAATACACACATAAATACACATACACAAATGCATACATACATACATACTTACATGCATCAATTGCAGCAACATCATCATCTTCATCATAACCACCACCACGATCTTCATCAGTTCAATGCAAGCACGTTGTCGTCAATGATATCCATGGCTCTTGTTCGATTAACGGCCGTATGTAATAAAAATTATTCAGAATGATTTTAATATTGCACTCAACCTGATTTGTCAAAGATCTGTTCACAAGGCCATTTATTTATATCCTCGTAATGAGTCCACGCTCCATTTGTTCTAACACAGAAAACTAGTGGACACACGGCATCCACAAGTTCCTTGTTCACGTTTCATGTTTAATGGTTTCAATTTCACTGTTTATTTTACTTCATCCTGATGTAGCAGATGTAATTTAGTTGAATGCCTAGCAAGTATGTACACGTTTAAATGCATGCATTCGTGTATTTCGATAATTCTATTTCGCTTATGAAAATATTTGTTTAATAAGTGTCATTTCTTTTGCATAATTCGTTTAGTTGTGAAGACGAATCGCTTGGAAATTTTGCATCAGTCTCCGATCCAGCCAGGAGTCATCAAAGTGGTTGCAATTAAAGATGAAATATTTATGCTCTATGCGCTAGACAATGAAGGCGATTTTATTAATGTTTACGACCGCAACAATCTGGTAGATGCGAAAGATGTCATCCCGCTGCCAGGAATAAATGTATCTTCATGTGGATTGGCAGCTTGCAATGTGTCAAACAGTCTGTACGCAATAGACATGAGATTGGAGAGAGCAAACGATGAATGGCAATGTCTTTCAGTCTGGCGCATTACGAAAGTTGAAGAACACCAGTTTAACGTATCGCCCTGGGTTAGGGATCTGAGTCTGCCACTGTCTAATATATCCGTAGGCGCTAACGGTAGCGTATTTATCTTCTCAGTACCACACCAAGAATCGGATCCTCCCGTAATAAGCATATATAATGCGAATGCTTCCTTGCAGCATAAAATAGTGTTGTCCGTAGATATGCGTTTCTACGTGGGTGATGAAAGAGTAATTCAAAAATCAAATGGAAACCTTGTAGTGGTTTCTATTAACAGCCACTTTCAAACAGAATTAACAGAGATCGATATGACTGGGAGAATGATACGTCAGTTTCAGTCGTCAGTTTGTTTCGGTTGTACCAGTGTGAAATTAGCAGATATTTATGGGAGAATCTTGATATCTGATTCATCTAAGAGAATTGAACTTTTAGATTCGGAATTTAATCTCCTGGATTTTACTGGTCCGCAGCTGGCTGGGGGCAGTTTCAATATTGACTATGATACGTATTACAATATCGAACGGAATGAGATGGTGGGTGTTGCTTATCACGGTGGTTTAACTATCTTCCGTTTCATAGAAGAGTAAACCACGCAGAAGACTGTTAAAGATGGGAACAATTTCTGTTAAATAGATTAGACATCTTGTGGAATGATCGTATAATAGCTATTATTATCTGTAGTTTTAAACAACTGTGTGCAAATATCTGAAGAATTATTCGTTTACATAATTCACATAACTTAAAAAACAACTTCGTTGTTCTTTACATCGCGCGTTTTCTTTCACAGATGCTGCTCTTAATCTCTTGAAGACTTCATAAGGTCCCACTGCAGTTTACTTTGGCCTGGTCTGCAGTGCGAAACTGCATCAAAATCAAAAGTTAGACAAAATGCCTGGAGGCAAATATTGAAAGGCACTGAATTCGTATTTGTCAGATGTTCATATAAACATTTCTAAGTGGATAGTTGGTGCTTTAATTTAGAACAGAAAAGGCCAGGCGTTGTGTCGCTTAGTGGCTTGTTAGATAGATGTCCTGATGTCCTACCTGTGAATTGATTAAGTGAATTCTCATGTGATTTTAAACATTTACGCAAGCTAAGTAGGACAATTTATTTGACTTTAGATGTTCTTGTGTCCCGAGATCCAAGAATTCTGGCTTAAAGTCTTGAGGAGAATATTATCGAGATCAGACAAAAGGCCACTATGTTTTGGCAACACGTTGTTATGAGAATGCGTCTTTCCTCAGTGCTATTCTTCTTCTATTTTTATGGCAATTGGCATCTGTCGTAATCATGCTCCCCAGGTAGCAGAATTCTTTAACTTGCTCTATTCCTCTCCACCAATTTTTATTCTGACTGTAATTTCTTTTCCTTTACTCATCCTCATTGCCTTCGTCTTCTTTATGTTTATTTTCATACCATAGGCCTATTCAATTGAAATGGTGTTTAGTCGGTCCATAATTATCTGTAGGCCTCTCTGACTTCCCGCCAACATCTCCAGGTCATCTGCGAACCTGAGAGCCCTAATCAGTCTGCCTCCAACCTTTGGAGGTAGACTGTTTCAATGTAGTTAACATTAATCGCGATATTAGAATATACTGAAGGTGTTCAGAGTGACACTAAATTGGATGAGAAAAATTCTGTGTCCTATGCAGCCTACTGTTTTGTTTCCACATTCCGATATTTCTAGCATAGAAATATCTCTGTATTTTTGGAGATCGGAGTTCATTTTGTCTTCAGCCGAAAATCATGATAAAAGAGATCACATAATTATTGTAGCGCATGGGTTCATGTGTTTCTACACTGTCCTATTGGTCTCTTTCAGCTGTTCGGTGTAGGCGGAACACAATCTTCAGAGCACTCTTGTGAGGTCATTCCTTCCTGCCGTCACACTTTGCGATGTGTCCAATATACGGAAGCTTCTTGTTTCAGCCAGCTCTGAGACCGGATTCTGTCTGGTGTTATAATATTTCTGCGTTGTTCTTTTGTGCAGAACATGGCATTCACATGATTCCCCTCAAGGAAAGGTTATGAAATTGGGCAGTTTTAGCGTCCAACGATGTAGCTTAAGGGTGCACAGATAGTGTGTATATTTTGAACAGACGGGTATTTGAGGGATTAGCCTTCACGATTTCACGATACAAAGCAGAAACACGAAAACAGATATTGCGATAATGGATGTGCTGGTTAACATTCCATAGACTTTCTTGGCACTGTATGAAGAAATCTAATTTAATTCCATGCTAAACCTGTTAGGCCTAAACGAGCAAGCTTAGCTAACAAAAAAAGAAAAGAAATTGATCTGGAAGTGATTAAAACAAAGTCAGGCTTTAAGAGTGGAGAGTGAGTCCTAGATGTTTACTATTTTAGAAACAGTAATAGAGAAATAGTCGAAAGTTGTCGACAGCTTCCAATACTTCAGGGAATGTCGCCACCATACCTGGTCAAAGACTGCGTGCCAGCGTCTTCAGCGCCTGGTCGGTCTCGATTGCGTTCTGGAAAGAGCTACAACTTAGTGTGGTCGGGAAAGGCCACTGGGACGCGTAGAACATTCAGTGCATCCGGCCAAACCGTCTGAAATGAGCTGTCGTCAAAATCCGTGTTCGGAATTTTCTATCGACAGCTTCATGAAGAAATTAAAGACTTACCTGCTTACGTCATATATCTGACTAAGCCGAGCTACTATAGAATTTGCCGTGTATTTAGTTATATTAACTTGCGCTCAATAAATCTTAATATAAAATAATGATGATGATGACGATGATGATGATGATAATAATAATAGCAATAATAATAATAATAATGATGATGATGATAATAATAATAATAATAATAATAGCAGTAGTAGTAGTAGCAGTAGTAGTAGTAGTAGTGGTGGTGGTAGTAGTAGTAGCAGCAGGAGTAGTAGTAGTAGTAGTAGTAGTAGTAGTAGTAGTAGTAGTAGTAGTAGTAGTAGTAGTAGTAGTAGTAGTAGTAGTAGTAGTAATAGTAGTAGTAGTAGTAGTAGTAGTAGTAGTAGTAGTAGTAGTAGTAGTAGTAGTAGTAGTAGTAGTAGTAGTAGTAGTAGTAGTAGTAGTAGTAGTAGTAGTAGTAGTAGTAGTAGTAAGACAGCATCATCATCATCAGTCTGGCTTGTGATAGAAATGCACTCAGGCAGTGAAGTCATAGTGACCATACTACATAATCCTATTTGATGAAAAATCGTCGATGAAACCTACAGTCATACGGTTGCTTCTTAAAACTGGCTTCCCTTATTTTATAGGATTAAACATTATTAGGGCCTATAGGATTATCTCTTGCCGTCGGTTTGGAACAGATAACTCGATTATCGGTTACGTGTTAAAATTGACTTCACTAACATAGAATGACAGTAATAAGATTATCTTCTAGGCTGCAGGTGTTGGTTGACAAAATAGATCTCTTGGGACTGACAGTAGGACCACACCTATCGTCTTCGAGACCTCTGAACAACCTTATAATGACGAGTAGCTGTAGACTGCGTGTGGCAACTAATAAAGTTAGACAGATCTCTGCGCTATAGATGTTACTAGACATACGAATAAGTCCATGCCTTTGTGAGTGCTCTATCCAGCTAGTGCATGCTGTTACCAGACACTATTATGAAGAGGGTATCACAAACTGTCAAGCAGTGGCTGTCGGTGACAGTCACGCAACCAGTAGCCTATTAATAAATAGACCTGACATTCTGATCATCAGTTTCTCGTTCATCGCTTCTACCTGTTGGCAGGCAAGAAGACCGCTCGCAGATAACGACATAACCCTGGAAAGAGCCTGTGAGTGAAAGAACACTTGTGAGTCATTTTCCGGTAATATGTCACATTCACTAATTCAAGAAGCAAAATTTTTTCCTCCAAATTACATGTAATTTGGTTTTTGTTTGGAACAAATCTTCAATATTTCTATTTCACAAATATATATTTGGTTTTGCACTAATATGTAAATGTAACAAATTTTTAGTAGGAAAAAATAGGCCAACTAAGATATTTTTACACTCCGTTACTGTACATAATATGAGACATGTATAATATAGTAAACAGCTTCCTCTTGTGTATCCTGACATACCAATATGTTTTTAGTATTAATATTTATAAAATAAATATAAAAGACATTACAACACAAATGATAATTTAATTCCATAACAGTTTTAATTTAATTAAGAATTGTCCACTTCGTTACTGAAATGGAAGTAACCAATGTTAAGTTGAATATATTTTTTGGCCAAATGACTAAGTAAAAATTACTTAAGTCAATCATTCCCAGTGATCAAATAAACAGAAAACATTCAAATATTTGTAATGTTGTCCTAAAAATCTGCTCATAACATCAAAATTACATCAAAATTACCCCACAATTGTAACGAAGCGGAATCTACTCTGTTACCATTTTTCGAGAATTGGGCACAGAATCTGAAAACTATACACTAAGAGTAGCATTTATAGTAACGGAGTGGATAGGTAACGGAGTAGACAAATTGTGCATCAGCACGGTAAATACCATATTAATTTTTATGCGTCCACATCAGTCGTCGGTACACTCATTATATTGCTTATAGGCCTAAACGTTATATTACAAATATTATTACAATTAAATTTATTGATAATCATTGCAAAAATGCAGTAACGGAGTGGATGTAGAATAAAAAGCACATTAGGTACGAAATAAATGAAAATTCGTAAGAAATTTGCCTTAGCATTGAGATCGTGTATTAAGACATACTTACTTACTTAGATCTTCACAGAAGAGATGAGTTATGTCTCGCGCCCAAAGAAATAGAAGGGTTCTGTGATACGAGATAATTTTTACATAGTAACGGAGCAGACATAATTTTCCAGGGACAAGATTAAAATTTAAAAAAAATTACACTGAAGATCCGGTTCACCAAGTTGTATTTAGAAACATACAAGTATATATAATACAAAAGAAACGCATGAATTTTTTGCTTAGTACAAATCATTTTGAAATTGTGGACAAGAACAAAAGTACTATATAGCCTAGGGACGGTATCGGAGTGAAACATTTTAAAATTCAAAATAAATTTTAATAAATTATTTTATTCCTCTTAATTACTTTAAAAGTTTTTAAATTGTTGACTGATCAATAACATTTTAATTTCATCACTTAGGCCTACCGTTATAAGACTAGGTATTGTTTTATGAGAAATGACCGGGGACAGCTGAATTGTCAATTTATGCATTTACCGGAAAATGACTCTTGTACGTGCATTAAAGTCACCTATAAAGGGTAAACTATCGTTTTAACGGAATTAATTATTTCGGATTTCTTCCACTACCGTTCTAACGGAATTAATTAAGAGATCAACGATTAAAATATATATTAAACTAGAAGCGGAATCAGCGATGATATTATAACTAAAACTGGGAGCTGGATCAACGATTAAAATATAACTAAAACTAGAGGCGGGATCAACGATTAAAATATAACTAAAACTAGAAGCGAGATCAACGATTAAAATAAAAATTAAATTAGAAGCTATTTATTCCGCTAAAGTGATAGTGCAAGAGCCTTCATTGATATCTCATAAGCTTCTCATCTTTCGCCAGTTCGCTCTCCCTCGATTTTCAGCAATCAAGCTCTTCTAAACTGATTGTTTTCTTTCCCGAAGTGTTTAAGCCAGGAATGGGATCGAACTTTTCTATTTAACATAACCTGCTTCCGCTCTTGCAACATTCAACGACTGTAGACGTCGATTTCCACGGTATAGCGCCACATCGTTCTTCCAACTCGATGCCTTTGAGGGCATAATTTGATAGAACGCAGTGTTTAAATTGGTCTTAATATTAATAAGCATGTTGTGTAAAGGCATTAAAAGCAGACGAAGAAAACCTATGAAATAACGACAGAACATAATTTTATGAAATAACGAAAGAACATAATTTTATGAAATAACGAAAGAACATAATTTTATGAAATAACGAAAGAACATAATTTTATGAAATAACGAAAGAACATAATTTTATGAAATAACGAAAGAACATAATTTTATGAAATAACGAAAGAACATAATTTTATGAAATAACGAAAGAACATAATTTTATGAAATAACGAAAGAACATAATTTTATGAAATAACGAAAGAACATAATTTTATGAAATAACGAAAGAACATAATTTTATGAAATAACGAAAGAACATAATTTTATGAAATAACGAAAGAACATAATTTTATGAAATAACGAAAGAACATAATTTTAAATTTGTTTCAGCTGAATTTCCGTTCTTCAGAACTGTGAAACGCGACGTGCTTTGGAAATCCGTTTCAGTGATCAAGATGACAGTGTTTGGGTCTGTTATTGTTACGACGATCTCAGTGTTATCAGTAGCTGTAAATACTCTATTCATTGTTGCTGTCATTATACGCAAGAAACTACGATCGGATATGGTCAGCCGACTGGTCTTCTCTTTGGCTGTGTCTGATCTCTGCAGTGGACTGTTTATCACAGGAATCAGTGCTGTCCTCTCGTGGTTCGATATATCAGCTCGAATTCCCAGGTATGTTAATACTCCCATTATGCCACTAAACAAAATTAGCTTGACACAGAAGCCTGAATAAACAACTAATCTGTAATAATATTTCTAGTAGGCCCTAATTGTTACAATCCTGTCAACACTTTACCGACGAGCGTGCACTAAAATGTACGAAAAACTAATCCCCTTGTCGTTAAAAGATTCAGCTGTCTAATAGCTAATGGGCCGATTACAGCAGCAATGACTACTGATGTAAATAAACATGCATCTTTAAGATACCGGGTACTTACATTTGGGCAATAACCTGAATGGATGGACCATATATATATATATATATATATATATATATATATATATATATATATATATATATATATATATCACAGGATATATATATATATATATATATATCACAGGATATATATATATATATATATATATATATATATATATATATATATATATATATATATATATATATATATATATATATATATATATATATATATATATATATATATATATATATATATATATAGGCGCCAATGGACAACGAAATCAAAAGCAATGTCAAGCTGCATTACGCTCATATAGAGGGAGTAAGCTTAAATGATTCTATATTGGCTGTGACTAGCGGACCACCAGGCGGGCCGCTAGTATTTCTAAACTCGCGGGCCGCCTGGCGGTCCGCTAGTCAATACGATATTTTATGACTAGGCCTAGCGGACCGCCAGACGGCCCTGAAATTTCAAATACTAGCGGGCCGTTAGTAACGTATTTGTGCCAGAAGCCCTTTCAAATCCGAATCCTTGGGCCAAAACGTTGGCTACACTAACCCTAAGACTAACCATAAACGTGTGAAACCTGTCACTGAAAGACCCCCATTCGGTACGGTTGCTTTGTCCTTCGTTTTTTATACTTTCTGCGGCCATAGGCCCCGCTGCGTTAGCATAATCGCAGCGAGGAATATCGCAGTTCATTCTTGGCACACTCAGCCTTTTTCTGCACATACTTTTTCTTGGATTATAACGTCTTGGCGTCACGCATTGTAAGAATACTAAACTTACTCGGTTCATACAGTTTTTTTGAATTTTCTAAGTCGTTTAAGCTAAAAATTTGACCAACATAAATGAAACTGTCCGTTACGGCCGCCATGTTGCTTATGAAAGTAGCCACGTTCTCGAATCACGTGACATCTTACACGTGACTGGCGGTCCGCTAGTTTTTCGAAACTTGCGGGCCGCCTGGCGGTCCGCTAGTCACTTCGTTTTATATTTATAGTTTTCGCACTAGTACAACTATGACATGACACAATCCATTGAATTCAATCGTTTGCGGGATCATTATTTATGTATTTATTAAGGCAATTTATATTGCACCAGTTTTGTCTTCTGCGCTATCCTCTATGTTGTTAAATGTAACTGATAACAAATTGCTATCAGTAAGCAAAATAGTGCACCGAAAACTAGAAGAGTCACCAGTGTAGGTCCCACGCACACCCCTGTAGCCTAACCAACTGATTCACATCCATGGTTAGCATAATCATATTAAGAGTCGCTGGACCAAGTTGCGTCGATAGCGTAGGGCGACGACAGACGACAGCGTCCGCGACACGCGATAACGCCACCTTCGAGCGGTCCCACGTAGTAGTAACGCAAAGGCTTTGGGTGGCTGCTTAAGGCCTACTGATATTTTTGGAAAGTACAGGTGGTTAAAAGCTTTGCCGTCGGCTTCATTTCTTTATCCTCGTTCCACTTTGACTTCCTTCACCTGAATCGTCTATTTCACTCCGTTTTATATGACATCCTGTATTCCTACCTAAATTTGTCCATAATCGATCGCATCCATTGCAAGACAGTGTCGTCCAAGGTAGACTCCGATGGTTTGGACTTGTGGAGAGGCTGTCAGCTGACCGAATTCTACACAATGCACTACCTGCAAGATTCGAAGGAAATGGAAACGGAGGTATAGGCCCTACCAAGATTGAACTGAATAGACAATCTAAATTAGGACATAACAAGGCCTGGAATAACGTTAAGAGGTGCACTGGACTTGACAAATGACCTAAGGCAGTGAGATCATATGTTCGTAACCATCGCCGCCAAATGGCTGGCGTCAGGAACTGATGATGATTATTTAATCTTAGCCTACTTCTAACTTGTCTGCTTAAAATAAGAAAAAGGGGAGGAGGAAGAAGAAACAGTAAAAGGAGGGCGGATGACCAGTTGTTTACCCTTTACCTATAATATTGACTACCTGCCTCACAGCGCATCTCCATAGAGTTGCTTCTCTTGTTTGGCGGTCTCTCTCTGGTGAAGCTCCGTCTTGCCTATCTGATCTCTGCTGTTCGCTCTCTGGCCTAATGTCCCGTCGAGTTCTGCGTTCTGCAACTGGGGGTGAGCTGTTGGTCCCTCGGTCCCGCTCCTCAATTAAACAGCGTCGTGCCTTCTCAGTGGCTGGCCCCTCTACGTGGAATGGGCTCCCACCTTTTTTGCGCTTTTTTCCACGAGGCAGTACTGTTCACCTGCTTTCTACCGCCTTCTGAAGTCTTCTGTTTTTAACCGTGGCTGGACTAGGAGCACCTCTGAGTAGATTTCTTGAAGAGGCGCTATATAAATTATCAAAATGAATGAATGAATGCGTGAATGATATATCCATTGACAGTATAGGTCAAAGCAACCATTTTGCGGCTGACGGCGTAAGTGGAATCTTACAGAAAGGGCAGATAGATGTTTCAAGAGATGATTTGATTCCTTGACCTCTGGGTTGAAATCCCAAAACATAATGATCACTCAACATCTGACCATAGGTTTATTGGGGTGCGCGATAGAAACATGTTATTTACTGTGACTTTGCGTTCATTTCCAGGGCACTCTGCGTGTTTGAAGGCTTTAGTATCCTGCTGTTTGGGAGGTCAGCCAGCTGGCACCTGGCAGTGATCTCATCCATCAAGTGCTACACGATTGTCAGACCACTGACTTGTGTCACAACGATGACTGTGAAGTTTGAGGCATTTGTCTTTATTTCGCTGTGGCTGTGGAACAGCGTGTACGGAACAACTGTCATCTACCAGAACTACGGCATGATCGTACATCCGGTCACCTACTACGTTGTTTTCACCAATCCAACCAACATTCCGCTTTGGGTCGCTCTTGCGTCTTCTATCTTGTGCACAGCCATCATCTTCATATCGAATGCGATTATCTTCTATACGGTCTATAAGCACAAGCAAAGAATCAAAGCGTCAGAGACAACCTCACACTCTCCACAACTAGCAAGCGAATTTATGGCAAGTGTCAAGGCGTCGAAGAATATCCTGATAATCTGCATCGTCTTTGGAGTGACGTTTCTACCGTCATTTGTAGCGCTGTTCATTGTTCAAGTCCAACCAGTCCTTCCGGTCTGGTACATATTTCTGTGTCATTGGGGATTCATGTGTCACGCATTCACTGACACACTACTCTACATTGTTCTGCACAGAAACGTCCGCAATGAGATTCGCTGTATGTTTGGATGCGCTGCGGAAGTAGGAAGTGAATCCCAACAAAGATGAAGCAAAGTCACTAAATATAGCTTATCAGTGTGTTGTGTTTGAGCTAAAGACTAAATTTAGTAGTTGTAGCTGTGTAGCTGCAGTGAAAAACTGTGTCACGTTAGATTCTGTATTGACCGCTGTATGATGTAAACTGGAATGTCTACCAGTGGAAAGTCTAGACTCTAAAGGACTGTTCTGGATATTGACCTGATTACAGATTGATTTTGGTGCGTCATCGGTTGAAGCCTTGTGCATTAGCCACCGACGCAATAGAAGTTACTAATTACAATTACCTTAAAACAACAGCCCAAGCCACGGATATATGAATATATGCGTCAGATCTACTCAAGAATTTCTTGACGGAATCTGCGATCCTCCGGAAAATGAAGTGCTGACCAACGATATGGACAAGTAGGCTAACAGTAGAATCTGGTATGCAACGGTATCTCATAACTAACAGGGCCACTACGTCGACCTAACCTTACGCTCTGGAGAAATTATAGAAACTGAAAATAGAATGCTCTTAGGAAATTGAAAGTGAACTTTGATTTTAAAAAGTAACAAAACCAAAACGAAGTAACGAAACCTTAAACACTTGGTAATCAGACAAGACACTGATTGAGGCAACACATTTGAGTAAGCCTATTACTGTTTAATGTCTCAAATTGTCATGATAAATGTTAGACCGACTACAGTTCTTCATTTGTTATTGAAGTCCGTAGAATCTTACTGCGATTCGTTGTGTAACATGAAATCGAAATCACCAGATCGGCCATCGAGACTGAGATCTCAAATCACAGAACATCATGGATTTAGAAGAGAAACGAAGTCTTTTAACCCTCTATGAATTCGACTTTGCAAGCCTACTCGTGGGCATCATCATCATCATCTTGGCATAAACCAGACTCAGCCTTAATTACTTTGCACGTTTAATAAGTGCTTGAATAAATTATAAATAAATGAAAACAAATGAAGCTTTCGCAGCTTGTCGCACTGATCCACATCTAATGAATCTGATTCTGATGTCGCTTCACCTTTGGGTGAACCATTGATTAGTAGATTATCCACGTCACTCTCACCCTCAGTGTAGCTGTGTCGCAGTACATTTAAAAGTTTACGTTAAATCATCATCATCATTATCATGATCGTCATCGTCATCGTCATCGTCCTCCTCCTCCTCCTCCTCCTCCTTCTCCTCACCACCACCACCACCACCACCACCACCACCACCACCACCACCACCACCACCACCACCACCACCACCACCACCACCACCACCACCACCACCACCACCACCACCACCACCACCACCACCACCACCACCATCATCATCATCATCATCATCATCATCATCATCATCATCATCATTATCATCATCATCATCATATTCATCAACATCGTCGTCGTTGTCGTCAGGAGAGCAGACTGCAGCTCGTTTATTTATGCCAAATCCAATTTGACGGTAGGCTTTAAGGATAGACTCGGCATGACCTCAGTCTCCCTGTTATAGGACCAACTGTTGTATGAATGCATCAAGACATTTAACATAGCACCAGACTAACTACTTCTCAAGAGCGCTGCACACATTAGTAGAGCCTACCCGGAGTCAGTCACTAAGGAGTTACCGAATGAGTTAAAAAGTTAGTGACTGACTTAGCAATTCAGTCGAATAAGTTACATGCTTATCAACTGACTAAATCGCTTAGACTTATCGACTGACTTACCGACTTGCTATCGACTTCTCGAGTAATTAGGTATGTCTATTAATCACCTAACAGTATATTGCATATTACCGCATACTGTACTGACAGCGCCGTCATTCATTCATTCACTTTGATAATTTCTAAAGCGCCTCTTCAGGAAGCCTACTCGTGGGCATCAGATGGGACCCATATGGGTTCTATACGGGTCCAATACGGGAATATTGGTCCTTTGTATGGGCTCCTTTCCACGTGGAGAGGACAAACCGATGACTGTGAATTGTTAATGTGAATTTATGAAAGGTATCAAGTCCAAGGCCAGATTTCTCTCGGGAACGCAAATGACCGTATATTTCCCCCAATTTTACAAACATATTATCAATTTTCCTGGCTTCATCTGCAGTTAGCCTATATCTCTGGCTGAGTCGTTGAAACCAGTGTATTTTCAACAAGACGTTTACATACATGTACGATGAGACGCCATTGAAGAGACGATTAAACCAAGTGCGTGACGTCAGGTAATGTGACAGACATCCGAATGGTGGTAGTAAATAGGCCAGTGCAGTAAAGTACCGGTAGTAAATAGGTAGGCTAGGTAGGTAAATAAAGAACTGGTGATCTGATATCGACTGATTCGTAGACACTTAGTCTGTTGCACTGTGAAATTAAAAGTCTTCGTTTAACTCTTTTCAGTTAGGAGTAGAGTAGAACTGTTTTCTTTCAACTCAACGTTTATCAGTTTCCTCGAGAGACTTCTATAGCATCGAGCATTACATGTACGTCATGTTTCTTAAATTCAGTAATATGAGTTAGCCAGCTGCTGTCAACGTGCCACAGCCACAAATCATCCACAATCCCGATGCAGTCATTCGTAAGCACCCCGCTGAGTTGCTATAATTATGACAATGTCATTTATGCTGGCCTAACTATTTTCTGCACTATCCAACTGCAGTCTGTATCAATGTTGCAGCGCCTCATATTCCTGTATTCGACCGTTTAACTTAGTTTGAGCATACATACAGTCTTATGCAGGCCGCAGGCGGAACTGCGCTGGTTACTGAGCATACATACAGTCTTATGCAGGCGGAACAGCACTGGTTACGGAGCATACTGTTGAGAAATTCGATTGTAGGCCTACATAGCGTTGTATATCAGTCATGTAATTCGCGTTGATTATTGTTGCCGGTGTTTCGCCTCGCTGTACCTACTCACTTCTGTTTACCTCTCTGTATCTGCCCCTGTGTATCTCTCCTTGTATGTGACTGTCCTTTTTCCGGACAATCCCCTCTTCCAGTGTCCGGACACCTCCTTGTATATCTCTCTGTATGCTTCTCCCCTATATCCTGACAGTTCACTGAGTGCAGTGTCCGGACAGTGTCCGTACAGTTCATCGGGTGCAGCCACTGATATAAATACCTGAAAATGTAGCTATGTGCGGTGTGTGTTATTTGGTTCCGTGTCTTTAGTTCTGCGTGGCTGTCTTAAGAGATAGATCGTATAAAAAGTTTTAGTTACCGTACGTTGAGATAGTCGAACTGAACTGTGTGGAGCTGAGAATTGTCAACGTTTGTGTTCTTCATTGATGAATAAAGAATTGAGAATGTTCGATTGTCGTCGATGCCTTCAGATCCCTGACCGACGGCAGGGGGCCGAAACCACGTGCCTAAAGACCGCCCGCCGCATTGAACTTTAGCAAAATGTCCGCCTCACCTTCGGCCTGGTAGAAGTTAAGCGAGGTGGGCTGGGGAAAATTTGCTATAATAGGCTACATGCAGTTTTATGCAGGCGGAACAGCACTGGTTACTGAGCATAAATATGCCTACAGTTTTATGCAGGCGGAACAGCACTGGTTACCTATAAGAAAACGCGTTGAAGTTATGGTCTTAATACTTTTGCGTAATTGTCTTGTAATTCAATTTGCAGTAACAATGATATTTGCAATTACAATCCACCCGAGTTGTGAACAAGTTGCACTTTGGATTTATAAGAGCGAAAAAAGGATTTCCCATAGGCCTAAAGGTCAATTGATACACAGAAGTGACAG
This sequence comes from Allolobophora icterica, assembly GCA_963556255.1. Taxonomy (NCBI): domain Eukaryota; kingdom Metazoa; phylum Annelida; class Clitellata; order Crassiclitellata; family Lumbricidae; genus Allolobophora; species Allolobophora icterica. The sequence continues at coordinate 41,592,962 of OY744616.1, forward strand.
CCTGTGAAATTAATTTTTCGGATGAACGAAATAATGGTGTTAGACTCCTGAGTAGTTTAATACAAAGTCGTTCTTTATAACAATGTAGGCTTTAACTTTGAGATACGTTTGCAGTCCATTTCTAGGTCGCCGTAACATAGCAGAGAGGCGCCGTCAGGCTTAAAAAATTGGACGCACACCTCTCCCGTCTCCTCCCATCCCCATTCGTCCTCTGTCTGCCACTCGTAGTCATACACTGAAAATGACTCAGAGTCAGGGCCACCGACAGAAATTCCGGGCCCCTAGGCAGGGCAGTGACGGGTCTCTAAACTATGATTAGGCTTTATGAGAAAAGTTGATTACGGGCCCGGCCCGGGCCCCTAAAAATCGGCCCGGGCCCCTAAAAATCGCTGGAAAATCGCCGGGCCCCTGGGCATTTGCCCCCTCTGCCCCCTCTCGGCGGGCCTGCTCAGAGTGACTCATAAAAGTACAGTATAACACAAGCATATGATATCATATGATATTATTTATATACATACTGTATAGTAAACCAAAATTACACAGTAAAATTGTCAAAAATATCGATGCGATGCCTAATCCGTGTGTGTATTTGATCTGGTGGGTGGACGCACGTGCGTCCAGTACGTCACGCCGCCGGCGCCTCTGCCACAGCACATGCTGTTAACCTTGACTGCAGGTGTTGCTTGTATTCCCATATTCATAATTTTTTATTGCAAGGAGTAAACGTGCGTGAACACGTTCCGTGTATCTGAAGAAAATCTATATTACTACATGAAATAGCATGGTCTGTGTGTGCAACTACCAGAGCATGAACTACAGGTGTGAGCAGTGGCGCCTATCTTGTCTGAGAGGTGGGGGGGGGACAAAGTCGGCTTTGGTCTGGTTCATGACCTTTTCTTAGGAATTTTTCGCGAGAACAAAAATTTTTACGCGACACTCCACGAAAAATTCGAATCCATCAGCAAAAAAGTTGACGACTTTTTTTAGTCATTCACCTTTTTTACAACTTTTTTACGATCTCGCACCAATCTGTAATCTGATTATTACCTTTCTTTTAGAACGTCATCGCCCACAGCGTTCGTTCTGACTCTTCCGCGAAAAAGTTTAATTCATCTGCCAAAAAAGTTGATGACCTTTTTAAAGTCCTCCGCCTACTTTTATGACTTTTTACAAATAAATCATCCCTTCAAATTACTGACGACCTTTTTTTAGCAATTCTTCTCCGATAAATTTTATTACCTTTTTCCTTCAATTCAAGTACCTTTTTCTTCAAATTTTGGGGGGGACACTTCTGCTCAAAACAACTCATCTGGTCAAAAATGGAGTGAAACACCCTTTTCACCCTCACACGCAATTACATTTGTTGACATTTTTGGTGTTTCTTCAAAATTTGGGGGACCGATGTATGGCGTGTCCCCCCGTTCTTAAAGGTGGGAGTCTTGTCCCCCTCGACACCCCGGGATCGCCGCCCATGGGTGTGAGTCTATGTTTTCTTTATGGACTGTGTGTGAGCTGACGTCACATATTAGCATAGGCTGTAGATATATCAGGCTGTGCTACATTTTACACGCAACGTCAGTTTGAAGGTTTTCGTAGAGTATTTACGCATTATGTGTGCCTTCAGATAGAGTAAAAGCGGAGTGAAAATAGTGCATGTCTAATGTCTGCGATACCTTACGCAATCGGTTTAGCTGGTGCTCTGTATCTGGGAAAGAAAATCATCGAAGAGCTGTCATCGGGTGAAGATGCACAGTTGGTTCGAGGTAAGTAACATCATCATCACTCATAAGTCAATTTTGGTATTGAAGCTCAGGCCAGCAGATTAAGAAATAGCAATAGACCTGGTTGGCTCGATAATTGTCTTATTTAGTTCCCGGTTTTTTAGGCTTAACTATCATGATAATAATTACTCTTGTAGCATATCCGTGGTTACTAGATGAGATCGCATGGGCTCAATAGGTTTTCCATATGGAAATATGGGTCCTATGCTAGCTCAATGTGGACATGCTGGCAGAGATAACAGTAAATTTATTTGAAATATGCAAGGTAACACAAGACCCATTTCACTTAAACTAAATATGACCCATTATATAGGCCTATATAATATTCTTTGTATTCCATTGTTTCATTGATTCATTGATTTCTTTTGATGTTGAGAAGTCAATAAACAGCTGTTCTATTCTTTTTTCTGAATGAGAATCGATGAAAATCGAGAAGTCGATGAAAATGTTTCAGATTGGCACAACTCCGCAGATTTCAACGACGCCGTGCAGCGATTTCACGACAAGTATGCACGTGAACCCAGAGAGAAAATTGCAGAAGCCATGAAAATTCACCGATCATTCATGCTTGAAATCGAGAGGCATTTCCAACGACGTGGCATCTGTCAATATCTCGAGTATACAGGAAGTTCATATGAAGGAGTGAAGGTCAGAAAGAGTAGCGAAGATGACGATCTGGAATTTGATGTAATGATGATCATTAATAGGCACAGCTATAACTTGAATGCACTGAAGATTGAAGATAAACCTGGCTACGCTTGGTTGCAACTTCACAAAGAGCATCAAGCAAGTCCTGGGCTGAATAAGGTCTTGGGCTACTGGGATATCTTTGGCGTTTTCACCGGCCAGAAATACGTCGATGCATACAAGACAATGGACGTCTTCGAAAGTGAACTGCAGAAGTGCATAAACGATTCTACGCAGATGAAAGGAACGGTGAAGTTGCGTCGTCACGGACCGGCCATTCAGCTGGATGTGCATCCGGACAGTGGAGTCCTTCTCTGGGGTCCTCGCTTGTTTTCAGTCGACATTGTACCGACATACAGCGTTGGCGGAGAACTCCACGTTTCGAAACCGATCAAAGGTGAGTGTATGCCGAACGATATGACTTGGAGAATATCTTACTCGCTGGAGGAAAAGAGCAAACTGCATGGAAGCTACAAGAATGTATTAAGAGTTCTTAAGGTTCTACGCAATCGTGAGTCAGGGTTGGCCAAGTTGACTTCCTACCATTTGAAAACAGCAGTTTTCTACCACATGGTGTACAGATACGAGGACTCAGACACAATTGGAAAAAGACTTTTGGCGGTGCTTGGCATTCTGGAACATTATCTTGGATCTGGAAATTTTCCACACTACTTTATTCCGGAGATCAATCTGCTGTCGTCAATATCAAATTCAACCAGGTCAAACATTCAGCAGAGAATAAAACGGCTTCGAACTAGCAGAAAAAATCTTGAAGCTATTCTAAAAGCCTAGAATTAGCAGGACGTTTTCATTTAAATAATTCTAGTACTATTTACTGTTACACTATGAACAGAAAATGATCCTTATAATATAGGCCTATTCCAACACCTAAGGAAAAATCTTATTCATGGTTTTAGTAAGAAACTACAACAATTCTTATTTAATAGATAGTTCTCCATTTTGACTATATTTTAACTATAATTTCTGGTCGATATGATAAGGAAACGTTGTACTCGAGACAGTTTATTTGCCCCTGAAAACGTATAGCCTAAAGGTTGTGTACTTTCGCTAAGCGACATTTTGCAAGGGCAAATAGGGCATTTGATACTAGTAACATCAGTGTGGCGTTTTGTGACAGGAACTGTTTAGAATTAAAATTTAGCTATAGTCACAATTAAAATAGTTTCAGTCTGATCTAAAATGTTTATATTTGCATAGAAAATTGAATAGGGCCTAATGTTATTATTTAGGGGTTCGTTTAACCGTTTAAAATGTACTTAAATATGGGATTTACAAATACTAATGTAGGCTTAGGTCCCTACTGATCTTGTAATTGAACTCTAATATTGACTGCTATGCAATGTGAGCCGCTGTAAACCAGTTTTACTGAAGTAGGCCTATAGCCTACCGGTACTCTTACAGTGACTAAACAAACTAAGCAAACATTATTGGCTACTCGCTAATGCATGAGGCATATTAGCCAAGTTGTTTAAGATTCGTTACACTAGTAAATTAATGGTAAAGTGTGATCGTTTAGCCTACATTGGCCTGACGTAGCCTGGTTCCAAATTGAAAGAAACAATTTTACTTTCTCTTGATCTTCATTCTACAGCCAAGGAATTGGTTTTTGATTATGATCTCCATAAATGCATAGGCAGTTTTATTGCGCCATTTCGAAAGCGAATTCTACGAAATGCATCACAAATCATCACCCACTGCAGTCTCTGGGTGATGATGTTATGTTCTGAAACATCACAACATAACATCCTCAGTTTCTGACGCCAGCCATTTGGCGGCGATGAGTACGAATAAATATTCTCCATTGTCCCCTCAGATGTTATGTCCTCATATATTCTGTCAATCCAGAGTAGTCTTAGTCTGCCTTTGTTGCTGTTCCCTTCGAATCCTGCATGCATATAGTGCATCATGTGAAATTCGGTTAACTGTCATTCCCTCTACAGGTCGAAACCATCGGAGTCTTCCCTGAACGACTTTGGATCTCTATAATGATTATGTCATGTCATCATTTTTTAAAATTCTTTATCGAGTATTGTGAATATGTATGCGCTGAGTAAATCTGTTACGATTATAGTTGACCAAATAAGCCTCTTACAAAGGACAGTCTGCATGAAATTAAAAACATCAGAACATAATTATACGCATTGGATATATAAAATAATTATCCTGGTGAAGTAGACTAATATCGCAAGACAAAATCGCAACATAAAGGAGGCTCGTCACTGTAATCATAAGTCACAGAAGCAGATTTTTTGTGGAACAGAATGGATTTATTGTTTTCTTTACTTTCACAAACTCCATGAACTCTGAATTTAATTGAACCGTAAAATCCTCATCCATTGCTGTTCCTTATAATCTCAGATATGACCCGGTTAAGAGATTTGATTCCCTGAAAGAGCATTGAATATGCCATGCATAATATCATACTTCATATTTTAACTATTTTTGAAAGGCTTATCGGCATTTATTTTTATTTTGTGCCCATCAGAAGTGAATTCGTTAAAGTTTAATTTCATTTCTGTTCCATGTACATATATGAAATTGCAAGTGTGAATATAGTTTACATGACTGGATTATTTTAAATTTAGGCATAGTATTCGAATTGGCCTCCGAGTCATCATAAAATTTATTCTCAGAGATGCGTTGTCGGTAGCAATATGATTATTACTGGCGCACGTTTGAAAAATGCTTAGCCATATTTTCGCTCAATTTTCTGGCTCTTGTCGCTGAGCAGCCGCCCATCATTGTCTTTGATGGGGCTCGAGACTCGTGGCATAGCACAGCGCAGTTTCCGGAAGTTGGAAAAGGCATCTTTGAGTTGACCATTACGAAGGCCAGTTTCAGCCTCTGTGGCCAAATCATCCGCCCATTGTTGGCGATCGCGTCTCAATGAGGCTTTGGCCTCTTTTTGTAGGTGTTTGTATTCGTCTTGTTTCTTGTCTATTCTGGCCCGGCGCTTTCTCCTGACCAGCTCCCAGGAGTCAGAGCTGATCCATTCCTTCCTGGCTGGTGCTACTGTGCCCAGGTGTGTCCTGGCAGCCTCCGTGAAGTTGTTGCGGAAGGATTCTCAGCTGTTGTCCGTCAGTGCCAGATTCACAAACCTATTGCCGATGTCATCTCAAAAGCACGTTCAATTACCGGGTCTCTTAGCTTGTTGATGTCGAATCGGGGACTCTGTGTTGAGCTTTTATTGCGTCTACTCAGTCTGATCTCCAGCCTGGCCACCACTGCCCTGTGATCCGTGTCAAATATTGCACAAATATCGGTGGATATCCTTCATTTTGAACCACGAGCCTCCTAATCTCAGTCTGGTTCCCAGGCAGAAGTCAATGAGTCTCTCCGTGTTGTCATTGGCTGTGCCGCTTCCGAAAGGCCCCACGATGTGTTTACAGCCATCTCTATTAGTACCGGAGACAGCGTTGAAGTCGCCAACACACACCATAGCAGAACCCCGTTTCGCAGTCCTCACTGCGTGTTCCAAGGTTTCATCAAAGGCATCCTTAACGGATTCTTCGGCCTCATTTGTGGGCGCATAGGCCGTAACGATGGTCAAGTCCCCGAATGTATAACCAAAGGTGGCCATCAGGACTCTGCCTCCACACTGCCATATATCTAGAAAACAATTAACACATGAGCAGTTTTTATATCCGCCCGCAGAACCGTTGCCTCCACGAAGGTCTTCCGCTCCCTTGGTCGTTAGGGTCTTCGCCCGTAACCCTGGGCAGGGGCCTCGTTATACCTCGAGGGACTAGGTCCCCGGCAGGATTTAGTTACCGACAAGCGGTATCCACCCCCGCGACGTGGACGCACCTACCGGGAGTTACCCAGTTAAGCACGAATGTCTAACTGGGCTGGGGGGGGCAATATTTGACAACTGTACATCAATTGCCAGGTCATACAGAGCTGGATCAAACCAAATAATTCTGATAACTTTAGTCGGATTAGCAGCTTTCGACCTGTTGATGACATTTCCATCAGGTTTGTAACCAGACCAGATGAGTTGCTTACTTAACGGGTCTGCTGTCGCCTAAGCGTGACGCCATTCTGCCACTGCCAATAGGTCTACTCTGGCAGGCCTAGTGTCAGTCCAAAGGCGGAGGAGGACGACCTCAAGGCCTCTGGCAGCCATGATGATGATGATGAGTTATCTACCCGAAGGCAGGTTCATTGGCTTCATGCCACCCGGGGATTAGTGAGGTGGTTTCCCGTTGCCTTCCTCACAGAAAATTGTGGGTAAGCAACTTGTCCAAGGTCGCAACGCGGTGGCTTGAGGTAGATTAGAACCTGCGACCCTCCGGTTACAAGGTACAGTACATACAGGTACATACATAGACGTGTTCTGCTGACTTGTAGGAACCGTAAACGCCGTTAGGCCCTAATAGAATTACTACGCTGACATACTGAAACTGATAGCTAGTAAAACGATTGCATTAGGCTATAGTCGTAGTAATAAAAGCAGAGTAGGTTCATTCAGCTGTTTCCTAATGTTGAGGGAGGGATGGTTTCCACGAGAACAGAGCCGTGAACATAAAAAACCTTGATCTCTATTTGGTCTATCTGTTAAAATTTTTACACGAAATAAATATTTATAAAGATTTATAATCTTTAAGTATACAACTTATGCCTGTTTGCACGACGCACTGGTCCTCGAGCCATTTTAGTTAAGACATATTAGATAAGTTTAGTTAAGCTATCTAATTGTACTAATTTTTCCTCCTTGTTGCGTACCCCTCTTTAACCTGCTTATTGTTTAGGCTACTCCCACTAGCATTTAGCCACTTCGAAAAACTTAGCATAGCTTCCTCCGCCATTCATTGTATCCATGATACTTGACTCAGTTGGGTGTCTCCACCTAGCGGGATGCCAATCCCTTAGGAGCCACCCATTGCTCCCGCTAATAACTCATACATCACCACTTGCAATATGACCATCTAGTGTCATTGCCGTTAATAACTTTTCCTTCATTACGTGCATTAAGAATCTCTAGTGTTTTTTTTTATCTACTCACAATTGCTATGCTGTTATTGATTGACACTTATGTATCCTTGTGAGTTGTTACCGGCTGCAATAAAAATTATTGAATTGAAAAAAAAATAATCAATTCGTTTATTCACAAGCTCACTGAGAAACCGCAGTAAGTAACACTGAAACATTGAAACATAACGGTATAATTATCACGATCTTATTGAAAACGCGTCTTGTCAGCCTGTTAGGCGCCCGCTAATTTTACATGCTGTCCCTTAGGGACAGCAGTCAAATTAGCGGGCGCCTAAAATTAGCGGGCGCCTGAGTCGACCTAGAGGGACACGCGTCATTTCAAGATCTTATGAGTATTACCATTCATCTATCCCCCTCCCCTAGGGGCAAAAACCCGATTCCATTATCCATTATCTGAAACATTGTTTCAGCAATTTGTCTCAGTTCAGGCAAACCACGTTAACAAGGATGTTAATTTTAATTGACGGACTACAGGTACAACTAAATAAAGTCAAATAGTCAAATAAGAAGAAGTCAAATAGTCCTGTTATTAATGTTATTATCATTAACTAAAATTAATACCAGTTTTATTTGCTTCCTGCAGTCGAAATTATATCTAAAAGTTTAAATTCAGTAGGACAAAGTCCGTGTTCTTCATGATCTCTGTTAGTGTCTCAGTGACCCAACTTTCAGTAGGCAACCCTAGTCCTAAACTTGACACTCACCCGGGTCGGGAGCGCCTCTGATTTTGAGTGGCGCCATATAAATTCTCGATTACAATTACAGTTACAAACTTAACCTCATATATAGCGTCTTAAAACGGAAGTGCCAGCTCATAGCCTGATAAAGCACGAGGGCCCCAAAGGGTCTATTTGAGTAATCTGCGAAGGCCATTATTTGTAGTCATGCCACTGGACAAAGGACATGTATAAGATGCGCCAGAAGCAACGTTTCATTGTTGCCAAATTCGGCGAATGCTTTGATCCGATGTCGGTGCTAAGACAGACGACGTAGGCCTACAACGTGCAACAATGCAACAGCCGCAAGCGCTTTTATTGAGGACGGTGAGAGCGTTGAAGAATGTCACGACTTAACGTTTGTGCAGACCGGGGACTTTCCTTTGCTTTTCCGTGTGCGACAAAGCGTAGATGATCAGCCTAAAGACCAACGTTTGTATACTTTTCGGCGGATGTTCTTAAGTAGAAGCTGTCAGAATGGCTGCGAAGACTATTACAACCATCTGCGTTTTACTGTGCGGTAAGTTGTCTAACCTAATTTTCCATTCTTTATATTTTAGGATTTTATAAACTACAGATGTATTTAGTTTCTATGTAACATGATTTGTGTATTCGGATTTCACAACAGACTGCATCAACTGACATGGAACACACTCGATTCCAGCTCGTCTTTATTGTCACGCGCGCAAATATATAAATTATGTATATACAGTATGTATCAATCAATCAATCAATCAATCAAACATTTATATAGCGCCCCTTCAAGGAATCTATTCAGAGGCGCTCGCAGCCCAACCCCGGCGAAAGAGAAAAGTCTTTAGAGCAGAGAAGAAAGCGGTGGATGAGTTTCGAGGAAGAGACCGCAGCTCAGAAGGAAGCCCATTCCAAATTTTGGGACCAACGACGGAGAAAGCACGCTGCTGCATAGTAGCGGTGCGTGCAAAAGGAACAGAGAGATCACCACGGGTGGTAGAGCGAAGAGAGCGGTGACCAGGTGGAACAGAGGCACGAGAACAGAGCTCACGCAGATAGAAGGGAGCACAGCCAAGCTGACATTTCCAGACAATGGAGGCAACCCGGTAGACAATGCGTTGCGAGAGTGGTAACCAGTGGAGGACATCACGCATGTATTCAGAAACATGGCCAAATTTAGGTATGCTCCCAATCAAACGCGCAGCAGAACGCAATACGCGTTCCAGACAGTTCAGTCGAGTGAGGGGAAGCCCAATATAGAGGGAGCAGCAATAGTCAAGCCGACAGGTAATGAATGCATGAACGAGAGTAGCAGCAGATTGGGGGGAAAGAGAGCGGGAAACAACGCGAAGCTGTCGTAGCTGAAAGTAGCAAGCCCGGCTCAGCTGCAAGATATGCGGAGAGAGGGTGAGTTCTGAATCCAAGATGACGCCAAGATCTCTGACGGAGGTGGAAAAGACGATATAGGGGAACTCAGAAGTAAGACAAGCATGATCAATCTTAGCAAGCTGCCTAGGGGTGCCCAGCCAGATATATTGAGTCTTAGTGGGATTCAAGCGAAGGCGGTTGGAAGACATCCAGGCAGTCAAAGAGTCAGTGGAGTGGCACATGAGGCGGACTGCAGCGGCGGCGTCAGAGGGAAAGCAGTGGGTGTAAGCCTGTATATCGTCAGCATATAAATGTATGGATGACATGTATGTGTATATGTTCGTATGTATGTACGAATGTATGTATGTATGTAGGACCTTTGTAGGTATGTATGCGTGTATGTAGCCTACGTATTTTTTTACCCCGACATGTTCCATAATTCGTTTATGTATGCAGGTATGTATGTGTTATATGTTTGTGTATATGTACGTATGATGCGTACATATATATACATGTAACGTATGTATGTATGTATGTATGTATGTATGTATGTATGTATGTATGTATGTACACACGTGTGTTTGTAATATGTATATGTATGTATGTATGTATGTATGTATGTATGTATGTATGTATGTATGTATGTATGTATGTATGTATGTATGTATGTATGTATTTATTATGTATATGTATGTATATATGTATATGTGTATATGTATGTACATATGTATATGTATAAATAATAAATGCACTAATGTATGTGTGCGTACGTATGTATGTATAGGCCTATATGTATACATGTATGGGACACGGTAGCCGATTAGTTCGAATGCTCGTCATGTAACAAAGAGAGTGTATTTATGAACGCACAGTCTGTATGCATCTATGTGTGAACATATTATGCATGCATAATTGGATAGAGCAGGGCAGCCGATCAGTTGAAGCGCTCGGCTTGTGACACGGAGAGTATAAGGTCGAGCCACCATTGAGGCGGTTACTGAGAAGCTGTTTCTCAGTAATATATCAAATCTAGATCAATGCATATATAAAATATATATTATATATAATATATACATACAGTAATATATATATACAATATATAATATATGCATACGTTCTTTCGTACATACATACTACATACATACATACATACATACGCACATACATACTGTAAACACACACACACACACACACACACACACACACACACACACACACACACACACACACACACACACACACACACACACACACACACACACACACACACACACACACACACACACACACACACACACACACACACACACACACACACACACACACACACACACACACACACACACACACACACACACACACACACACACACACACACACACACACACACACACACACACACACACACACACACACACACACACACACACACACACACACACACACACACACACACAAACACACACACACACACACACACACACACACACACACACACACACACACACACACACACACACACACACACACACATATATATATTATTTCCAAACAGGATATCATCATATTATATAAATATATAAATATATATATATAAATTATTTCCAAACAGGATATCATCATATTATAGGCCTATATATATATATATATATATATATATATATATATATATATATATATATATATATATATATATATATATATATATACATAGGCCTATAATATGATGATATCCTGTTTGGAAATAATTCCTAACCCTAGGAAGGTTTGCCGCATATTATGTTGACACAAGGAGGCGTTTTTAAAGACAGGCGTTTTTAAAGACCGAGGTCAAGTAAATAACTGTTGAAAGTGCCTGAAGTCAAATAGTCCTATTATTATTGTTATTATCATTATTATTATTTTATTTATTTTTTTATTAATTCTTTATCAGACTCCGCGGTACTTGTAATCCCTCGGTATTTAAAAAATAAGGCCAGCATTTTCCTTCATTGATGTCGTGTCATCATCATCATCATCGTCATCGTCATCGTCGTCGTCGTCATCGTCGTCGTCGTCGTCATCGTCATCATCATCATCATCATCATCATCATCATCATCATCATCATCATCATCATCATCATCGTCATTTATTACTGGTTCAATAGGGGTGACAAATTTTTCCAGAAAGGCGAATTCAACTTTTGAGTCCAGACCTTAGTAGGATCAGAACAATCAACTTGCACAGCATAGACGAATCACTGAAATCTTAATGAACTACTCATCTTTCGTTGGGCTTGTGTAGGCCTACTGTGGCTTTTCCGTGCTCTACCAATATAATTATCATTGTGCAATGCCAGAATTTTATTAAAATCTCACTTTATGACTTTGAGAATGATTTAACTAAAGCGCACCATCAGTCATCCGCTGGTGCTCTGTGCATTTATGATAAGGCGCTGTAGAAGTTCTTTGATCAGATAATGCGTCATTGTTTGAGTAGTGAGTACGATCGAATCATTGACTTAATAGTAATCAGACGCAAATGATTTTTTATTTTAATTTAGGACTAATCGTTATAATTGGTGGGAAAACTGTCCAATACAAAGAATGCATCACAGACCAGACGTGCTTCACCCTGATCGTAAAATTTGATGGCAATAAAAACTCAAGCCTGAACGAAGCCAGAGACAGCTGTAGTCAAATCGGATCCACGTTGGCAGAAATCACCAGCAACGAAATTCAGAACTACACCAGTCAGTTCCTAAAAAGCGCATCATCAGTCATTGCAAACGTCTCTCAAAAGAACGTCCTTGTGAATGCAATGAGACATGACAACGGAACTTGGTTCTGGGTCAATGGAAATGAAGCAGGTGAGACTATGCGGCGCATTGATCAACCATACCTTTTAAGAACAGGTTTAAAGACGTAGGCTATATGCTGAATCAAACATAGATCGAAATCACTGAGAGACACAAAGCACAAAATAGTTAGACACACACGGTAGTCTTCACTTGTCCTTTTCTACATATGCATGTATGTACTTACGTACGGTATATGAACACTCATGTAGCACGTTTTAAGAACCTCACAAAGGCTCTATAACACGGCCATTTTAAAAAGGTGTGTGTCCTAAGAATACGCATGTGAATATGTAGATGAAAAGGCTATTCATTCACAATAATTATGGGCGAACGTAGGTACCTAAACGAAACGAGTTATGATTGATATGATAATTAATATTATGTTATAATGTACATGTGTGTCTCACTGTTGTTCGCCTTCTTAAAAGGTGCTATATCGATGAACAGATACATTTATACATAGTGTATTGCTTCTTGACCATACGATAGCGGGTTCGATATTGCTGCGACGACTCTCGATGCAATGACGTCGTGCAAGATGTTTGTTCAGATCTGCCTCTTCTAACAACCTACGACTATAAATTATTTTCTGTATCCCTGTTAACAGACAACATTACCATCACGGTTCCAGAAACTGGAAATCAGACAGTTGTCCGAATGGGAATATTGAGACTCGTCAACAATTCCATAGTTGTCGATTCAAGAGCAGCTACTAATTCCACTGGATACATCTGCGAATATCCAAGTTAGTTATTTTACAGCGTTAACTTCTCTGAATCTTTGAGGAAAGGCTACAATTTTATTCAAGCAAATTAACTTTAAATGCAGACTGCAGAGAATTCCGAAGTCGTATTTACAAAAATTCCTTCATGCAAATTGTTATTCCAAATGCCTTTTGTATTTTATAAAAACCAATTCGCTCAGAATTTTCTGACCAAGACCTGCCTTGTGGGGCCTCATAATAATTCAGTTATGTGAAAAAATACTTTCCATTGGTGGTGAAGTCGCTGGCACACACAGTAGCTTTTCAAACAATGGATGTAAATGTACAAATAGTACTAGTGAGCCTTTTTGAAATCCTCCCGTGGTTTATCAGGCTTCAGAAAAGTTTCGGCAGGGCTTCCAGATACGGCATAACTCAGTTGCTGCTGCCGATGGGTTTTCCTGACCAACAAGACTTGTATCCGTCCGTAGGTATTTGTCGTAGGATATGATGCAGACAGGCTTGATAAATTTTTAAATTCTTTAGTTTTGTTAAATGACTGTTCATATTGACACCCGGTCTTGGTCTTGGTCTCGCAAGAACTTTGAACCTCAAGACCAAGACCAAGGCTTTGAACCTCAAGACAAGACCACGACTTTTGGTCTCAAGACCAAGACTTTTAAAAACGAACTAGAGTACACTCGAGACCAAGACCTTCTCGAGGACAACAAGTCTGTCCTTATTTTATATCTGGAACCGTTTCTGCGTGGGAGAATATAAATTTATAGGACCCTTTTGATAAAGTAATCTTAAAACAGATTCTAGAAGTTAATCCCAAGAAATCCATGCCATGAGATGTTTCTTTTCCAGATGCAACTCTTCCAGTTACAAATTGCTCCTTTCTTCATGACGACAGATGCTTTGTTTTCTCCAACACGACACAAAACTGGTTCAGTGCAAGGAATTACTGTCTAACTAAGGAAGGAGATCTGGCTTCTTTGGAATTCATAGCCAACAACAGCAGCGTGCTCGATTTCCTAAATACTTCCTTATGGTTCAATGGATATACATCCTACTGGATTGGCCTAAGACAAAGTTGGTGGATTTGGGAAGGTTCAGGTATGAAAATGCACTGCGTTCATGTGTAACTTTTCAGTCTTCTAGGCTAACAATATGAACAAGCCTTAAGTATATGTTGGGTGGTAAATGCTGAACATATTCCTTCGCGGAGAATTGGTTGAGACATCTGAGGCGTTTTGTGTGTGGATGTCGTCTTACGCACTAGGGTGGATTGTGGTAATGCCATTTATGTAGGTCTCCATCTTTCTCGAAATAATCAACTTCAGTTCCTTTTGAACGATGTAGCTCGGCGGTGATATGGTTGTTTTGACGTTCCGTCCTGCCGCAATGCACCGTAGAAGCTTCACCATGGTCGACCCCTCATGCTGGAACAGGATTTCGTGCAATCTGAGGCATGAGCTTCTTCTTCTAGGCCTATGCCTCTATTTTACAAGCGGTTTAAGACCATTCAATTTGATCGTGATCTTGTGCATATGTCCATTAAGTTTTTGCAACGCTTCTTCAAGATTTGCATTGTATTCGGTCGATTTTATTCTTGCAATGCCCTTAACTCGTGCTTATCACCTCATAGCTGACCTCTTTCAAATTGCTTATCCACCATAGGCTGCCTCTCTGTCTTACTGGACTGACCTTCTGGACATTGACCTGATTACGGATTGGATTTGGTGCATCATCGGCCGATGTTTTGTGCATTAGACAGGGGCGCGATAGAAGTTACTGATTAATAATAGATTTCAGTTTGTACTTTTGTCGCGGGCTTCTGTCATTCTAGTAACGGTTCAGCGAATCCAAATTTATCACATCTATTACACAATCAGATTTAAATATTGCAGAATTTTATTAAACGAATTTCTGTTTCTTGTTTCGCCTACACTCTGCTCAGCTGTTACGGTTACTCTCCGTAGCTGGAACTTTTGATTCTCTCATATCCGATTTCCATCTGGCTTCTTTAACGGTTTATGACTGACTTCAATTTTACTTGAATCAGTCATCGATTGATGCTTTGTGCAGCATCATAACAAAGGCGCTATAGAAGTCATTAAATTGGATTAGCTAATATATGAAGCTATAATTATGTCTTATCAAATTAATTCATGAAATATTTAAGTTTGTCGTGGTAATAAACAATTCCAATATATTAATAGTCTGTATGAAAGCATCAAGTTCCACTTAATTTCTGTAGGAAATGAAGTTCAATATACAAATTGGAAGAGCGACGCTCCTATTAACAACACAGCACTGAGGTGTATCAGCCTAAACGTCAGTTCTTCCTCTGTGGGACAGTGGACGAACACCGACTGCTACAACGCCAGCTCTCAACTTAATTTTCTTTGCCTCTCCGGTCAGTACCATAAATATTCGCGTTAATGTTACAGGTAAAGGTAACTTCGTTCACGGGAGTCTAGTGGTCAGCGTGCTGGACTGAGGTCGGGTTCAAATCTCCGCCAGGGAAGAAGTTTGTTTCGAGATTTCTCATTTCTGTTCCACCTGCGCCCCTAGCCAACTCAGATATATAAGTACATTGTCGGTGGGAAGATGAGACGGCGACGGCGACGCAAAACCGCCGTCGCATGCCGAGGCTAAGAAAATGAAGTCGGTAACACTTCATACCCACGGCTGCCTCAGGGTAGCTTAAGGGACTGCTCTTCTTTTCTTCTTATTCTTCTAAAGGGAACTCTACTACACGCATCTTTAGAAACTGATCAGAAGTGAGGTTTGAAGTTAAAATTAGTGAGATTGAAATTCAAACTTTAACCCCAAACCCATTAAGAACGGCATGGCTTAGCTCTTCAAGAATGACGCGACTTTATTATAATATTCTACATTGAGCATAATATTATTCACATTTGATTCATCAAGTAAACTATTTGTATAAAATTATCAGAAGCCGCAACATAGGTTATTTATCCAGAGGCGTAGCTAGGGGAGGGGCAGGGGGGTACATGTGGGGTACATGTGTCCCCGGGCGCCAAAGGAAGGGGGCGCCAAAATGAGGGTTAAGATAAATAATTTTACTCTTAATTTTGATGCAGTTTTAACTAATTTATCCCAAGTAAATTCATCAGATTTAATTTTTGCGCCCCAAATATATCCAGTAATATCCTCATTACTTACAAACCAGTTCTCATGTATGATTTTGGCGCTCAAATGAGCACTAAGTTGTACCATGCATGTACTATCTGTATTTTTTCATATTTTATTTTATTTCATTAAAAATAAAATTGCCATTCGAT
>OY744616.1:41609559-41709559 GCA_963556255.1 Allolobophora icterica
AATGTTCCGAATACTGGAATGAAACAACAGAACCGACGAAATCAGCCACAACGACATCTATGGCTGTGCAGACTTCTGCATATAATCCTATGACACCAACAAATAGTAAGCTAAGTTCAACGAAAGCATTTGCGTAGCGTTCCAAGTAACTAGACCTACTATAGTTCTCCATGCTAAACACAAGAAACGTCACAGTTTAAGAATGACTGGTAATAGTTAATACGATACAAATGGTGCTTCGGCGTGTTTATTCCAGTTCAACACGGCTGTCATACTACTCTTTTAGCTGTGGCTGGACTGGGAGCGCTCCCTGAGTAGACAGCCTGAAGGGGCGTTATAATAAATGTTCCTTGATACTAATAATTAAAACAACAAAAGGTTTAGTACCAGGAACCTAGAGCCCTGCGCCGGCCGCGCCGCGCCGCCGCCGCCGACATTTTGTGGGCGCCGCCGCCCGCCGATTTTTGTTGGTCGGCGCGCCGCCGCCGCCGCCGCCGACAATCTGTCGGCGCGCCGCCGATGCCAGTTTGATATGCTTAATTTTTATTGTTGGATTTTTCATGTTTTGCATGATATTGCGATAAATTGTTGCCTTGGTGCGAAATGGAATGGGACATCTTGTACTTACTTACTATCATTTTATTTATCTGGGTTTCTTTGCGAAACTTGATCGGCAACACGAATTGGTGTCGTCAATGCTATGAGCGTATGATATTCACCAATTCGTGTTCACTTATGTTTTGCAGATTCATGTTGAATAGCTTCTACACGGTGATTCAATGAAAAGTAAGCCAAACCTTTATAAACAAATATTAAAACTTGAAACTATATTTTATTAATAATATTTTCAAAATAAAAATAGGCACATACTTACTTTTTTATTTTAATGACTTCAGGTTTTTATTTCCTACTAAAAAAAGACAGGTTACTGCAAACAGACTGTTGCGTACGCGTACCCATTTCAGCAAGTCTGTTATGGTGTCCGTTTTGGTTTCGACGCTTGGTCGTTCCCATTTTGTCTTCATTGATCCTGGAGTAAAAATTAACGTACCGTAGCCTATTATCGCGACGTTCTGCTGGCCCCAACATCTTCTACCTGTTATCAGAAATCTAGCCCCAGAAGGCTGTTTTGTTTTTCAACAGGACAGTGTCCCAGCCCACAGAGCCAGAGAAACTATCGAAATGCTAACAAGAGAGACACCAGACTTCATTTCTCCAACATTATGGCCTCCGAACAGTCCAGATCTAAATCCTGTCGATTATAAAGTGTGGAGCGTTATGCAAGAGCGAGTCTACCAGACAGCAATCCATGATGTCAACGATCTGAAGCAACACTTGTTGGAAATGTGGGATGGTCTTGGATCAGATGATAATCGACGATGCTGTTGCCCAATGGCGATAGCGCCTCAGGCTTGCGAAGTTGCGTGCAGGCAGAAGGAGGACCCATAGGCGTAATTTGTGGGGGTACCCGTGCCCCCCCCCCCACTTTTTGGACTGGTGGGTACCGTACCCCACTTTTTGAACTATGCCAATCATCAATATTTTTATTAATGTGCCTTCCAGAGAACGTCACCTTGCTTCGTGTATGTAAGAAATGGGTACCCCCACTTTTTAGACCAAAGTTACGCCCATGAGGATGACATTTTTAACATCTTCTTTAATTAAAATAATAAACCATACTACTGAGAGTTTTTTCACAAAAATATTAAATATTGTTTTCATGTTAGAAGTACTTATATGAAAAAAAGTTTGGCTTACTTTTTATTGAATCACCGTGTATAACTTATTGATTGTTGTCTTTGATGTCCGTGGTCTTATTATAATGGTGTAAAATTTGGCTTAATGTTGTAAGGTTAGAGGAGTTTATAAGCGCTATTAATATCAAGTTATGCCATTTAATTAATTCCTGCAGAACAGAAGGTATAATTGATTAATACTTTTGGCTGGAATCTATTAAGGTAAACAGTATCAGTTGAGACAGATTTTGACTTAGTAGAGTATCAAGAATTTTTCAAACAATGGTCTATATATGGAGACCTTAAATGGCATGGCACCAATTCAAACGGGCAGCAGACCACCAGGTAAATTCATTGAACAATTAACGGGGTTGAGGCCACTCGGCCATTGTATTACCATAGGAAAACGTATATATTTACATATCACCTCCTGACTTGACAGCAGCCTCTCTCACTGAGATTATGCTGTTATCCGGCATCTGCCATGTGACTTGGTGTGTAGGCCTATACTGTATCAGTGTACATGCAAGTGTATTCATGCAATATGCAAATGCATGTTGCTTCATCTGCTTAAAATTTGCCAATACCTTTGCAGATGTGCAGTGTAATTAAGGATGTTCATAATTGTAAGGCAACTGTCTCTCAGTGTGTAATTGAGATTCAGTGTGATGGAGTGGCTTTACAGAACTTGGCCCTCTTGACTGGTCACAGTCAAGAGGGCCAAGGACCAAGAGGGCTGTTCAACTCTCATAGTGACTCATGCTTCTGACTAGGGCACGCCGCGCCGCGCCGCCGCCGCCGACATTTCGTCGGCGCCGCCGCCGCCGATTTTTGTTGGTCGGCGCGCCGCCGCCGCCGACCCAAAATGACCGGCGCGCCGCCGCCGACACTTTGACGTCGGCGCTGGGCTCTACCAGGAACTCTGATCCTATTACCAGTCATCAACAAATTGCAGTAAATAGTTTACCATACACTTGTTAGCACGCATCTCTTTACAAGTCCCTCAGAAGCGAGGTCCTGACTGAATTTGGTCACTTCGACTGAGGTGCAACAATATTACGGCAATCCAAGGATAGGAAACCTAATGTTCACTTGCAGTGGTACTCATTTAAAGACCAGTAGAGGATGGATGGCATAGTGGGCACCAGGTGGACCGTGGCGTGGTATTCCAAGGACGGTCACTCATCTCAGTAGTAATTAAATGAACTGGACAGTTCTTATTCCACAGTCGTATCACCACAGACATCTGAAAACTTGAACTGTTCTTGGTGTACGAGTTACTATCTCGGTTGCTGGACCTAGATTTTGAAACTGCTCAGTCGGCTTATGTCATTTCGTTCTTAACTCAGACTCACCTTTTTCAAATTCCTTATCCACCTCTGCCAACATTTCCATGGACATTAGGTGGGAATCACATGTAGGCCTAGATGAGCTCTATGAGGGTTCCATATGGGAACATTGGTCCTATACGGGCTCCAGGTGGGCATGAAGGTAGGGCACCATAGGCTGCCTCTCTGTCTTAGCGGACTCTGTCTTCTGGATATTAACTTGATTACCGATTGGTTTTGGTGCGCCATCTGTGGAAGCCTTGTGCATTAGACACCGGCGCGATAGAAATTACTAATTACAATTGTCTAAACTTCAGTGCACCTGTCAGCGACATACAACTGTCTTCGACCACCCAATTAACACTTTATCGACGAGAGTGTACTAAAGACGACTGGGAAACCAATGCAGCTCGTCGTTAGTGTTCATGCATTTGCTGTCCTTAATTCACAACGATTCTGTTTCGTCGGCCGTCATAAAGAGACCGAAATATAAGTAATCAATGTGTTTCATTTTTCAAATATTTAGGGCCTACCTCGATCTGTGGTTAATTTTATTATGTCATTAGGCCCTAGTTGTAGATGCATTCCACTTATAAATGCTTCTTATCAATTACTGAGAAGAATTGTTTCTGTAGGTCTAGCTCTTGGACTTGGCGTTGGTCTCGGTGTCGTTGTGGCTCTACTCGTCGTCGTTGTAGTAATACTCGTCGTTTTCATCATCCGAAGGCGTCTGCTAACTGATGACAATACAAGGTAAAGATATTATGCTTAATTAGATAATCAGCAACTCGTGCTAATCAATGAGCTTAACTCTGCATGAAGTAACTATTCCTTATCAGCTTATTCGGATTTTACTGGTCTATTGTTTATACTTAGCACTGTTGTTAGTATTTCTATAATACACACAGCGTGTGACTAATTCATTGCAAAACAGTCACCACTCCTGAAAACGACCAGTTCACCTATAATCCAAATAACGCTAACACAATTACTCACTTATGATTGATTCATGTGATCGTAGCCTATATGTGATTTTATGTTTACATTATCAATAAAAATTAATTAAATTGTCAGCATTTCTGTTATTAGGCTAACAATTATGTAAGATTAGCCTAATTGTTTGTTAAGTTCGCAGAGTAGTCTGACGTGTGCAGAGGCAAAACGAAGAAATGAAACTTCACTCTATGCAGAAGTCCAGAAACACGAAAAAGAAGACGGAGAAGCATCTCTGGCTAACTCAGCAGCAGCAGATCCCATCACGTCGCAGACATGCTATGCCACAGTGAGAGAATGTGAAGACAAGTCTATGGCTGCAGATGCCAACCTCCCGGAAAAACAAACTGTCTACGCTGATTTTGATATCAAGCCCTGAATCTGTGGGCCCCACAGAGATCGCACGCGTTTTATACTTTTATTGCTACTATATTCATTAGTGTATTCTTGGGTCGCCCTTAGCCTCAGTGACGCTCCTGGCATCCCCGATTAAAAACATAAAACAATTTTTTGGAAAATGGCACTCCAGGCAACAACCTGCTCCGCCTCAACCTAAAGCCGGGCCTGTATATTCGGACATTCACCAGAGCGCCCTGTGGACCACAATGACCAAGTGCCAACGCGGACTACCTCGGACCACTTGGATTAGTCGTGGAAAAGGATCCTACAACCCTAAAATGCGACTTACATAGGCCTAATCGTATTCGTAACCGTAATCTCGTAAATTCTACAGCGTCCAAAAAAGAAAGTCGTGGAACCATAGGCCTATTATGAACAAGAAAGATAGGCCTACTTTTTCGTAGAATTTGTGAATAGTTCCGTTGACTACCTCTGATACTGAAACTTAAAGATAGTTTCTCCAAGAGCTTAGGCCTAGTATAATCATATATTATATGGGAAATACGATATTTATTTAATACAACCTAGGTGTAGACTTTGTGATTCAGCTTGAACTATATATATTATTAATTTGATTTGCCTGATAGCTATATATTATTAACATGCAAAGCTGTACTTAGGCCTAATTGTGGCATAACTAATTTGCTCACATATAAAATGATACCAAGAGAGGGAGACTGGGAGACGTTTAGGGGGGATCATAAAAGAAGACGGAGAGAGGGAGGTATGAAAGACGGACAGGGCTCCACTGATTTGAGGATCGTTGGGGGTAGAAGTGGGTGATTAACACGTGGAGGTCAAAGGTCAGAGATGAATGAAAGGAGTTAAAAGAGAAGAAAGTTGGACAGAGGGAAATTCGCTAAGGAACGGTCAAGCAGGCAACAACCGGGGAGCCAAAGATTATTACGTACATCTCGTGGACGGGTTGACCACGCGAAGTCACTGAAGAGAATCACGACAGTTGCCATATTAAGGTAATTATGCTTATGGTATGGTATGGTATCTGGGAATTTATAAAGCGCCTGCTGCGCCTCTCATAGTGCCAACTATTCAGAGGCGCTATCAGGTAGTTGTAAATAACTCACAACAACCCATGATTTAGAGCAGCCTCAAAAATCGAAGATTAAGCCGCTGAACTTTTTGTGGACGACAGATGAACACTGCAACAATCAGTTTTCTTCCAGTGCACTTACTAAAATATGTGGTAAGTATAATAAAGAGAAGAAGGTAGTAAAGCTAAGATGGTCACACTCTAACGCCTTCGCTTGCTGGAAGGCAAACACGAAACGGCGATTCATCACTGCAGCGGACATAAAGTGCAAAATACGTATAGTCAGATGAATCCTAACACTCGAACTTGAGGCATAGGTGAAAGGTCAATGCCAATAGCCAGAAGCTAAAAGCTTACACTAGAGCCTTCGTTATAAGTTAGTGACACGTAACTTCGTGCCATTGTGATTGGGTGCTTGGTCACGACATTGCGGTCTTCAACTGGAAATTCCGCAGTGGGTATTGCGCACGGTATGCGAGTCTTTAGTAGTGATAGGTAACCGCAATTCAGGGGCTGGCACAATGAACTTAGCCCCAGGATCTTTGGGGGTAAATTACGCTGTGATCTTGTCGCGTATCTGGGATTCTGCTGCTTCTAGAAGGATGCCTAACCCCGCAACGTGTGGTTTCGGCTTCGCGACCAGCAAGAGACTTCGAGAAAACGGTTTAAACAATCTTTATTCAAAACTCAAATAAAGTTAAGAAATGCCGAACTGTCCTTCCTAGGCCTACTCGCCGTTCACGAATAAAGTCCGTGCCTATAGAGTCCACATGTTAGAAGTTCATACAACAGAAGTCTCCACGGACAAAACCTTAGCACCGCTAGTCGATCTACGCTACGTAGCCGCACTTCGCAAAGGTTAGGCTACACTTCGCACAGCCAACACTCAGTTCACACTTAGCATGTCTCTCTTACCACTGCTATAAAAGAGGGACGGTGTCTGTCTGTGAAAGGCAGTGGCGGCGATCTTGTTTGACAGGTGGGGGGGGACAATTTTGAACTGATCTGGTCAAGAGTTTTGAACTGATCTGATCAAAAAAGAAATCAAAAAAAATTTTCGCGCACACGCGCATAAAACTTTTTGACTTTTTTGGGTAAATTTAGGGGGGCCGATGCGTGTCCCCACTCCCCACACTCTTAAAGGTGGGGTCTTGTCCCCCTCGACCCGCGGGATCGCCGCCCATGGTAAAAGGCAAGAGTCGAGAGGCAGGAGTCAAGAGTCAGGAAGAAAGTACGCTTGCGAACAGAGGGGAGGGGGTCCAATTTCCCCGGATTTCTGCGTACGTAATATATGGAATTTTATGTATGGCCCCATACCAAATTAAATACTGAGTGCAGCCAATCGCTAGTTGCACGGGTATATACATGTAGGCCTATATACATACATACATACATATTATATATATATATATATATATATATGTTTTTTATACTTTCACTGGGTAATAGCCATTGGCATTCCGCTACGGAACGATATTCCTGTAGGCCATTACTGGGCTACAATGTATATATGCAGTTCAATGAATCATCACTAGATGTCACGGTTCGTACGTGTAGTTCAGTAAATGTCTTTAAAAGTAGTAGGCCTGTTGTTTCGTTTGAATATCTAATCAGTTGCTACTTTCTTAGTCTCAAGAACTTCAGTTAGGCAAGTAGCTCAAGAATGGCTACTTTCATTCTCAAGGGTCAACCCTTGTACTTTACTGGTTTAAATCCTGCAACGTTGACAATGCGTTGCCAAGCCAATCAATCCACATGGAAAAGCTGTGGGCCCTATTCTTATGGTATGGACACTGAACTTAACTTCCATTGTTATTTTCTCGGAGGAGGCCTTCATTTGAGCCCTCAAGACTCAAAACAATAAGAAAGCATTATCATCATTATGATTGATTACCATCGTCATCTTTAATTATAACTATAATTATTATTATAATTTCTATTTAACAGTTGCAAGGGGAAACGATATGGAATAAGGCATCCTAGCCCTACTTTCTAAACCAAACTAACGCCACACTGGATACAACATAACCCCACAATGCAAGTAAGGGAACCTGCAGCGTTACAGAAAATAATTCAGCATCAAATCGAAACACAAATTAAAGTTCAAACACAAAAAATTGGCCAATTATTTTGGGCATAATATTCCCGGCAATGGCCAACTCAGAATGTCAGACAAAATGTTAAACTATCCAGGCAAGTCCAAGAAGTATTGTTGCAGTTCGAAACTCCAATGAAACCGTTCTGGCGAGTATTTTGGTCATATCTTCTTGATGAATTGGAGTGGACCGAACACCTCCTTGGTAGTAGAATAGCAGGTTTCACGAACCTTCAGTTTGCGAGTAAAGGGTAACAGACTGGGTGCTTCACACTGTCAATCATCTGAAAAAGACAACCTCAAACACAAACCTGCTCAGCATCAACATTCATACAAAAAAGGTTTGTCAACCGCATGGAATTTTCTCGTTTTGGTTTTAATGACACCTACACTACAGTCATCACCGCATGGCAGTCACCACGTGGTTAGTAACAACTAAAAGTGAACAGTCAGAAGTTTGTCTCTCAATCAAAACTGTTTGCCTTAGTTAGTCACTGTTAGTGAATGATTTTTATCTCAAATAACATTAACATGTTTAAAACCTGTTTTATAATTAGAACTGTAGTTAAATTTGTGATGTTTTCCCAACAATAATCTGCTCCAAATAATTGTGTACCAAATTCCAACATTCTCGTTACATAAATATTAATATTAATACATATTTAGGCCTAAAGTGATCGAAAAAGAATTTTAAATTTGGCATCGGTCCTTCTGCAATGGGAAAATTCCTGCTGGTCCGTCACACTTAAAAGTTAATTCCTGCCAGTCCATCACACTGAAAAGTTTGGGAAACGCTGGTCTAGACCATGCTCATATTTCAATGAAGTGATTGGGTGAGAGAGATCCTTCACCACTTATACCTGTTTCAACCAGTGCCATGTCTTTTAAAGACCCATGTACAGACCTCAGAGAACTTCCGGTGAACCAGGCAGGGTTTAGGAAATCTCGTGAAACTTGAGACCATATAGCCAACATGAGGTGGATAATGGAGCGACAAAGGGAGTATGGACAGGAGGTTCACATCTGTTTCATTGACTATAGCAAGGCATTCGACTGCATTAACCATGATTTAATGTGGAAAACCCTGCTTGAAATGGGAATTCCGAAACACCTGATAATGTTACTAAAGGGTTTATATGAAGACCAGATAGCGGTGATAAGAACAGAATACGGAGACACTGACAATTTCAGAATCAAAAAAGGGGTGAGGCAGGATGCATCTTGTCTCCATTCCTGTTTAATCTATATGCTGAAAGAAGAATGAGAAAGGCAGAACTGGAGGGGGCAATTGAGCGAGTAAAAATCGCTGGAAAGACACTGAATAATCTTAGATACGCGGATGACACAACATTAATGGCAAAAAGAAAAGAGGATTTGGCAGAACTGATAAGAAGGGTCAGGAGAGAAAGTGAAAAAGCTGGTTTATACTTCAACATAAAGAAGACAAAGGTCATGACAACAGCAGATTGGGATAGTTTTGAGATAGACGGAGAGGAAATAGAGGTGGTAGAAAGCCATTCCTAGGATCACTGGTTGGAAAGGAGGGAAAGTGTGATCCAGAAATAAAATGAAGGATTGCTATATAGGAAAAGCTGCAATGACCGGACTGGAAAAGATATGGAAAGACAAACATGTGAGCATAGAAACCAAAAAAAGGCTCGTGAGAGCACTAATCTTTCCTACGGTACTGTACGGTTGCGAGACGTGGACAATGACAAAGAACATGGAAAATAAGGTTAACGCTTGTGAAATGTGGATATGGAGGAAGATGCTGAGAATATCTTGGACTGAGAAAAGAATGAACGAATCAATACGAGAGGAGATTGGAGTTGAGAATAAAGAGTCGTTAAAACAAACTGCGACAAGAATGAAGCTAAGGTTCTTTGGACATGTTATGCGATCTGATGGTCTGGAGAAGGAAATGATGCTGGCGTGCGGTGAGGGGAGGAGAAGACGGGGTCGCCCAAGGAGGAGATGGATGGATGAGATACAAGATGTAACTGGCATGAATTTGGCGGAATTAAGGGACTTGTCGTCGAATAGGAAACAATGGAGTGTGTTCACCAGGACGATCGCTAGAGCTCCAGGAGTTGACAGCACAAGGTACAGACCTGCTAGCCCCGGACTTTTTTCGATAAAACAGGAAAGTTTTACTCTATTACTTCCGACTGTTAACATTCAAACGTACGATTCGCCGGGCATGAGGGGATGACTGGACATCAGTTCTTTAAGACAAATCATAAGATGTTTTATATCACCAAGGACGGTTGCAGTGATATTGTTAGCCTTGAGACCTCCATATGCAAATTTATAAGCAACTTCTTAGAATGTTAGTAGTTTGCAGGGTCATTTTCAGCACAAAAGGGAAGAGGTTAACTGGTCTGCGAATCGCATGAGAATTAAAGATTTATTGTCAATATCAATGACACTGTCCACAAATTCTGCTTTCATCCTGAATGAATCTTACATGCTTGACATCATAGTTATCATCATATCTGTTGTTTTGATAGGTTTTTGTGCTACTGCAGGTTTAAAATCCTCCAGCACAACTCAGTTGCAAACGCAAGTTACCTATTAGAAAAGAAGAAAGTGTTTTAAGCACCGACAAGGAAGCTGGTGTCGAAGCTAAAAGAAATCAGTCACCAAATGAAATGCCCAAGATGTTCGAAATGACTCCAGCAAGAACTTTGGCTGCCGAAGTGGATGTGACACAGAGAGGTGAAATGGCCGGCAGCCGCGACAATGGATGGAGTTTGTATTTCTGTCAGATGTACCACAGACATGAATAAGCAAATAAAACTAATAAATGCAGACCACCAGATACTCCATTGACAAAAGGGCTCAGGCAGAAAATACATCACCTACAGTCTAGACTAGACGCTGGAGACTGGAAAGGAAGTTAAACAATTAAGACTGAAAAATCCCAAAAGCGAGAGAGTCTGTAATGCCATCTGGTGCAGTTGATGGTATTGTAAATGTTGCAAAACAGTTTTTAACGCCTTTGCAGCTGGCATTGTTTCATTCACAGATGTTGGCTAGTCAGAAGAAAGAGAAGGTTACAGGTGGTCAGTGAAGGAAAATTATTTGGCTGGCAATTGCATTTTAAGAGTGCTGCAGCATATAGATTTGTGTCACAGCATTTGGCTTTACCATACGTGTCAACATTACACAGGTTTGTAGGTGCAGCCATTGGCAGGATTGCATGTGGCTTTACATCTGTGATGTTTAAGGTTCTTAAATTATGTGTTATGAGTTTGCCATTACATGAACGTCGATGTGCACTAGTATATCATGAAATTTCGTTGAAATCTCAGTTAACATATGATAAGAACTTATACCTAGTCATAGGGTACACGGATGATGGAACGATAGCAACACACGCATTAGTCTTCATGATTAGGGGTTTGCACAGTAAATGGAAGCAAGCCATTGCATTTTTCTTTATGCACCACACAATAGCAAGCTCAAAACTTTCAGAACTTACAAAAGAATGCATTACTAGTTCACGATATTGGCTTGTTTGTTCGATGCATTGTGTGTGATCAAGGTGAAACCAATTTAGCAGCTGTAAAAAATCTTGGCAGTACACTGACTGACATCACCAAATTTCACTGTTGACACTATAGAACATGTTGAACATGTTATTATTGACGTTCTGCATTTGTAAAAAAATGTGGACAACAATTCAACGAAGCATGATATTGAAGTTGATGGTTCAGTAGCTAGCTGGAAGCACATCGAGGAATTTTATCGTGTTGATCAAATGTACCCCATACGTCTGGCACCAAGGTTGACAGAGCGCAATATCCTGGCTGTCCTGGCCACCTCTGGTGGCGAGCCGAAACAGCCGGCTGCTGTTGACCGAGAGGTCCGTGTCTACCAACTGCGAACGCTTAGTAACATTTCTGCTCTTCATGCTTTCCTCTCAGAGCAATCTTGGCACTTCATCACCAGATGCTAATCTGTGGAGCGAGCGTTCACCGACCTCTATGCTTTCGTCGAGGATGCGCTCACCCGATTCATCCTATTTCAAAAGATAACTATCAAGCGCAGTGAGCCAGCTTACATGACCCCATACCTAAAGTTCCTGCTGCGCAGAAGAAACTCACTTCGCTGACGTCGTCGTGGGGAGGTGACTGCACCCTTGCTGCCAGGATAAATGAGTACATCGTCAAACACAACACGTCCACCTTCTAAGGCCTTGAGCATGGCTCAAAGCGGCTTTGGGACGAGGTAAAGAGGCTCAGAGGCTCGGAAGATGCTCGTTCGGTTGCTGTTGGAGGTATATCACGTGATTCCCTGAATACACACTATCAGTCTATATCGACTGACACTGGCTACAGTGAGCCTCATCTTAAGTTGACATGTGTGTGGGGCACTGGACTCCATCCGTGGTTCATCCGTAGGTCCTGACGATATTCCATCTTGTATTAATGATGATGATTTTGTTCATATAAATGATCCTGACCGGACAGTAAATCTTCAGAAAGTAAAGATGATGAGTTGTCTTATTGTGGTGATGAAATATGGTCTGAAATGTCAAACGAAATTCTAAACAGTGACATTTGCTGAGACCAGCTTAGTTGAACTTTTTACAGAATGAGGGAATCACTAGTCAGTTATTTGTGTGGGTGGCTTGCTCCTAAATGTGGAATTTGTTCTAAGTGTCAGGATGTTCTGAGTAAGCAGTTAGCTGACCATTCCTACAGTTGCATCCACGTGATGTCTTTATAAAAGAAAAACGATTTTCAAATGTATTCGCTACTGGGTTGGTTGAGCCTTGAGATGAACTTTTTCAAGCTGTACATATAATGCAGCATTTGTTCCACTTGCATTTTAATCAGCTGCTTTCACAGCCAAACACTATTTAAAATAATTCATCTTCAATGCAATTTCCAGTTTTTGTTCATTCAACACCCAGAGCATGTTGTAGGTATATCACAGAAACTGAGAAAACTTTATATTGTGATGAGAATATTTTATTCTGTGAAGTTTGCAATTGGAGTTGGGATGTCGACAGGATGATACCAAATTAGCAGCGTCGTGTCTTCACGGTTAGATGGGTTTGGCTTAACTTGGGCTTCTGTATGTAAACACTTTCTTTTGTCATCTGCGTATAATTTTGGTTTGGAAAATTCAGTTGGAAATGCATTATTTGCTCGGATAGTCTGAATTTAAGTCTAATGATCTCACAATTAAAGTCTCAAATGACTACACTTATGGACAGTTTACATAATATTCCTAATCCGAACCCTGACGGCCTACATATGCTGCCGGGAGGTACTCATGGAGACCTGAATTCGGATGATGTAGACTTAAACATGGAAACGAAAGAAACAAGAAATTCATTCTACTCCATAAATGGTCAGCTTAAGACCATTAAGAATAATTTTAGTCGAGAGCAACTTGCTAAGAAGTTACCAGGAAATGAATTTAGCACTTTTAAAGTGATTAGAACAGACATCAACACAGTTCAGCAGAACCCGAATCCTACGTGCCTCTGTCAACACTACGATCAATTGAATACACGGGTGGAATAAAGCACTAAGTGCCATTATTTCTTTTATACGCTTATCGCGTGTTTCCTGTAGGTTGGTCTCTCATCTATGGAAGAAAGTACTAATGATCATTAATTCCAGTAAATAGTAACGTTTAATTCGCCGTATGGCAGCACCCTATCAGTCACACGTAAACAAAAATGGACGCTCGCGCAGAGCACGCTAATTTTTTGTCTTCAGAAGTCAATATTACTTATTATTCGTCACAGTCTAGTGATGAAACGGAATACTATGATAATGATTCGGAATTTGAAAGGCAGAGTGCAAGTCGTGCTAAGGAAAAAGGCAAGATTCGGACAAAACACGAGGACTTATGGTCTGATAACACGAGGAAGCGAAGGAAGAATGCGGTTAGGATAATACTTGTAAAATATAGTTTCTATTCAAATAATAATGCAGTAGAGAATAGTATTTCTTCTGGGAGAAATGTCAGAATGCTTTATAACATCCTTATATTAATGATATTATTGAAAACTCAGGACTTGTGCTATTTCATACCAACCATAATAGGCAAGCATGCAGGCGGATAAGTAAACAATAAATCCCTTAACGGTTTCATGTTGTGAATACTAATAGGCCTATTACTGTTAATCTTTTTACAGGGAAAATGTTACAAGTCTAGAACAACCTTTGTTCCTGGTATTGAATTTTCCCCGCAACTACAGTGCTGCAAGCGCTCCTGCTGCACAAAAGTGAACATTATTGAACAGGAGGATCTTTTCAAAGCATTCTGGAAAATGGGGGATTTTGATCACCAAAATTTGTTCCTTAGTGGTCTAATGTCAAATGCTGCAACAAAACGAGTTGTCTCTGTGCCTATTACACACAGCTGGGGGGTGACATGGCATTACATGGTGAAAGTGAGAGGTGAGGTTAAATTTGTTTGCAAGAACTTCTTCTTGACAGTTTTCGGAATTAAAAGCAAACGTGTTTTCTCATTGCAAAACAAAGTTCTGGCTGGGTCGGCCCTCGTTTCACGTCGTGGGAAGCATGATAACAGACCACATAAAATAAATCCTGAAGTCTGGATAGTTCTCAGACAGTTCGTTGAAAGTATTCCACACAAGGAATCTCACCATTCTAAAAGAACTTCCAGGAAGTATTTTGAGAATCCTGAGCTTAATCTGAGTAAATTATACGAGTCATTCTTAGACCACTACAATGCAGTGTCTGGAGAGGAGCTGAAGTTGGCATTCAGTACATTCGAACGTTACTATAACAGGCATTTTGAGTATTATTTCCGTTTACCTCGCACAGATATATGCAATGTGTGTTTCAAGAAGTTACAGCAAGTGACACTGAGTAAAGACGAAGAAATCGCATACAAACTGCATAAACGCAAAGCTGATTCATACCATTCATTGAAGAAGAAATTCATTGATTATGGTGATAATCAAGATTCTTTAATCCTTGAATTTGACTATGCACAAAATCTTCCACTGCCGAAAATTGGTGTTAATGATCAGTTCTACAAGCGGCTGTTGTGGTTTTTTGTTTTCAATGTTCACTTTCACAGAAAGAACAAATCATTAATGTTCACGTTTCTTGAAGGAACAGCAAAGAAGGGTGCAAGTAGTGTTTGCTCTTTCTTGCATGAAGCAATCTCCAGCAACATACAAACAGCAACGAAAACCATTTACCTTCTATCGGATGCATGTCCAGGCCAAAATCGTAACTACACAGTACTCAAGTTCCTAGTTGTAATGTCAGTCATGAAGAAACTGAAAATTGCCCAGCTTTTTCCTGTTCGAGGACATAGCTACAATCAGTGTGATCGTAACTTTGGAATTTACTCCAGGAAAGTTAAGAAATGCCAAACGGTTGAGACTCCTGCGGAGTATGTTGACATCATTCAAAGTTGTCGTGATCCACCATTTGAAATGATCGACGGTGTGGTAAGAGATTTCGACGACATCTTGAAGTCTTCAAAGTCATTGAAAAATCCCAAGAACATGGAAATTTCAAAGGGATGTGTTTTAGTGTATACAAGCGATGGATGTGTGGAGGTACACAACAACTATTCAATGGTTAATGGGCGCATATTTAAGATATTGAAGAATGAGATCAATGATGACATCTTTGATAACATTCCACTACAAGCATGCAATGGGGTTGCTGATGCCAAGAGAACTGACGTTCTTTCTCTTCTACCTTACATAAAGCAAAGCAATCAATCCTTTTATTCCAATTACCTGGCAGACAAAGCAGCGGCAGAGCAATCAGATCCTACTTCTGATTCAGAGTCAGAATATTAACATGAAGAAACTCGTATTCAGTGAAATCATTTTTAATATTCAACAGTACTTCTCATATCACAATGTGAAACATTTTGCAGTAACACTTTTAAGGATTATCGTCATACTCAATGAGGATTCAGTAACACCTTTACAATAACATGGCTTTAGACAACTTTCAATAACAGTTACTTTACATTAACACTGTGCTAGATTTATAAATGCCTTATTCCTGTTGGGAAAATCATTGATTACAATGAGTGTTTCAGTACAGCTAATGTTGTTTCAATACTGTTGTTATATATTGTTATACTGCTTGTTTATACAGCTTCCTGACTACTTAACACAACATTTCTAAGACAACAACATACTGTTTGTGTACATCTGAGATACCACGGATAGCAATAATAATACTAACAATAATAGATAATTACGGTCCTTGTCTGTCACTGATGCCTCCATCTGGAATGGCTTGGCTCCTGAGCTCCGATTGCTCTCCCACTCACTTCTTATTGACAAAATAACGAAATTCATGGTCAAATAGCATACTGCAACGTACTAACACACCATATTGGTTCTAATGATCAATGGAAAACATTACTTGGAAAAACAAATTTCATATCGATTTTACTCGATATGACTTTTTTGTACTTAGTGCTTTATTCCACCCGTGTATTCAATTGCATCCACGTTTACAGAAGAATTCGACAGATACCTCTACACACGAGCAGCTCTTAAGAAGGACTTCACATGTAAACTAATCCGAAATACAAATGCGAGATTATCTACCTTGAATGCTCAGGCTTTCGAGACGCCAACTCTAGACTTATCACCCTGAACGAACAAATCAATATCACTATTAACAGCCTGAAGGAAAAGGAATCCACTTTCGTCCTAGCCAGGGCTTTGAAAGCCGCTACCTACGCCAATAGTTACTTATATAGAACTGTAAAAAATGGAACTTCATGATCACCACCAGGATCCGACAGTTTCCTTGTCTACGCAAGAGGACTTATTTACTGCCAGCTACTCGTTACTCCAACCGACAGACGAGAAAATCAAAACCAGAATCTACAACCGGCCCCCAACACACGCAGACCGGAGCCACATAGACCACTCTACAGTCAAGTCATCACAGAAACCGCCCCATTATATCCAAAACCCTACTTTGACAATAAACGAAATGTCTCCACCACTAAACCTTATACTCAAGCAGTCGATGATGCATGCTATACACCAACGACCACGACAACAGCGACGGACATTCTCTAATAAATGGAGTGACTCGACTACTATGTATCATCACCCGATACCGGATCCTGCTACTACTCTACGTAAGTTACAGATTCCACCACCACTGGCCTCTGGACCTAATTCATCTTCAGCACCTACAGTGACGCAAATGGGACCACCGACCCTCCAGATACTGTCACTACAACTTCCTATACACCAGTATTCAACAATCAACATACGATCCTTCCGCGAATGCCAGATCCATTCGACGAACGGTCTAACATACTTTCTTGACAGTCATCGATAGTCACAAAAGGAGCCAATCATCACTACAAAGAAACTAGGATATTGTGTAACTGAAATAATGCTGCATGCCTTTTGTTGTCTTTGAGTTGTGCGAGTGGACTTTTGCAGATACGATGCATAAACACATATATGTATACCTCTGGCTTCCCTTAGATGCCAGCTAACAAAAGTTCTGCCAGACTTATTAAATATACTCCACTAGCATTGGAACCAGTTCCAAGCCTGGATGAAGGAGGAATGTGAATCTATTGATCTTTGAGTCACACGGGTCGTTAAACTGAAACTTCTACTGCTACGCTTTGTAAGTCAGTCGGGCAGTATCACAGGAACGGAGAAGACGAACACTTCCGAGTAGGACAATTTCGTAGGAACTGTGAGGGTCGACTGCGTTGAGGGTCGAAAAAACTTGGTAGGAACGGAACAGACATGTATTTGTTGTGTGTTTGTTTACCATAAAGAAATATTCATCAAAACTCGAATCGGTGAAACAGAAATTGCAGGCAGTGCAACTTGATTTGCTTAAAAGCTCAGTCTGCAATCAAAGATCACTTGGTCACAATTCGTGCAAACCGAAATAACTCATCGAAAGATACAATGAAATTTTTTAAGCGTCCAAAAACCTGGCAGACGAGATTGGATTGGAACTGAAACCTCCAAGGCAGGCACGAAGCAAATCAACAGAGCAAATCCTCAGATTGAGGATCCTAAACAATACTTCAAAGTTTCTGTGTATATTCCATATCTGGATTCGATGGTATCATCTCTTGACACACGTTTTACTGAAGAAAACAAATCTGCATACAGGCTTCTGTCCCTTCATCCTTGTAGAATAGTGAAGGTAAGCAGAAACGAATTCAAAGAGCATGTCAAAACCATTGTCTTTCTTCCAGGAAATTGTCAGAAAGACAGAGTTGGTATGATGTTGGTTAAACAGAAAGCGCGATTTGGGTGGTTACAGCAGAATATACGAGTTTGAGTGAGGTCTTAAGCCCCACAGAATTCTATCCATCTGTCAAAACGGCTTTGCAGATTGCATTGGCTATACCAGTAACAACATGCACCACAGAACATACAGGAAGCCAAGGAGGGTCAAAACATGGATTTGACGGTCGTCAACAACCAGTGACGACCGTTTATCAGGTCTCTGTATGACGAGTGTACATCGAAAAAAATTTCAGACAACAAAGACGGATTCATAGATATTATCATAATAGTTTTTGACAATGAATGTTTCTGAATTTTTCCGCATGTTGAGATCCATGCCAGAGGATCGACAGGGAGCCAGTGCCGAGGCTGCAAGCGTCGAAACTGGAGTGATCGGTTGCTTTCGACATCCTATTTAGTCCCTGTGACAACTATTTAAAAATTTGCGCCCCCCCTAAAAAATTCCTGCGGACGCCCCTGCTAGCGTCACTACATATGTATCACGTAATCGTGATTAATTATTCTGCATTTTCACGATAATAAAATAATTATTTGCAAAATGCAAGAAAGGAGTCATTAAAGGTAACGCGTAATTCATAAAGAACCTTTCTCTAGATACTTTGCAATTAAAGTTACGGTTATCTTTTAAGATTCCGCACACATGTTAAGCGTGACTTGAGTAATGTGTTATTTATTTAATAAACATGCTTATCCTGGTAAAATATTACTTTAAAGAATTGACTTGATAGGAAACTCATAAGACGGTGAAGAAATTCGGGCAAGAATAATATGAATGCCTAGCCCAGACATCGTCGCTTCAACACCAGGAGTTGGTGTAGAATTTTAAAACTGGATAAGCCGTAACAGAAGCAATGCTGAAGTGAACATCCACAACTGTACAGTTAGTCAGCATGATGACAATACTGAACACCAATTTACACTGACCTGGGGTGAATACTGAAAGTTATGCCTCCATCCGACGATTCCATGATTTTTCCCCTGAATGGATGCAGCTAATGTATAGTCATTTTCATCAGCTGTATCCTTCATGCGCAATAGTGTTTTATTGAAATCACGTAAGAAGGAAAGACTCATGGAAGATGGCACGTTTATGGGTTGGATGCACAAGATGCAAAGCCAACAATTGCATTAAAGTACTTTTTGAAATAAAAAACCTTCCTCATCCCCGGAAAATGGTGGCTGTGCATGTTAAAGTAATTGGTTCGTGTAGTCATTGACATGTTGACGAAGACATTGATAAGAGCAGAGATGTCATCGCTTAGAGAGACAGCGATTCCTCAGAAGTTAATCAAAAGGTCTTGTTTAAGAGACCTCTAAGAGGTTCTGAAAAGCTGACTAGCAGAATCTAAACAAGAACCGACATCAGCATTTTATGAAGCTGTTGGGGATATGGTTGAAAAGGAGTTACGTGTGGACAATATGACCGCTTCTCAGTTTTCGGAAGAGCTTCGTCAGGCAAAATACAAACATCGCCGTGTGGAAGATATGTTGGAGGAAATACGTATCCAAGATAAGGCTTGGGAGGCGGCATTCCCAGACATGCAGATTAAAGGATACATTCAGTGCATCGGAGAAAACCGTTTTGTGACATTCTACCTAAAGGAGCAGGTAGAAATGTATATTCAAATTGACATTCCACTAGTAATTCATTACGAAGTGATATAAAGTGTGATGAAGAAGGTTAAAGAGCAGAAACAACCTTACTATTATTCTCTGATTCAGCATAATAGTGACATTTCTTTCCTGAGATTTCTTTCAACCCCTTACCCTAGCAGATGGCTAGCCAGCTGACTTTATCCTTTTCTGAAGGATATAAAGATTTGTGCTCCGAATATACAGTTGCGTCCACGCGTAGTCGTAACAAACTTCTCCTACGCCATGATTTATTCAGCAATTCTGTCATTTAATGACTTAAACTATACTTCATTACCTGAAGGACACATACAGTGTGTTGTGACATGTTCCTTGTCAGAGATGTGTTCTCTTGTTTGAAGAGATCTCTGGGTTATGCGAGGAAGTAGAATGGAAGGAGTGGTGTGTAAAGAAGTGGGAAGGGCAGCTAAGGTTGTCGAGGAGAGTTGAAGGACAGTTGTGGTGAGAGAGAGAGTCGAAGACAGAGAAGGAGTTGTATCTAGATGAAGATAGCAAACTTCGAATGTTTGAGTTTCGTGACGTTCGTTTGTGGAACTGTTTCGTAATAAGCAAAGACTGTGGAAAAGAACTATTTTTACGTTTCAACAACAATGGTTTTTATAAAGAAAGAATTCTTTGTTGGGAAGTTGTGCACAGGGTTACTTTGATAATTCTTTTCATTTGCCGAGGCAACGAGGCCTCAGAATCATATCAATAGACAACGACTCATAACAAAGTGGGGGCATTCGTCCGAAAGTGTTGCGTCGGATGAGGTTGAAAAAGAGATTGTGAGACAATTTTATATCTACTGGTTACGAAGACGACTTTTGCAAGTATACAGGGTGGTGAATACACAAAATGCCACACCCCTTTGTCGGTGTTTCGCGAGGTCAAGTACGAGACGCTAGTTGTCGTGAAGAAGGGAGTGGTCATTTCTGCGCAGTTGCAGCTGTTCCGTCTCTACGAGGTGCTCGTCATGTCACCTTTCAACTGTGTCGCCTTCCAGGCGTTGGGCGAGGGCAGCCTATGAAGTCGGTTCTATCAATACAAGGTGGAACACAAACGTCAGCTCCGCTACGTCGCTTTACGGAAGATGGGAGTGGTCAACCGTTGGTGTCGTCTTCAAGTACGTACAGGGAATCAATTATGCAACGTCGGCGTTTGGGAGGAAGTCGGGGTCAACTGGCGAATCCGAGGTCGGGTGCTGTCTGTGAGGTTTCGGGATCTGCTGGGAGGGCCTTCCACCGCGTAGCACTATCCGAGCGGGATGCCGATGTCGGTACGGTGCTGCATCAGCCTAGGACGGTTCCGTTCGTCCTGAGAGTGGGTCGGTCTGCGGAACTTCGTCGCCGGTCAGGTTTTTATAAAGAAAGAATTCTTTGTTGGGAAGTTGTGCACAGGGTTACTTTGATAATTCTTTTCATATGCTGAGGCAACGAGGCCTCAGAATCATATCAATAGACAACGACTCATAACAGTGTTC
The DNA here is from genome assembly GCA_963556255.1 of Allolobophora icterica. Taxonomy (NCBI): domain Eukaryota; kingdom Metazoa; phylum Annelida; class Clitellata; order Crassiclitellata; family Lumbricidae; genus Allolobophora; species Allolobophora icterica. The sequence continues at coordinate 41,630,553 of OY744616.1, forward strand.
AAAGCTGTTGTCACATGTGAAGAACATCTGATGAAAACCTCATTGAATCGATGCATCTCATTTGCTGTGTTCCGTCAGTTCAAAGAGGTGTTGCCGTATATTTTAATAAACATCTACATCGCTCTTGTGTTACTTTACCTGCTGATCGGGTTCGGGTTAAGAGCCGCCCCCTGGCGGGCAGACGGCAGGCAGTCGGCAGGCCAACCGGCCACGGCGACTGACCATCTTACAAGTGACGGGCGACTCATCCTGTCTGATCTTATACAGGACTGTGTTCTGGCTCGACCCAAGAGGAAGCACTTGCGTTGGCATTGGAGGCACCTGCACTCTCGGAAACATCCGGCAACAGCTGGGCCAACGCGGGACAGGATTGCATCAAGTGTGGGCCAACTGTTTACCCGCACAGACAATGTCCTCCATCGAAATGAGTAAACATGTCGGCATCCAAAGTGAACAGAACTCATCGGCGGCAGCTGTGTGCAAAATGTCGGCAGCTGGGATTTTGTTGCCTTCAAGCGAACTGACTGTGGAAGACTGGATCACAGAATTATAATTCTTTAAAGAAGCTCTTGTGTTGAAATGAATGCTATGCTGATTAATGAGTTTGTGATAGAATGTATCTAATTTAGCTTGTATTGAAATTATGTGCAATTTGTGATTTTTCTTTTGTGACCTAGTCCGCCATTTCGAGTCACTGAGTTGATTACACCGAGGTGGTGGAAGAGCTACCTCATCTTGAGAACGATCCATTGAGTTGGATCTCGACGCTTTTGATCTGATGTCTTTCCTTGAGAAAGAGATCGATATTACCGAGCTAGAGTTATTTTTGGAGAGTGATGATAATCTCATACAGCCACCCTTATCGCCAGATTTGGCTGACATAGAATTATCATCTTTATTCTTTTATGGTGTGGATAAGATTAAGCTCAGTGATTTGGAGTTGTCATGTGCTGATACGTTTGAAGAATGGCCATTACTGAATTGCTGCTTTAAGGCCATTTGGTGGCCGTATCATTGGAGTTCATCCTTTTAGACAGTTTGGCCCAAGTAGTGGTCCAATTGATTTTCTTTACGTTATTGTGGCTTTTCTGTTAGATCGGCATAAATCGAATTTCATTGTGCGTAATAATTTTGACGGTTAAGTTCTTTGCAGATGGCAGAAGGCGAGCGCTATAGAAATGCGACGGAATAATTACTGCAGCGCTTGGTATGACGTAGAAAAACAAGTGACGTCTCTAAATAATTAAGGATTTTAAGTTGTTTGATCAAGGCCTATATAAATTAAGTTTTGGAATTATGAAAATGGATTGTCTGTGGCAGAGAGTGAGAATAATGAATTCAGCACATGTTTTTCTGTTGGGTGCTGGTTGTTCATTGTAATTTTATTGTTATTGCATGGGAGAAGGTGATGCGTTGTCTGGCCATTGATTAATAGATAGCCTATTGCTGTGAATATTGTGTGTAGAGGCCCTCCCATGCCTCACCAGGGCCTTATGCCTCCCCGGGCCTTGTGCCTCACCAGGGCCTTAATGCCTCCGGGCCTTATGCCTCACGTATACAAGTCGATGGATTCACCTATTACTTGTGGTATTGTGATCAGCGTTTGGTAGAAAGCTGGTGTGAAATCATCATTTGACACCAGCTTTTGACACAAGTCACTCGGCGTTGTTCGCATTGCCTCACTGTTTCGTGGGAAGCATGCGGCGCATTCCCTGATGAAACATTTAAAACCATTTCATGTTGAAAGTGTGCGGCGTGTTAGAGACGGTGGGCGATCTACGGATGTCAGCTTGACAAAAAGGCAGGAAGCTGAAATCGAACCAATAGTGGAACTGCCGAAAGAGAAAGTCGACGAAGAATGCGCTGACCCTTCGTCCAAGGCCTTCCACACTGAGAATAAAGGAAAACCGTCTGATGGTTTGTCACCGCTGGATTTTGGTGACTTAGACCTTTCTCCTCTCTTTCCACTCGGATTGGGAAACGTTGAGTTTGCACTGTGGCGTGATTTTGTTAATAACGAATTGGATCCGATCGTACCACCAGAACTTTGCACTACTGGATTACCTACAATGGATGTACACATTGCACCGGAAAGTACGAGTGGTTACATTTGTACCGTGGATTTCACTTCATTTTCGATGGAAATGGATAGTAGCAGCACTCAAGTGGACACAGGCACTGCTGCCATCAAAGATCCTCAAGCAGACCACGAGATTAGTCCTTGTTATTAGTTCTGACGGTGAATCCGAAAGTGTGTAAGGAGTGTTGTGTTTAAGTTGCATGGGAGAATGTTCTTGCTGTAATTGATTAGTTTTTCATGACAGAACATGCAGTTTCAGTTGACATGATCGAAAGATTTGGTTTTATCGCTTTGATGTACTTGGATTTCACTTCAAAGGTTCATCAGTCACTCTGTTACAGAGTAAAGCAGGGAGGCGACCTGACCGACGTCTCTTAGGAGCGTAGATTCGGATCCGACCTGGGCTGGTGAACCAAAGTCCTCCGTGCCCACCTTCACGTGGTGCGGACCGTTAATACCCTTCCATTGGAAAGGGAACGAACGGGCACGGCAGGCAAAACCAGGGGAAGGCAATGGCAAACCACCCCTGTTAACATGCCAAGAAAATCGTCATGAGACACACCAAACCAAAAACGCTGCTAGTCGCAGATGGTGGGACTCCCAGGCCGGAGTGCGACTCAAAAGCTACTGGGGTGGATCGTATTGAGGGGAAGACTCAACCTGAGCTGCAGTCAAAAGATGAAATTGGGTAAATGGAATCTACGTAGTATGCAAACCGGAAAGATGGATGTGATTCAAGGAGAGATGAAAACATTGGACTTAGCAATATTGGGATTAAGTGAGACAAGATGGAAAGGACAAGGACATTTCAGCTGGAATGGATACAAGATAATAATGTCAGGACAAAAAGAGAGAGGAAGAAATGGAGTTGCAATCATGTGTGATAAGACAAGTACAAATGCGATAATGGGTTACGATACGGTGAGCGATAGAATCTTGAGTGTAAGATTTAGAGGAGAAAAGATAAACACAACTATTATACAGATATATGCTCCAACATCGATAGCAACAGAAGAGGAACAGGATAGTTTCTATAATGATTTGCAGAGTACAATGGATAGAACTCCACGGAATTAATCGAATGCAACCAGGGAGGGCTCAGGCTCTGTTAAGGTGGATTCGTCTACACGAAGAAGGCGGAAAAGACACATAGAATACGATGGGAATGTTCGCAAAGGAAAACTTTACAATGCAAAGGAGCAGTCACAACAAGCTTACAGGTAAGAATTAAGAATATTAGACCTTGTATCCTTTATAAATTGATTATATTGACAAGGTGTACAGTTCATAGCAGACTAATTTAAATTCGGTAGATGTGAATAAACACAAGGCGCGGTGGTTGAATTGTAGAGGGATGACTTGCACTTTGACGGTGGTCACATGAGCGTCATAGCTCTCAAGATAAAGGTGAAGATGCGTTCAAGAGTCCGTGACATGCGTGCTCGTCCAGGACAAGTTCTTGCGGCTGGGGCATCTTCCGCATCTGACGATGTTCGCACAAAAATCGGTTGACAGGACAGTCTGAGAAGAAATCTACGATGGTTAGACTGGCATCAGTTTTCTATATTAAATCTTTACCTATATGAAACAACTTTCGTTTTCAACTTTGTGATTCAGGATAGAACTTTAACTACAATATTACTACGATTATTATTCGATTATTATAAATAATAATTGATATAACTGTTGGAATGTAGACAGAAGCGCGGAATCTTACCAGCAGGACCGATATCAACCTGGTGGGAGATTGGACTGAGACACATCGACAGAATCCACAACCATTCTTAATTCATGACAATGAACCTGCGTCTACTGATCGCGCTTTGGTTTTCGCGTCGCCAACACAGTTGCGACACCTCACGACGGCCGACATCTGGTTCATGGATGGAACATTTTCCACTTCACCGCGATTGTTTCAGCAGTTGTATGTCATTCGTGCTCCACTAGGTCAATCAGCAGTGACATGCGTTTATGCTCTACTTTCAAGTGAGTTTACCTATAAGGACATTTTCACCGACCAAGACTATACTAGTGTTAATGAAAATTAAAGTAATTGATGTGTAAGTTCGCTTGGTAAAATTCTAAAGATATTATGTTATTCTTCTGTTTTATATGCAAATCTCAGGCAATCTATGAAATCATGCTTAAAGGTGTCATGGACAAGTGTGAAGATCTTGGCAACAATATGGATCCGACAACTACTTGCTACTTTGAGCAAGCTGCCATCAACTCTGTAACTGCGATTCTTGGTCAGCATGTCACCATACAGGGTTGTTTTTATCACTTAAGACAAAAGTACCTGGCGGATGATCCAGGAACTAGGCCTCTCGACCACCTATCGCAACAGTGTTGATTTAGAACATTTCTGTGGAATGCTTGACGGTCGAGCCTTCCTCCTGAGGTAGCCCCTGGCACAATATTTTTACGTGGCTGCATGCTGACTGGAGATGATTTGGAAGGCGTCGTTGATATGGTCGATTACTTTGACTGCACATATGTCAGTGGGACAATTAGAACTATTAAGCGCCCAACTAAGTCACCGCATTATGCCATTGCGAATCAGAAGAACTTCAGCTTTCTTTCCTCTGGCTGTGTGGAACGTACATGACGCAACCTTATCAGGCAACACCAGGACCAACAATTTCTGTGAATCCTGGAATAACGGTTTCTCGCACCTTGTGGGACATAATCACCCATCACTCTGGGTGCTTATAGGAGTGTTGCAGGATGATGAGAGCATGGTGTCCACCACTATACTACAGACTGCTCGTGGTCAACCTCCTAAAAAGCGGATAAAGCGTAGCACCTCGCAGATACAAGCACGTTTGTTGCAGCTGTGCCAGGATCGACATGATGGCAGAAAATCAAATGAGGATACGCTGCAGGGACTTGGCCACAATATTCAGTGTTTTTAGTAGATGTTTTGATCATTAAAACATTGAGTTTTTTGGATGTTTTGAGTAATGTTTTGATAATTAAAACAGGACATTCGATCTTTAAAATGTGGGAAAAGGGGATTTGTCCTAGTGTTGCGGTTTTGGGTTCCCCCTGTTGTACTTTTGTGGATTTCCCTGGGGCTGTGGCTGGACAATGATTCGGGACGTCGTTTGCCTCTCATCGTCGTCCTTTCCTCATCGTCGTTGTCATTGTAACACTCTGCGCCTTCAGACTGGATGAACCGGCGGCTTGCACAGTTGCGCTCTTCATTGCTCGCCTGTGACCTAATTGCGCAGTTGTGCACCTCATTTACATATAGCACAGTTGCGCACCTCATTTGCATATGGCGCAGTTGCGCACCTCATTTGCATACGGCGCAGTTGCGCACCTCATTTACATACGGCACAGTTGTGCAGCTAATTTGCATATGGCGCAGTTGCACACCTCATTTACATAAGGCGCAGTTGCGCACCTAATTTACATACGGCGCAGTTGTGCAGACAATAGCTTGACCTGTTCGGCAGTTAAGCTAGAATATGAGAATATTAAGGGAGTTACTTATCAAACTGTTGAATGGACGTTATGAACTATACTGAATTGGAGCAATATTCGTTTCTGCGTTTCTGGCCACTGCCGGTCATGTTGAAGTTGTTGGCAATTAAACGGAGTTGAACTTGGAACATTTTTGTCAGTCTTCTGCTCGACTGAGAGAAGCCGAGCCCTACGGACTTGAAAGCGAGTAAAGAACGGGGTCTAAGCCATCCTGGTGAAATAGTTTACCCCCGTTTCGTCACACTAGTATGGGGAGAATATGTCCGACGGTAAATGTCTGGGAGGAATATGTCCGGGGAAATGTGTCCAGGGGGTAAATGTCTGTTCCCCATACATTCTACATAGCCGATATTAGAACTATCAAACATTGCAGTTTCATCGACTGAATTCCCAAACTGCACCATTTTACAGACTTTGCAAATGCATAAGGTCTATATAGGGCATAAAGTTCACCCCCATAAATTTGTTACAAATAGTTATAATTCGGTGCACACCTCTGCAGACCTAATTTACCTATACCAGGAAAGTTTTGGTTATCAGAGTGATCGAATTAGGTCATGTGTCTAAATCCTTAACTAAAAACACTTTCAGTCTAAAACATTTTTCATTTTCTCTTTCAAATAGATGTCTGCCAACAGTCTAGTTACATTTAGTGCAGACTGTTATGTATTGTGTGGTAAGAGCTTTGCAGAAAGCATGGAAGATTGATTGATTGATTGGGTTCAACGGCACTACAGCACAGGATTGGCTATTTCGTGCCTTGACATGGTTAATAGTTCAACCTTCTACATCAACTAAAGGTAAAAAAGATTATAAATCAATTTTACCTCCATAATGGAGAATAAAAGCATTAATATTTTACAATGGAATTGTCGAGGTCTGCAATCTCATTTTGAAAGCATGGAAGAGGTCACTAGGTTCATTGAAAAGGTCTTGAAACATTCATTCGTTACAGTTCATTGCATAAGAACGAAGACTTTTTTCGACATGAAACGTGAACCTCAAGCAAGAGACTTCCGAAACAGACCAGTCTGCAGAGCGATGGCTTCGTGTGGCAGAATGACTGTTTCTTACTAAACAGGCTCTCCTTGATGATCGGCATCCCGAGCGAAATGCCAACTTTCACTTTGCTTGGACTCTTCAGTTTCATGACAGCATTCTTGCTCTGTGTGACAAGAGATTAGATCTTTGTGCTCTTAAGGTCAAATGTAGACTGCAGCTTAGCATAGATTTTCCTGCCTCGGATGCAGTTTACCATGATTCTTGTTACAAGAACTTTTATTTTGGTGGAAAGCAACCCGATGCTGATATTGCCAAGCCCAGTCAACCTGAAGATAGTGATAAATTTGAATTGCTCACTACGATGTGCGACTGATTTGAGAGTTGTGAAAGTTTGTGTAGCATTTCGGATATGCAAACAACATATCGTGGGGTGAGAATCATAAGGTCGTATCGTGTAGATTTTGAAAAAATGCTTTTGTTAGTTTCTATTGATTAAGCAATGAAAGGGCCACAATCTAGTGCAACAAAGACGTATGTATATGCAGTAATGATCGAGATACATCTTGAGCAACATGGTCGTATTGAAGTTTATATTGTTTGGGTAAGAATCATAAGGTCGTATGTGAGAAGCTGCGGATCACAAGGTCGTAACTAACTTTAAGCTATCACTTTTCATAATAATGGTAAACAAAGAAAATGGCGGACAGATCGTTGCGCAAGTTATTTTCTCTGCAACAAGCTATAGAACAGTGTTTAAATTCCGATTCTGATGAATTGGATGATTCTAGGGATGAAGATTATTGTCCATCGAGTGCACTGTCATCGGAAGAATCCGATGATATGGATCAGATCTTACGTATGTATTATATTTCATAATTAGTGATTCGGTTAGTGTACGTCCTGGCGTCCGAGACACCGAAATTTTGGAGGTGGACGCTGAAAAATAAAGGTGCTGCGTCCATGGACGCACCCAAGTTGTGAATGGACGCCAAAATAAATTAACGATGCGTCCGAGGGACGCCAAAAATACCTTCATTGTGGTTGACAGAAGACAAGGCTGTAATTTCCTGTTATGTTATTTTATGAGTGGATTACAATTAATTAGTTATTATTAATTTAATTTAATGATAATAATTAATTAAATTGCAATCTTATATTTCTGGCATGACAGCATGGTATATCATTTTTCGAACTCTATTGAATAAAATTCATGAGAATTTTTCTTTTTTTAAACCGGTACAGGATACTTCGATCAACATTACTAATACTGAGTATTCAACAATACAAAAATGACTGTTATGTAAAATAAATTATTCTTGTATATTGTCATGTTTTCAGTTAAAGAGCCCTCGACTGGTACTTGGGCTAATGTCACTACAACTCTCACACCTTCAGAGCCCTCCACTGGTACTTCAGCTAATGTGACAACCTCTTCAGAGCCCTCGACTGGTACTTGGGCTAATGTCACTACAACTCTCACACCTTCAGAGCCCTCCACTGGTACTTCAGCTAATGTGACAACCTCTTCAGAGCCCTCGACTGGTACTTGGGCTAATGTCACTACAACTCTCACACCTTCAGAGCCCTCCACTGGTACTTCAGCTAATGTCACTACAACTCTCACACCTTCAGAGCCTTCCACTGGTACTTCAGCTAATGTCACTACAACTCTCACACCTTCAGAGCCCTCCACTGGTACTTCGGCTAATGTCACTACAACTCTCACACCTTCAGAGCCCTCGACTGGTACTTCGGCTAATGTGACAACCTCTTCAGAGCCCTCGACTGGTACTTCGGCTAATGTGACAACCTCTTCAGAGCCCTCGACTGGTACTTCGGCTAATGTGACAACCTCTTCAGAGCCCTCGACTGGTACTTGGGCTAATGTCACTACAACTCTCACACCTTCAGAGCCCTCCACTGGTACTTCGGCTAATGTCACGACCCCTTCAGAGCCCGCGTGTAGTACTGAGGCAGACATTGAGATAATGCCTGTTCCTTCAGAGGAAAATGCCGTATCTCTGTCAAGGAAAAGAAAGCGAGATCCATCCGGTTGGAAGAGAAATGTAAGAAAAGAGTCCTGTCAGTCTGGGAAAGCATACATCAGTGCACGTGGCGAGTCTGTGCCAGGTAGGGCTATGAAAGACGTTGATTGTGCGAAATGCAAACACATGTGTTCAGGCAAAATGGCTTTATCTGTACGAAAAACAATATTTGAGAACTATTGGCAACTTGCTGATAAAACCAGGCAGATGGACTTTATTCGATTTCACGTTGTGGTTATACCAAAAAAAACACACAAACGTACACTGAGCCGTCGCAAGAACACATTTCTGTATTACTTCACGAATGGTGATCAGCGGATACAGGTGTGTAAGAAAATGTTTCTCAAGACACTGGATATCGGTGAGAAAACTGTTAAAATAGCCAAGGCAAAAGAAAAAGAAACTGGTTTTGCTGCTAGTGATCAGAGAGGAAGACATCCACCTGGATCAAAAAAGACGGAAGATGTCAGAGAGAAGATTCGGGAACATATTCGTAGCTTCCCTGCTTTGGAATCACACTATGCTCGTGCTAGCTCAAATAAAAAATATCTCGATTCAGATCTTTCTGTAAAGAAAATGCACGAGCTGTACACTGAGAAATGTTCGTTGGAAAACATCAAACCAGAAAATCTTAAATTTTATCGAGATATTTTTAATACAGATTTCAATATATCTTTTCACAAACCAAAAAAGGATGCCTGTAACTTTTGTTCTGCCTTTCAAAATATGACAGAAAGCGAGAGAGCAGACAAAGAAGTGGAACACCTTGCTCATCATGCAAGGAAAGAGAGAGTCAGGGAACAGAAGGAAGCACACAAAAATGAGGCAAAGACAAGTGACACAGTGCATGCTGTAACTTTTGATCTTCAGCAAGTTCTCCAATCGCCTAAATTAAATGTCAACTCACTGTTCTATAAGCGGAAGCTGTCGACTTACAATCTGACTGTCTACAGCTTGAGCGATAAGAAGTGCGTAAATTATATGTGGCACGAAGCAAAGGCTGGGAGGGGTAGCTGTGAGATAGCAACATGTATTTTCAAATACTTGGGTAGTCTTTCTCCACAAATCACTAAGGTTGTCATGTACTCTGACACATGTGGTGGACAAAACCGTAACATTAACTTTGCAACCATGTGTCTTCGTGCCATACGTGAGTTGCCTATAGTTACCATTGAACATATATTCATGGAATCTGGTCACTCTCAGATGGAGTGTGACTCTGTGCATAGCGCCATTGAGTCTGCTTACAAAAATGTCGACATTTATAGTCCCACCGACTACTACGGAATTGTCACTTTGGCACGTCGTCATAATCCTTACTCAGTAGTACAGCTGGAAACTGCTGATGTTATTAACTACAGAAGTATGGCTACTGCCTATGTCAGAAATCGTTCCAAAGACCTGAACGGTGCAAAGGTCAACTGGATGCACATTAAGTGGCTGAGATATGACAAGTTGCAACCTAACATGATTCAGTTTCGCGATGGATATGACGGAGAGTTCCGTAAGATGGTGGTTAACACCGGAGCGCGTGGGAGACGCCCAGTGTTGTTTCCTGAGGCTACTCCGATATTTGACAATCCACCCGCCATAACTCTGGCCAAGTTCCTGGACTTAGTCAGTTTATGCGATTCTCTAGCAATACCAAGAGACTATCATGCCTTCTACCACAATCTTCCACACAGTGGTGCCATGAGAGATGCGCTGACTGAGCCAGATGCTAATGAAGACAGTGAGACTGAATGAAGTAAATGAAATGTAAACTAGATAGGACAGAATAAGGTACTCATGCAGTCAATATAATTGTTTGTTGCACGATCAGAGAGAGAGAGAGATATATTGCAGACATACAACATGAATATTGTTTGTTTACTGTGGTAAAGTACAAATGATACGCCCTTCTGATCCTCGCATACTAATGACCTTTTCAGTTTGAGTGAGGATCACAAAGTCTTTTGGGCTTTTATAGGGTCATTTTATACAATATGATCAGATCATACATATTACATAATTAAGTACATTAGTTTGATGTTAGATGTATAAAACAAGTGCATTCAGAGTGACTGTGTGAATTGATATATGCGTTGCAATATAAAAATCTGTTTTGCCAAGAATGACTTCTCTTACGATACGACCTTATGATTCTCACCCCACGATATCGTGACCTTAGAATTACACGGTTGTAACTAACATTTTTGTCAAATCGGAGATTTCAATGTGACGGAGTTCTAACTGCACCCCTTTACCATAGTAATAGACGCTTGTACTGAATTGGATTCATATTGACCAGTATTTGACAGAATTACAAAGTTCTAAGTACGAAAATAAATTTCTGCCAGTATTACAAGGTTCTAAGTACAGAGCCAATAGGCGTCTGCAATTTTCACACGTGACCTATAAATAAACAGGCTTGTAGTTCTATGTTTACTCTAATTATAAGAAGTAACGAAGATGGCGGACCGAGACGATAAGCGAAATATCGTGAGTGTGAGAAATCGATATAAAACTATTAAATATAAAGATATAGCTGGGATGCTGGAGGGGTTAAGTGACGATGGGCATTTGACGGAGGAAGGATCGGAATCCGGCGACGACCCACGTATGGATCTGGCTAATGTTTGCGACAAGGACATCGCCTGCGCGGCTGTGACAGTCGGGTAAGATTATTACTGTCGTTGGAGTCTCCCATAATATCTTCCCTCATGCGTCCCTGGTTGTCCGATTTGTCCCAAATTTGGTAAGAACGTATAGCTTGGGCATAAAAAATCTTTGGCCAAGAGTTTCAAAACTGTAGGACTTAAACTTTTACTATTTAGAAATAAAGAGTGTGAAATTGTGAAAAAATGAGTAGGCTAGAATATTCTATTCTATATTGCATTTTCACATCAAATAATTGTTTAGTTTCTTAGCATTATTTCAGTGATTTTGCTATTTTCAAACAATCTATAATCTCCACTGATAATTTGTAATTCATAATATTACGACTGCAGGCACGCGAGACACTACGTTAAATATAATAATACGTCGGCCTATTAATTATTTTCATGATCTTTTTAATTGCTTGCTGTGCACAGGATGGATACCAGAAAACGGAAAAGAAATCCTACAGAGGCTAACATAACATCAAGGAACGACGACACGACTACAGTAGCTGCGACAACGCTTACCGTAGCTGAATCGAGCAACAAACAGAGTGTCAGAAAACGGAAAAGAAATCCTACAGAGGCTAACACAACATCAAGGAACGACAACACGACTACAGTTACTGTAGCTGCGACAACGGTTACCGTAGCTGAATCGAGCAACAAACAGAGTGTCAGAAAACGGAAAAGAAATCCTACAGAATGGAAAGCTAACAAGCGTAAAAGCCTCTGTCAGGCTGGAAAAGAATACTTAAGTCGTAGAGGGAAGTTAGTTCCAGCAAAAACTGTGGGAAAAAGTAAAAACAAAAGTAACTGTAACAGTAAGTAAGAGTTGTCTGACAAAGTGTCGTTTCTTTTGTGAGAAAAAGATTAGCGAGCCAGAGAGGGAATCAATTTTTAATCGTTATTACAAATTACAGCAGACAGAGAAGTACCAGTTTTATGGAAAGACGACGGAAAGATTCGAAAAGACTCGATGTACTGTGACGAAAGGACCTGGTGAAGGAAAAGATTCTAGGAGACGATACACATTCCAATACTACCTAGACATTGGAAATGATAGACATCGTGTATGTAAAGACTACTATCTTGGTACATTGGCCATCAGTCAGAAACCTATATACAATTTTCACAACAACAAGAAAGATCCAGTAACTGGAGTACCATCTCCAGACAAGCGTGGGAAACATACTAAGAAAGTGATATCAACTCAGCAAAAGATAAAAGTAAGAAATCACATCGAATCCTTTCCAGCAGTTGAATCGCACTACACTCGTTCATCTTCAAAGAAGCAGTATCTAGAGGCTAATTTAAGCATATCGAAAATGTATCAGTTGTACCTTGAGTCTTTAGAGGTAGATGAGGTACCGGTCAAAGAATCGTACTATAGATATATGTTTGTAACAGAGTTTAACCTAGACTTTCATATGCCAAAGTCAGATAGGTGTGATTTGTGTGAAGAATTTAAAGTACTGAAATTGAACAGGGAAGTCATTGGAACTGAAATTAGTGTCAAATATGATAGGCACATTGCACAGAAGGATGCAATGCGTGAAGAGCGTAAGGCTGACAAGCAGTCTAAGAAAATGGTAGTTTGTTTTGATCTGGAGAATGTTATCACCTTGCCTAAGGCAGGAACTAGTAATTTCTTTTACAAAAGGAAATTGAATTTGTACAATTTAACTGCTCACGCTTCTTCTGGTCAGGGCTATTGTGCTATTTGGCCAGAAACACTTTCTGGTAGGGCAGGTATTGATATAGCAAGTGCCATAGTCAAAATTCTCACAGCAGTCGTGCGTGATCACCCAGATATTTCTGAAATTATTACATGGAGTGATAGCTGTGTGCCTCAGAATCGCAACTCCATCATGGCTTATGCTATGGGAGACTTTTTGCAAAGACATAGTCACGTTACAAGTTTAACAATGAAGTATTCTGTTCCAGGACATTCATGTATTCAAGAAGTAGATAACATGCATAGCCAGATTGAGAAGGCTATGCAAGTTGCCGAATTTTTTTCTCCAGTGTCTTTTCTGAGAGTTCTATTAAATGTTAATCGAAGTAAACCGTTTAAAGTTATTCAAATGAAGAACAATGACTTTAAACAATACAATGTACCAGCAAAATTCTTGGAATACCAAAAGATTCCTTTCAGTAAAGTAGTTGGGCTGAGGCTTACTAAGGTTGAACATGAAGTTTCATACAGAACTTCATGGTCCGAGCCATGGATAATTGAAAATATTAGATATGTGAGCAAGAGCCGGAAAGGAAGCAAAAAAGATGGACAAGTCTTAGATAAAGGCTTAAATACTTTGAAAGTGAGTAAGTTTGTGTGCAAAATAACTGCAGAGAAGAAGAAGGATTTAGCTAGTATGCTGAAGTGGCTACCACTTGAAGACAGGCAGTTTTATGAAAAGACTGTGTTATTAAAGTGAATATCATAAATATATTATTATTAATGAGTAGCTTTAATTTTGTGTTTAGGACGAAGACAGACTTAGTCTAGACTAAGACTTAGTGTCTAACCCGTGTTAACACGGATATAACTTCATGATAGACGTTAAAACGAAGTTATTTCTTATTTTATATACATATTGTATTGTGAAATGATGGCAAATATCATTGTTTTAAATGTCAATTTGTGTTGTCCTTAATGTTTTGTAGCTCCAGCCAAAGCACTTTAGTTAGAACCTTGTAGTCCTTTACTATATTTCCAGCTTCAGAATAACAAGGTTCTAACTAATTTTATAGTGTAGTTATTTACATAAAACTATGATACACTATAGTTTATAAAGTATGCTAAATGATGCAGTATTGTGATACTTTTGCTTTGTTAAGATTTCGAGAAAAAGTAGCTGCTAATTTCATGCTAAAGTACTTTTAAACTTTCAACACGAATTATCTCCATAAACACTTCTATGCACATAGAACCGTGTAATTCTAAGGTCACGATATGCTGAAAGAATATGGTAATGATAACAATTTGGTATATTCTGTACAATCTCTGAAAAGAAAGTTAACTGAACGCTATTGAGACCATATATTTTTTGCTGATGTTCAGGGTCATAGAGATGTTGTTTGTTTAAAGAATATGGCATCTGTCATCATCAATGCCAAATGGTATGCTGATGGAAAAGAAGATCTAGCTCAAGAAAATGAAAGAATAATTATTGTTGCTGCAGCTAAACTGATCCGATCACAAATTCATGAAACTAGGTTTTCAAAAGATTGTTATCCGACTGTTCAAGAGATTGCTGATAGAAATATTTGTAAGGAATGGGTTTCACCATCATTGAATCTTTACACTGAGACACTGATTTCAGACGAAGTTAAACAGATCTCCACATTCCATAGCATTGTTCAGTCATGTCGACTTCGGTCATTAATTTCACCAGTTTTGTTCGGTCTCGGAATACAGTTGGATCATCTAGATTGGGTGTGTGTATCTCATACGATGAAATAGCTAGGAAATAGCTAGATTCAAACAATCTGTAATTCGTGATAATCAAAATGGTTTCAATATCTGGCCATATCCTAACAGCTTTACTCAGTGGGTCTGTGATAATGTAGATCATAACACCAAAACACTTGATGGTCTGGGTACTTTCGTGGCATGGGCATTATCGCCGCTACAACTATTTCCAAGCCTAATGCTTATTCTAAGGAAGATCCAATCAAAAGGGTTAAGAGAGCTACAGGTAAAGAAGTTGTGAAAAATTGTGGAGTTGAAATTCCAGAGAAGCCTGATTTGTCACCTATGATTTTTCATGCGACAAAGCACCTTCAGTTAGTCTACACCTTACCATCTTCTTACAACCTTGATCTGTTTCCAGATGGTTCATGTATGCAGACAAATTGGTCAGGATTTCAGCAGCATGTTAACATCAGCACATCCATCAATAACAGACGTCACAATGATGCCCATAATTCATATAAACTCATCTGATGAGCATTGAATTTTTTCGACGCTGAAGTTTGTACAACAACAGGCGAAATCTCTTGGAACTGTCACTACGTTCATCACTTTCGACCAGCCTTTGTGGCTCAAAGCTGCTGAAATAGTACTTTCCACAGAGATGAACGCGTTTGTTGCCTGGGTGGTTTCCACTCTCATGAGCTTTCTCAGCAACATAGGCACTCTTCTAGACCAGAACCACCCATTAGATGCCCTTGAGACTTGCTACGGACCAAATGCAGTGGTACACATGATGTCTGGCAAAGCCATAGCAAGAGAACTCACTTCCTTGTGGATGCTGCTCTGACAATGAAGACCATGAGATCGGTTACTGTGGATGATGGTTCAACCGATTTTGATGGGGATATAGAAGCAAGTATAAATGACGGTGTGGAAAAAATAAATTCCTCCGATATCAAAGAACTGAATAGCAACTGGACTGCATCGTGGAAGACCTGCAGTCAAATTATGAAGACTGAAGACTTCACTGTGACAATGAAGTTAGATTGTGCACTTTGTCAAAATCCCGAACTGCAAAGCTGTGGATTTTATTTATACATGGAGCACATAACTACTGTGAAAATGTTCATCAGAGGAAAGATGACAGGAAATTGGAATCTGCATCTTATTGTCATGACTAGGATGTTGAATCTTTTTGCTACAACAGAACACAATAACTACACAAAAAGGCCATAGATTGTACCTGAAATGATACAAGAACATCTTCTCATCCTTGGCTGTTTCAACAATTCATGCAATATGGATTCCATGTCATTCATCGCTCAGGCCGCTTATTGGGCAGGACTATGGATCGACCTAGTTATCGAGGAGACCATGATGAAGTCTCTGAAAAGTTGGGGTGGATTGACACATGGAAGTGGTATGACAGAGACCAGTTAGACATACATGGATCAAAACTTATATAAATGCACTAGTGTATATGAAGCCATGGCTCAGTTTAGTTGACTTCAAAACCAGACAAGAGAGCAGCATTCCAAACTATGAAAATTGCGTGCAAGAAGAGACGTTAAAAAAAACACAAACACCAAGAAGTTCTTCGTGTCAACCGGTTAAATAGGCGAGTGAGTACTCGCCTATTTAACCGGTCAAAGATGGTGGTGGTGGCCCTGGTGGGATCAACGTCATGCTGTCAGGTCGAGGCATGACAGTGGTGTGGTCGTCGTGTACCCCAGTGTCCAGTGTCATCACCATGTTTTATTTTGGATGGTGGGACATTCTATTGAGATATTGTTGATATGTATGTTGCATATTTGAATAAGAATTACGGTGCAAACTGCTGCATAGTATTTGATGGCTACATGAATGGGTCATTGACAAAGACCACAAACATGAAAGAAGGTCAAAGACATCATCTGCTCCAAATATAGCATTTAAAATGGAAATCCGGTCTACAATGGGCAATGGACATAACAAAGCTGAATTAATAAGTATTCTCAGCAGACGTCTATTCTAAGAAAACCACACAACAGTGCCAGCTGCAAATGATGCAGACACACTCATCGTTAAGGTGGCCAATGATCTTGCACGAAACGGAAAAGTGGTTATTGTAGATGGTGAGGATACCGATGTACTGGTATTATTGGTTTATCATTTAGAAGCAGATTCAGGATGGCAGATCCAAGCCGCTTTCAATGATGTATGGTGGCAAGACAGGCCAAAGGCTCAATGCTCGAAGGTACTCCATATACACGACTATGTGTGCCATTAGTTCAGCAAAGCCAATACCCGTGAGGCTACCACCAACAGAAAGGGCTGCCTACTTCCATTGCCAAAGAGTTCACGACTTTTCTAGAGCAGAAGTTTCAACCAATTCCAACAGACACAGGGCCAGCCCCTGAAGACCTTCTAAAGGGTGTCAGATGCTCATGCAAGTCCACATCTAAAAATCAATGTGCCAGTAATATCTGCTTGAGGGTTCACCAACTGTTGTGGAGCGAGTAGATGGTGGCCTTCTGCAGGGAGTGGTCTGGTATGCCTCTCATGTCCTTAGCAGCTTCTTTCCACCTAGGGCCAACCGTCGCTGGCCTTTCAAACTTTCACCTAAAGACGATAAGAACTATATTCCCAGAGTTCTATATAATGATATCTACTTAGTCCAAATTGCTAATTTTCATCAAGAACTAGTATATTATTTTTCTTTTCTAACGTATTCATCTATTCCTGGTTGTGGTGTGCCAACCAGTTTTGCTCATTAAACAAAAATACTAATACCACAGCATAGATAAAGCATAGCCAGAAGTCCAACTGGGCCGTAGCTGTAATTTGTTAATTGTTCTATAATTTGTAGTCTATGCACATCGGCTATGTTTGCGTGAAGGCGTTTTATAATATCAAAGTTAAACTTTTCCACTGTTGCTTTATGATTGATTGATTGATTGGGTTTGACGGCACTTCAGCACAGGATTGGCTATTTCGTGCCTTGACGTGGTTAATAGTTCTACATCGTTTATCTTATGGTAAAACAGGTGAGGAAATGATAAATAATTTAAATGCTCAAATAAAAGTATGTAAAAACACTATGTAAAAGCTAATAAATTAGACTAAAAATATATTTAAAATGTAAATGTGTTTAACAATAGGATGTATACTAGTTAAAATGTAAAAGTGATAAACAATACATAAACTGTATACCATATATTGAAATTTAGGTAATAGTCTTGGATTATATTTTGTTGTAGAGTTGTATTTCTCTCAGAAACAACAAAATATGATTTGGAGGGACATTTTCAAAAATATCATGAAGTGATTGCTCGCAATAATGTTTCTTTCTAGTTGGAGTAAAATCAACACAGGAGACCAGAATGTGCTCTACAGTTAGTGGGCAATTACATCCCACACATTGTGGTGCATTCTCATTTTTAAGCAAATAAGCATGTGTGAGATACGTATGTCCTATTCTAAGGCGTGCAAGGATGACCTCATCTCTACGTTTGACTTGGCAAGCATGACTCCACCTTTCCATATTTGGATTTACAGCATGTAATTTATTATGAATCATGCTACTCCATTTTCTTCTCCACTGATCATATACATAAGCGTCTATGTACTGCTTAGCATCAGAAAATGGGACTTTGCAGTTTGACACTGCATCTGTAAGTGCCGCTTTAGCAGCTGCGTCTGCAGCTTCATTTCCCTTAATACCAACATGACCCGGCACCCAACAAAATTTTACAATTTTACCAGACGTTGTAATCTTGTGGTATTTGTTGAGAACATCTACGACAAGTGAGTGGTTCATATTGCAAGCTGCAACAGCTTGCAAAGACGACAAGGAATCACTAACTATTAAAAAATGTGTCTTGCTAGTTTTACTTATAATATCAAGAGCTAACACAAGACCTGTGAGCTCAGCTGTGTAGATAGAGGTTTTATCAGGGATTCGTACCGAAACAGACCTGCCCTCAGTATATGCACTTGCAGCTACTCTATCACCCTCTTTTGAACCATCAGTATATATTTTAGTGTATGAAATATAATTGGATATAAGTTCTTGAAACATGCATTTATATATATCTGGACTAGTGCTGGACTTCTTATGGTCGTGCAATTCAAACAATACCTGAGGTCTAGAGAGGTGCCAAGGGGGAAGATTACTTATGTTCTGTTCTGCAATATGATTCACGTCAAAATCCAAAGCTCCAAGATGTGGTTTCAGGCGAATACCCAGTGGAGGTATAGCAGATGGTCTATTGTTAAATAACTGCTGATTCTGCGGTTGAAAGACACATCGGTAGGTTGGATTTCTTGGGTTACTTTTCAACCTACACAAATACTGAAGCTCAAGCTTTGTTCTTCGCAGAGGTAAAGAAAACACGTCAGCTTCCACTTCTAGACTATCCACTGGGGATGTACGGAAAGCTCCTAGACACAAGCGTAGGGCTTGATTCTGCACAGGGTCTAAAGCTTTGAGATAGGATGGTCGTGCGCTGCCATAAACTACTGAACCATATTCCAGCTTTGATCTTATGACTGCATTGTACAGTCGGAGTAAGACAACTCTATCAGCGCCCCAGTCTGTGTGTGCTACAACCTTAAGGAGGTTCAACGCTTTAATGCCCTTTTTCTTCAGGTATTGTATGTGAGGTCTGAAAGTGAGTTTTCTGTCGAAGATGATGCCCAAGAATTTATACTCATCGACTACCGGTATCTTACTTCCTGCAATTTTAAGCTCTGGTTCAGGGTGTAGTCCTCGTTTATTGCAGAAGTGCATGCATACGGTTTTAGTTTGAGAAAATTTAAAACCATTCTCATTGCACCAGACCTCCATTTTATTCAAGCACCTTTGTAGCTGTCTTTCAATAGCTGGCATACTGGTTGAGGAATAACATATGAGCAGATCATCGACATACAGGGAGCAATCGACTCCTGTACCCAGACATTTAACTATACTATTTATTTTCAATATAAATAGTGTTGTAGACAAGATACTACCTTGTGGTACTCCAGTTTCTTGCTCATAGCTACTGGACAAGATGTTTCCTAATCGCACCTTGAAGGTACGGTCTGTTAGAAATCCAGATATAAAATCAGTTAATCTTCCACGAAGACCAGCTTCGTGCAAGTCTTTCATGATACCATACTTCCAAGTGGTATCATATGCTTTTTCTATATCAAAAAAGATAGCAACGACATGTTGCTTGCGGATGAATGCTTGCCTGACAATAGATTCAAGACGAACTATTTGATCTATTGTACTCCGCTGGCGACGAAAGCCACTCTGATCTTCAGTCAAAATACTGTTGATCTCCAAATACCACATTAATCTCGCATTAACCATTCGTTCCATAGTTTTGCATATACAACTTGTAAGGGCTATTGGTCGGTAGTTTGATGGGTTAGTGTCATCTTTACCGGGTTTAGGTATTGGGATTACTGTTGCATTTCTCCATACAGAAGGGAATGTTCCCGAATCCCAAATCTTATTGAAAATGTGAAGTAGTATTACTAGGCTGGACTGAGAAAGGTGTTTAAGTAACTGATAATGAACATCATCTGGCCCAGGAGAGGAGTCGTGTGCCTTGTTTAATGAATCTTGCAGTTCAGCTAAGGTGAAAGATTGATTATAATTTTCATTATTATTAGAGGAAAATTTCAGTGGGACCTTTTCGATTTTATTTTTATATACATTAAAGGACTCATTATAGTGTGCAGAGGATGAATTCTCTGCAAACGTCTCACCCAAAGTATCTGCAATATCCTGTGCTTCTGTCACACTATGTCCATTATTATGAAGGTGTTTCATAGATGATGACTTAACCTTTCCACCGATTTTCCTAACCATATTCCAGATCTTTTTCATTGGGGTATGGTGATTCAGTTTGGAAACATAGTGTCTCCAACTTTCACGTTTCGTGGAACGAATGGTACGCCTGGCTACAGCTCGTGAGAGTCGGTATTTGGCAAGGTGTTGAGCATCAGGATTTTTCTGAAGTTTTCTCAGATCCTGCTTTCGTTTATGTACTGCTTCTCTGCAGTTGTCATCAAACCATGGCTTATTAATATGCTTTGGAATTGTCGAGGTTCTGGGGATAGAGGCTGTGGCAGCCTCAATAACACAGTCTGTAAACTTAGCGACTGGATCTTCATCTTCCATCACCATAGACTCTACTATGTAACTGTTACATAAAGATTGAAAATGTTCCCAGTCTGCTCTTTTCAAAGCCCACCTTTTAGGTGGGTTATTTGATTGGTTCATCGTGGATTTCAAAATAACAGGAATGTGATCACTGCCATGTGCATCACTGTCAGTTTTCCACTCAAAATCCAAAAATACAGTTGGATCACAAAATGATAGATCAAGTGCTGACTGTACTCCAGTTGCTGGGTGTATATATGTATATGACTTGTCATTTAGCAAGCATATATCAAGTTCTACTAGGATATGCTCTAGCCATTTCCCTTTCTTATCTAACTTCTTACCACCCCAAACGGGGCTGTGTGCATTGAAGTCTCCCAGTAATAAAAAAGGGGCTGGAAGTTGACTAATTAACTCTTTGAGGTCTTGTTCTTTCCATTTGGAATGAGGTGGAAGATAAATGGAGCACAGAGTAATAGTTTTTGGCAGAGACACCTGTACTGCTATTGCTTGAAGGGAGGTTCTGAGTTGCAATTGGCGATGAGGTGTGATATCACTAACTAATATCCCAACTCCTCCTGAATGGTTCCCATCGACCACAGATCCTGGACAGAAATAGCAAGAGAAATGCTTCAATGTAATCTCCTGGTCACCCAGCTTAGTCTCTTGGATGCACAAGGCAGCTGGGTTATATTGCTGAATTAACAAATGTAATTCATCAAAATTAGATCGCAGACCTCGACAATTCCATTGTAAGATATTAATGCTTTTATTCTCCATTATGGAGGTAAAATTGGTTTATAATCTTTTTTAGTTTTACTTGAAGGAGAAGGTTGAACACCTTCTACA
This sequence comes from Allolobophora icterica, assembly GCA_963556255.1. Taxonomy (NCBI): domain Eukaryota; kingdom Metazoa; phylum Annelida; class Clitellata; order Crassiclitellata; family Lumbricidae; genus Allolobophora; species Allolobophora icterica. The sequence goes on from OY744616.1 coordinate 41,652,211, forward strand.
TCCATCTCATGAATATCATCAAGGCTATCATATTTGTTGTAAACCTGGATAGGATCTTCTGAACCTTTTGAAACTCTGGTGGAATTCACCTTCTTCCCAGCGCTTATTTTACGTGATGGAGGCAACGTCACGTGAGTGTTTTCTCCGCCTGAGGCCTTAGCACCAGCAGTTTTAGTTGTTGGTTTTCTGTTAGGATTAGCAGAGATTGGTGGTAGGACAAGATTGCAGTCATCGGTAGCAGTTTCTGTGGTTTGATGTGTGGGTAGAATTAGGTCAAAAGACGCATTATTGCTAGGCCATGTAATATCTGTTTGAGTTGCCACGGACACTGATTTAGTTGTTTTAATAGTGTTTGCATAAGACGCCAGTGAGGGTCCTGCTGTCCTGTCCACAACACTCCTTGCCTCAGCATATGAAAGTGATTGGGTTGCCTTAATTTTCTGAATATCTCTCTCTCGTTTCCACTTACAACAGTCCTTCGAGTATGCTGGATGATCTCCCCCACAGTTAACACATTTAGGATCCTTCTGACAATGACTGTCACGTGTTTCTGTATGTCCTTCTTCGCCACATCGTGGGCAAGTATCCTTTCTTTTGCAGTTGTCTTTATGATGTCCAAATCGCTGACATTTAAAGCATCGCATTGGTTGAGGGATAAAAACATCAACTTTAACATTTATATAGCCGGCTTTGATTTCTTTTGGTGGGTCATGACTTTCAAATGTTAGGACTATGGTGTCTGTTGGTCTAATCTGACCATCTCTTTTTATAGTCATTCTTTTGGCTTTGGAAACTCCCTGATCTCGCAACCCATCTACAATTTCCTCTTCTGAGCAATCTCTCAAATCAGGTGTCCTTATCACTCCACGACTCGTATTTAGGGTGCGATGACCTGAGACCTGCACAGGGATATTTGCAAAACTTGTAATCTTCAGCATGTTTTCAGCTTGGGTTTTCCTTTCCGTTTGGACAAGGATGCTTCCAGATCGCATTCGCTGGGCTGCTGGTTTCCCAAGCATGCCTGTTAATGCTTTTCCAACAATAAATGGGGACAATTTCGCTAACTGCTGATGTGCCTGTTCATTTTCTCCTGAAATAACCAGAAATTTCGGCCATTGATCTACTATGTTAACTTCTTCGTCAGAAGTGTCTTCCTTGGGTCGTTTGTTTTTGTTTGAGGTAGCCATAAGTGTTTATAAAAGATTCATCTCCCGTGTTCCCCACCCACCACGGAGTCCAACAAGGGGATATCTGTTGGCACGAGCAGAGCTCAAGTGCACAGATACCAGGGCTACAGCAAGAGATATACTCGGGTTGAACCCGATTGACCCATAAGCCACCGCCTTCTACAGTCTCTTAATATTACACATATTCTATGAAAAGTTTTAGCAAACAGTATTTTAAAAAAGGAGATCAAGCGTTGGTATCACACATATTTCAAGGCAAGAAGAGACTGTAGGGCAAGGCATGACCAGCCGATTAGGTCGGACCGGGCCAATCCGACCTCCCGTCTAGGTGAATCCGAGGCCAAAGTGATGTGTTGCAGCAACCATGCCGCAGCAAGGCAACCACTCAATCACCAGGACCCTCTTCTCCACCATCACGGGCCGCAGCTCACGGCAAACAAGCTGCCTCCTTTTAGTCGCCTTTTACGACATGCAGGAGGATACAGCAGGCTTATTCTAACCCCATACCTTGTTGCTTTATGCTGTAATCGGCTAAAATTCAGGAAAATAATGAGAATGTCTGGCAGTGAACATTGTGCAGCGATATGATGTACAAATAATTGATTGAAAAAGAAATGTTTGTCGTTTTTCTGTGCAATGAGTGCGACGATGACAGGCAAGTTTTCTTGTCATGCAAAGCATATAAGTGTAATGATGCATGATTCACTGTATGTCCCTCAGTGCTATTCTATTCATTTATATGTAAGTGCAGCTGTGTGTTGTTGAAGCTGTTTGACTTGAAGAAAGCGGGCAAATTGTCTGATATTCGGCGTAATGTGGTTGATACTGTAACAAAAACAGTTCCATTGCCTAGCAATTGCATTGAGCTTGATATAAGTTTTTGACAAGTTTCGTCAATCTGATGATATTTTACAAAGTTAGGTTTTTCAACAGTGATGTGTGAAAGAGGTTAAAGTAAGTGGGAAGAAGAATAAAAAGAGGGTGGTGAAAAAGGCTAAAACTATGAATCCGTATGACGAAGGGCTGTCAAAACGCCAAGAGCCATCTCCTCTAGACTCCAATGAGCTGGAAGACGCAATCGCCTTACTGGAAAGAGGCCTCCGACGTTCTAATCGCTTTTGGTCCAACTTGGACCTCGTTTCCCTGCCGTTCAATGAGTGGTACTACCTCAGTAATGAGAACTCCAATTGTCCTCCTCCTCCTCCTCAACCATCTCAAGCTGCCAACCCGGAGACATCAGATGAGGACGTGATTTCCTTGGGAGAGGGAATGTGTAAAGAGTGAAGGTCAGGAAGTGTGACATCTGTTCGACTTTCTCTTTTGAGGCGGACACAGCCCGTTCCCTACACCGTCATTGCCGTAGATGCCATGTAAGTTGCATCTGCCAGGTCACTGAGGTAAATGTTTACACTGGAACACTGGATGCTTCTGAAGCAAACCGCATTCGTCCAGCTGGAGCCAATCGTAGAGTCAATACCTTCTGCTTTAGGTAGTGATGATGCACCAAAGCCCAGTTCTGCTAATGTAAGATTTGGCTGGCTTGTTGACCCAGTGTCCGCCTCTCCCCGACTGAGAATTGGCATCTTGGTGTGTTTGAAGAGCCTGGGGAGGTGGTCCGCGACATAACCTTACCACCACACTGCACTCATAAAATGCTACGATTAGACTGCACATTCTTCAAATCCTTGAAAGCCAATTACAACCATTGTGTGGATAATTTTATGACAACCCATCCTGGAAGACGCGTGACATTTTTGTGACAGGCAAGACACAAGTGCCATAATGACCCTTTTCGCGCTACATTAATGGAAAATTGTCGTATAAAAATGATCCATTGGCAACTGCAGTTCTAGGTCGGTTAAAACCTTGTGATTTGGTTGCCACAAAAGCGTTCTATAATAGAGCTTGTTATCAAGCATTTGTTTTGAAGCCAATACCTTCTGCTCTAGGTAGTGATGATGCCCCAAAGACCATTTCTGCTAATGTAAGATTTGGTTGGCTTGTTGACCCAGAAATGTCTGTTGCTTTCGAAAAGCTGTGTAGTTGGCTTGAGGTTTCTGATGATGAGTTTTACACATTGGATGAATTGCAAAACAAAATGGGTACTTTGTCAAACAACTCTGAATCAGTATATTCTAGTAAACAATTGAACATATTTTTTTCCTCTGAAGTCAATGGATGCTTCAGAAATATGGTTTTTTCAATAATTACAAATAAATGACATAATGAGAGAAAACCAAGTTTTGTTGAAGAGAGTCAGGAAATTGTCATTGCAGCTGCAAAGCCAATAAAAGCAGAAATCCGTGAGTCACTGTTCAGCAACTTGGATTACCTACTGACTTCTGACTTGAGCAATGTCCAGGCTGCCAAAGACTGGATAGGCTTGTTGACAGAATTAATTGAAAATGTTGTATGCACGGAATTGAAACAGGTTGCAATCTGTCATTCTGTTCAGGCAGCAAGGCCTAGGTCAGCTATATCACCAGTTTTGTTCGGGGTCAGTGTATACCTGGATCATGCATTTCGTTCACGGTGGGTACTCGACATATTATCACGATTAGGATATTCAATATCATATGATGAGGTCAACGTCAGTGCAAAATCAAACTCCAGATTTTCCAGTCACATCCTGACAGTTTCACCCAATGGTCCGGAGATAATGTTGACCATAACATAAATACCATAGACGGTCCAGGTACATTTCATGGGATTGGAATAATCTCGATGTCGACACCATATCATAGACCAGAAGGCGGACATTTTAATAATAAAAAAATCAAAAATCCATTTATTAAAACAACCCAAAATAGTACAAATGAAACTGTCAAAATTTTATAACATGGGCGTCTTAAAAGGATGCCCCAAAGGGATAGTTCCCGCTAAATAGGGCAATGATTTGGCAGTGCCTCATTTGCTACTAGTTAAGTTTCTTCCCTTGTCTGGAATCGAGCGATCCCAATCTTAACAAACAGTCACCTGGATAAGTCTACCCCTAACACAATCTGCTTCAAACCCATCCTACATTTAAGTTACCCATACGTTCTTCCTCCAACTTTAAATCTGAATCTTGTGTGGCATGATGGCGCATGCAGATTCACGTCCCCCGATGCCGAAAGAATAAACCTCGACAGCATCGTCCTCCTCTGCTGTCTTCCTAAGGAGATGTGCATGATGACCGCTGAAATGCACTGGCAGAGATTCGTGGCGCTGTCCAAGCGTTTGTGTCTCAGCAAAATAATGTTTAAAATCGGCGATTAGTGGCATTTCAAGGCAGCTTGAAGCACATTGGATGAGAACGTGGAATACTGTTGAAAGAAGGGCTCTGTCGTCTTCGAGGAGCATGGGGAAGGTCTGGCTGCGGGGGTTGCAATGTCTCCTCCATTTCGGCTGCGGCCGACAAGAGATCGCTCACGCGGGTTCAGAGGTAAGGCGTGGTGCTTCATGTCCTTCGATGCTGACAGATCAAACCATGATGCATGTAGATATCAGTGGATATTAATTATGTTTACTGAAGAAACATATATGCAAACGGGACAAGAATGTATGTATGTTGTTGGATGTAGGTCCATAGGAGAAGGGTTGGTGGTACGGAGAGGTTACAGAGTAGTAGGGTTGTACACAGAAGGATGGTAGGAAAGTTGAGGCAGTTGGCGAATAGTCTCTGGCAGGATGTGTGGATGGTGGTGCGTTGTATATGTGGGTATGGTTGTTGAGTACACTAGAGAAGTGTAAGCTGCAATAAGTAAATGTGACGTGGTCTATGAGAAGGTACCCAGTCTCCCTTCACAGTTATCGAGTAAAATCACTGTTAAGCATTGCATGTGTCAGAGTTGACTAAAAACGAAAATTCAGTAATCCGTACTATTATTATTCTTCTACATAATTAATTAAGAAAGAACTATTTTTTCCAGTTACACCTCGGCGAAACGACAGTTTTAATAATTTTAGTGAATAGGTACCCAATCTTAAGAAAAATTTCAGCGCTATAAAAACCAAGTTTATCTATTATTGTCAAGGAAGAACTACTTCCTGTTGTGCAATAGACTACGTGTTGCATTTAATTTCGTTTCCGAAGTTCATTTTCATGCTGTTAAAAGGCAAAGAAGTTGTTTCAAGGTTGAATTTGGCCGAAAACCGAACTGTTCATGTGCTTCAGTGGAGTTATTAGTAATCTACAGTGGTCTAGTACAGTAAGGAGACTGTTATTATTCCTTTTTCGATTAATTTTAGCATTTTCTTCGCAAAACTATGGCGGATAATAATACAAACAGCAGTGATAAACTGTTATGTGGGTTGGGTACCTTTTCAGTTAATATCCAATAACGTGATTACCTATACTTCGAAAAGTCAGAAATTATTATTAATTAACAATAATGGGAAATAAATTTTAATATGAACCAGCAAGCCATTATTTTACTAGTACCGGGCAACAGTCCAAGCTGTACCATGTACCAATCACGTTGCAGAATATCTAATGAATAATTACAATTTTTTGCAAGGGCAACGGCCAATGTTGTCATAAGCCCTCGTCCAAGCGGAAACACACACATTATTTATTATTGTCACATGCTGATATTATTATTAATACTATAATTTTCTTTTCACAGATAATGGAAGATGCTGCAGTAGCATCGATGCTGAATAAGTTAAGGAAGTCCGGGTTACATCTGAATGCCGTAGAAGCTCGCGATGCCTTACACGATTTCTTCACTGATCGTGGCGTAGAAACTGACAGTGACTGTAGCGATGATGACGAAGACAATGACGCTCTGACGACAACCGAGCAAGATGGAACCCTGATGTCAACCGAGCAGGTACCCTCGTCACTAGAGACCGATGGAACCCTGCTGTCAACCGAGCAGGTACCCTCGTCACAAGAGAACGATGGAACCCTGCTGTCAACCGAGCAGGTTCCTTCGTCACAAGCGAACGATGGAACCCTGCTGTCAACCGAGCAGGTTCCTTCGTCACAAGCGAACGATGGAACCCTGCTGTCAACCGAGCAGGTTCCTTCGTCACAAGCGAACGATGGAACCCTGCTGTCAACCGAGCAGGTTCCTTCGTCACAAGCGAACGATGGAACCCTGCTGTCAACCGAGCAGGTACCCTCGTCACTAGAGAAAGATGGAACCCTGCTGTCAACCGAGCAGGTACCCTCGTCACAAGCGAACAAGAGTAGGAAGTCATTTGGGGTTTTTGAAGAGGACAACAATTCAGCATTGATTGAAACTTTTTTCCCGGGATTGATTGTGTCTGAGGATATGAAAATTGTTCAGGAATTCATTAAAAAAGGGTGCGGTTGTAGAAAAGCTTTCAAAGATAAACCGTGTATTGTGCAATTCGGTGCAAGTGAAATTCTTGATTTCAGGCTACAGTGTTTCGAATTGGATTACCGTTGTGACCACGAAAATAAATTAAATGATACAATAGCTGCAGAATTGAATGCCTTAATTCACTTAGATGACAAGCTGATGGAGAAGCATCGGTCGCCAGTAGGGATGGGTGAGAGAAAGAAAAAATTAATTGAATACAAATTTCATGGATATTCTGTATGCCGTAACACATTTCTGTTCTTGCATGGTATCGGGAGAAAGAGATTAAGACTTTTGATAAAGAGAGTTGCAACAACTGGCATCGCACCATTTCAACATGGCAACAGCCATGTCAGCTGCAAATCATTGTCTTATTCCGATGTTGAAAACGTAATTACTTTCCTCAAAAATTATGCAGAGAACAATTCCTTAGTTCTTCCAGGAAGAATCCCAAGTATTAATCAAGATGATTTCAAAACTTTAAAGCTCTTGCCGTCATCCGACAGTAAGCGCTCCTTGTATGCCATGTACAAATGCAGTTGTGGTGAAATGAAAAATGCAGTTTCAGAATCGACGTTCAAACGAATCTGGAAATCAACTTTACCAAATATCATTATACAACGCCCTAGAACCGATTTGTGTCTCGTTTGTCAACAGAGTATTGTCAAAGTGAACTTTATGTCGAACTTGGGTGATGATGAAAAAATGGAACGTATTGAGAAATCTATGGCACATTTAACGAACGTAAAAGTTGAACGAAATGTTTACAATGAATCAATTGAACGTTCTCGAACCAGTTTTAATAATCACCCAACAAAAAAACTGTCCAACTATGAGCCGTGTACCTTCAATGGCGACACTCACATATCATTTGATTATGCCCAGCAGGTACATATACCGAATCTTCCTGACCAACCAGGTCCAATATATTTCCTAACACCTTACAAGCTAGGCATATTTGGCATTCAGAATGAAGCAGCACATGTTCAAGTCAACTTTGTGATCCCAGAAGCAGTTCAGACTGGAAAAGGAGCTAACACGGTAATTAGCTATGTTCATTATTACCTGAAAAATTACAACTTGGGAGAAAAAGAATTATTCATACATGCAGACAATTGCGTAGGACAGAATAAAAACAATAAAATGATGGCTTACTTGTGCTGGCGAGTCATTGTTGGACTAAACCAAAAGATCGTGATATCATTCCTTCCTGTCGGTCACACCAAGTTCTCGCCAGATGGTGGATTCGGCGTCATCAAGTCGAAGTTTCGCAGAACAGAAATTTGCACTGCCCAGGAATTTGCACAATTAATAGAAGACAGCACTCCCATAACAAAACTGAACAAAGCAGTTGTTGTTGGCAGTGAATTAGGAGATGTTTATATTCAATCATTTGACTGGAATACCAAATTCAGTGGATGGAAAACTATACCAAATCTAAAAAAATTTCACCATTTCGTATTCTCGTCAGATAAACCAGGAAAGGTTCAATGCAGAGAATTCTCAGGTTCAAATGAAATTACATTCACCTTGCTGGTTGATATTGAACAAACCGAGAACTCAGAACCAGCTGTACTTCAGCCAGTCGGATTAAGCCCAGATCGGCAATGGTATTTGTTCGAAAACATACGTGATTTAGTTCCATCCAGAGCACAGGAAGTGATTTGTCCAAAGCCACAGTGTCGGCGACATACATTCGCTGAAACTAGAAAAGAACAGAGCACAAGCAAGCGAAAGAAGACAGAGATGTCAGATTCAGAATCAGAAGATGTTCCAATTGTACTGCCACTATCAAAACGAAAGCCTCAAACATGTTCATTTTGTGGTGAAACTGGACATATAAATAGAGTAATCCGGGGACAGCCTGCCTGTCCTAAACGAAAAGCAGATCCAAACGCCTCACCCACAAAGCTGTAGTGAAGTCTTCTTATTCGTATTAGTATAAGTCGTGCTACTAGTCTTGCTAATTTACTTGCTTCATTATTTTTGTTTACTGTTTTTGCAGATTTTGCTAACGGAAACCTAAATTTGGTTTGATTTCATTAAGTACAAAAAGGAAAACTTAATCAAAATCCAATAATCATCACAGTACTAGAAATAATTACTTTTCTTCTACTATAATTGGTCCGCAAAGGTTCACCAGTCACTCTGGTACAGAGTAAAGCAGGGAGGCGACCTGACCGACGACTCTGATGAGCGTAGACTCGGATCCGACCTGGGCTGGTGAACCAAAGTCCTCCGTGCCCACCTTCTCGTGGTGCGGACCGTTAGTACCCTTCCTAGGAAGTACTCTTCCTAGGAGGGGGAACGAACGGGCACGGCAGGCAAAACCAGGGGAAGGCAATGGCAAACCACCCCTGTTAATCATGCCAAGAAAATCGTCATGCCACACACCAAACCACGCCGATGGTCGCGGATGGAGGGACTCCCAGGCCGGAGCGCTGAGGTGGGACTCCCAGGCCAAAGCGCGACTCAAGGGCTACTGGGAGAAGTAGCAAGACGGCAACGGAGACTGTGTGGCATGACGATCGCTAGGGCTCCTAGAGCCGACGGCACAAAGAGAGACAAAGAGATAATTGAACATTAATAATAAGTATTAACATTATAAAGACAATGTAATCAATGAACACAGACTGGGTACCTTTTCAATCCTACTAAAAAAATTAAAAATGGTGACTGTAGTGTGCAAAAAATTTTTTTCCCCTTGTTACTCTGTTAGTATTATTGTTAGCAATGTTTGAAAACGCTTCATGAAACTAACATGTGTGTTTTGTTTATAGAATTGCATTTCCAATTCTATGCATCATCTTCAACTCGTTTTTTCTCAGAAATTAACAAATTTTGACCGAACGAGTTACTGTCAGTCAAAATGCAAAATCTCAGAAACTACTTATGCTATCAGGTTCATTTTGGTGTCATTTTTTTCCTTATCTATCTGTGTATTCAAATCCGTCAATAACTCCATTTGGGAGACTGGGTACCTTCTCATAGACCACGTCACAAATGGTTTGAGGTGTCGTATGGGGATTCAGTCAGTCTTTTCTTGTCTCTCGAAGAGAGTTGTATTTCGTGGTGGTGTTGCAATAAAGGTGAAATGAGCGAACGTGCGTGAGTTTTATGACAATTTGCGTTGGGACCGAAACCTCCTAGACAACGGTTCCAACACATGGGGGCCCGGCCAAAAGAGGATGACGGAAGTAGACGAACAACGGTGCAACAGGCAATGAGACGGCAACAGTTCGTGGAGGCGTCTCATCGGACAACAGAAAGGAACGCCCGGGAGAACGCCAGGAGTGATGCGACAGGACGCTATCGAGGAGGGGGTGTGGTGCAACATGGTCGTGCCATGGGTCCTGTGGAGTCGACGGTGGACGCGAGAGTCTCGTCAAGGAGATGCTGAGGAAGGATGTTCGTTCTGGAGAAGAGATGCAGGTCCTATTAGCGGTCGTGGTGGACATCGACCGGTAGCAGCGGGTACGTTCGTGGACAGTGTTGTTATCCAGGATAAGGGACAACAGGGTCACTTTTTATTTTATTTGGTGTTCTGTTACGGTTGCAATAGTTTGGATTCGTTTCTTAGTTAAAGAATATCTGGATCGCATGGGAATCAAGCACTCCCAATTTAAGAACAACTTGCCAGGAGAAGATTGGCTATGAGAATTCATTGAAAGACATTCTTTATCAGCGAGACTGGCAGATAACATGAAACCGTCATGTGCAGAAGTCAATGCATGTACTGTAAAATGCATATTTTGATGAATTACAGAAGACTTTTGAGGGTTACAACCTGAAGCAGTATCAATACTGACCAAACTAGCCTATCAGATGATCCTGGGGCAATAACCATTATTTGTCGTCGTGGACTTAAACATGTAGAACGAAAAATGGAGCATTCTAAGAGTTGTATCAGTCTTATGTATTGTGGAAGTGCCACTGGCATCTTCATACCACCAATGATAATTTACAAGGAATGGACTAGAGGAGGGTCTTGATGGTACACTTTATGACTGCACAGCAAATGGTTGTTTTGACAGTAGATCCTTCAAACGGTGGTTCTTGGAAAGGTTGTCATCGCTGACAATTAGCCATCGCATTTTCGTTACCTGTTAGTCAGGCTGCACAGCAAAACATTAATGCCGGCTGGTTAGCAAGTCTTTCTAGGCACACAATGTAAAAATGCTGTGCGGATCTGCATAGAAACCAGAAACCGGGTACTAGTAAGGCCCAAGGGTGATTTATATTGTATTAAGGCCGGCTGGTTAGCTAGACTCTATTGCTGTAGGGCATGTTGTGGTTGGCGTGACTGCATATAAAACAAGGGGTGGCGCAGAGCGCGCACTTTATATCTACTTCTCCCCATGGGAACACAGAATCTGGTGTGATTAATCTGGACTAATTGTTCTGTTCCTCATTGAGCTGGCGAGTTTTTGCCCCCAAAAGAGACTTGGGGACTTCTGTGGTCTCCGGGGTGTGTAGCAAATTCTTGAACCCACTTTTTTGTTTTCTCGTTGCTTTAAGTTGGGGAGGGGTGTGATGGGCAGCTTACCACATCTTAAACCTTCGTCGGCCATGGTGGCCCTTGCTGGCCATGGCAGCCGTCAGCTCCTCCACATCTTCAACATTCATCAACCATGGCAGCCTTTGCTAACATGGATGCCTTAAGGTTAGTGTTTGGAAAAAATTCACCCGATCAAGCAAAACATTGACATTAACAGAAATTCTTAGTTCAAGTGATGCAAAGCATGATGAAGTCTCTGCTGCTGGATTTAAATTATTGACATTGTTGTACAAAAGGAAAACCAGCGACACCTTGAATCATACGAGGTATCTGCAGTATATGAACAAAATTGCTTCACATTACGCTCAACTTCAACCTGATCACCTCCCACCAACAAAAAATGCAGCTACTTATCAAGTCTATGTCACGCTCAGCAATCTTATCTGCTGATCGACTGCTGGCGCCCTCTGGTGATCACGGACGGTTGCTGGAGGAGCGCCAGTGGACCGTCACCAGTTGAGACTCTACCTGGTGAAGAAGAGGCAGGTCGAAGGTGAAAAAGACATTCAAAAGACTGCAACTTGAACTGAACCTTTCCACAAATATATTTCAATATAATACAGGAAAAACGAGAACGACGGTGTTTGATCGAGTTATTTATTCAAAGAAATATCCTCAGAACGAGGCATGACAGTCTACAAAGCTCATCTTTCAATTGTTCAATGGCAGACTCTTATGGCCACGATATACAGCCTACAGATTGCAGATGGAAGATCACCAATGATCGCTCTGTTCCCATACCGACAGACCTTAAGCCATCACCGGAAGAGATTCTTAATGTGGTCTCATGTAAGTGTAGAGTGGAAGGGCAGTGACGACCATGTATTACTCGGTTGTGCTCGTGTATGAAGCACGATCTGTCATGAGTAGCAGCACGCAAAATATGTAGGTGCTGTTTTACATCAGTCAGTTCCTCATCTTTTGAACAGCACTGTGTAGCACATCGAGAAGATCTTGGGATAGATGATGCTTGGAAACATGACATCATGCATTAATAAAAGAGATACCATTAAATGAGGCCTAGGCACTTTGCTGTATGTGCAATGTGCACACGCATGAAAAGAAGATTTCCTGAAAATGAGTTACAAAATTGGTCAGTTTTTGATAAAGACTGTTTTACATCTCTGACCAATCAGAATAACTTTTCCTTTGGACATGAACAGCTCACCAGATTAGCTAACTGTTAGAGCACTTTATTAACCCTTAGCTGCCAAGAGATCCAAGGTTAAACAATGCCCCATGTGCCGACAGCTAACATGCAGATGTAACATTTTGGTTAATGTTGCAAATGTAGCTTCTGTGCTAGATCCACTGTTGCAATGACTATAATTCGTAATAATATATGAATAAAAATATCATGTTTATGTGAACATTGCTGTTGTTGCTCATGTATTTTCAATAGATACCGAATACCTGGTATGCTAGAAAGGTATGGGTATTTGGAACTGAATGCTCAGAGCAACTGTTACAGACACTCTTTCACCCAGATGCTTTTTCCAGTACTTTATTTTAGTATGATATGCAGCGAAGCAATTATCGATGCAAAGAGCAGGTTTGAAGAACACTTACAGTAGTCAGAGGTGACTACACCGTGGAAACCTTGGAGCAAATGTTCCATCCAAGAAATAGGGGGGAGATCTGTCAGTGTGTGTGTGTCATCATTAGCGGGGGACTGGAGGAAGGGGAAGGAGAAGGGGAGGCAGAGGAAGTTGCTCCAATGACTTCGTGGGGATAGACGCCCCTGACTACTGTAGAAACGGCTTTCAGCTCGCCCCTTGGCTTTGTTGTAACAAACACATTACTATATTTAGCACTTCTGGCACTAGCAACAACTTTATAAACAGAGCACAAAAGTAGCAATAATAGCAAAAACACTGCAGAAAATACTGTACTGACTTTCATGTGCCTAGGTTTTGAATAATAATCAGTGCCTCCAGTGCCACACTAAGCACAGAGGCAACTGTATTTATGACGAGTGGCACTCGTCAACAGGGCACACAGCGTATAGATAATTCATGACGAGCACCGTTCGTCAATACGGCAGTTAAAGGGTTAAGTAAAGATAAAGTTTCTTTCAGGAAAGACACATGTACACAGTAAACATTTAATCACAATTGTACGATATAAGCAGTTCAGTGAATTCAATTTATTATTGGATATTTGTGGTACTTTACAAGCATCAAGTGCAGACTATGAAAGAGGTTTCAGCTTGATGAACTCTAGATGTGAAAGAAATTGGTTTGAAAAGATCCAAGCATCACACAAAGGAGGAGGTGGACTAAATGCAGTTTCAAAAGTTGAACTCGTTTATGGAGGAAAGAGTGTCTTGCAGGAAACTGATGGAAGCAGGTAGTCTGTGTGCCAATATTCTAGCTGTGGAAGTTACAGGAAGAATAATGATGGCACAAGACCTACCAGCAATTGATGCCATTAATCATCATAAATGTCTGAAGCTATTCACGAATAAATTAAACATAAAGTGTAGCGGATCCAGTGTGAACCATGAATTTTAAATCTGGACAATAAAACCGCTTTCGAAAGACTTTGTAATTGGCGGCAGGAAGGCTCAAATATGCAACAACAGATGTGTTTGCTGAACTTTGCAACCAAATGGCAACTTATCTACCAGAAGGAATGGAACCATATAGCATGCAACATCTAAAGTGTAGAATTAAAAGGCAATTTTTGTGGCTGCAAGTTGTTTGTTCAGAACTTGAACAAACGAATGAATGAATGTCATACCTTTCAATGAAAAGGCTACAACAATTTTACACAATTCTTACACTACCACTTCTGAAGATGAAGTTGATGAAAATTTAAGAAATATTCAAGATGTTTGTAGCAACATTTTCAAGATTTTGGAGAGTGGAAATTTCAATGTTGCGTTAGTATTCATGTAATGAGACCAACATTGATACACCTGAATCTCAAATTCCAATTTATCTCTTCAACTTGATCAGACAAATTGTTTGTGGCAACAGAAAGAAAATATATATTCCATCAAAGAGATTAATCATAGTATCCCTTTACCATGCCATCATGCAGGCAGCTCAATCCTCAGCTTAAATATCCAACTGTTTGTGCACCAGACAACCAGATCAAAAGTATTAATTGACGTTCTTTCCACTCTCAGTTTTGTTGTCCTTATGTCACGTTTAAAAATTTCAAAAATGTGCAACCGAAAAAACAATGTCCGAAGGAATTCCGGCTGGTTTAACCAGTTGGATCTGGAGAAGGACTTTGTTCAATGGGTGGCAGAATGAAGATACCATCATTGGTCATGACACAACTCGTGTTATGGATATAATTGAATGCCAGGTAGGAACTTCACATCAGCAGGTGATCAACTGACAATATCTAACACAGCATAAAATTTAAGTATAATTCTTATTACTTCACCTGTTGCTTTACACATCTCTTACTTGAATTAGTTGTCTGTTGAAAGATCACTACAGCATCCAAGATATTGAAATCTGGTTCTTTCTGTGATATTATTCTATCATACAAGCAACCATTGAAAGGAAAGATAGCTGATGTAATTATCCAGGTGCAGCGTCCAATAAAGATCTCTATGATAGGATTTCAGTTGTTTGATAACTTGTGGCTCATCTCTTCTCGATTACTGAATGTGAAAGACCAAACTGGCACTGGTTTTATTTATGGCTCAAGCTTCAAAGGATCTTATCCATGTTCAGCTGTAGTTTTCAATCCAATGATACCAATGAATCCACAGACATGTGCAGGACAGTGTGAGAATGCTTGCAAGTTATCTTTTAATTTAAGTGATACAGATTGAGCATTCTGTACTTGCATTTTAGTAATGGGTAATTGTATATCCTAAAATTGTAAATTGTATTGAACAATAAGTTTAAGTGATAGCGACATTGTATAGTTTGGATGGCTTAATAGACCTAAGCCTACAGTAATTCATTCATGTGCTTCCCACGAAAGATGAGTGGAAGTGTGATCATTGCAAATTCAAATATGGGCAAAAAGAAGGTTTAAAAATAAATGAAGATTGGATTTCATGTGGTACATGCCATAGAAGATATCACGAGTCATGTGCAGAAATAAATGGTGTACTGGAGGACAAATATACATTCTACTGTAAAAACTGTCTGTATTAAACTTTCAGACAAGTAGGCTAGCTGCTAGGCTACAACTAGGCTACTTTATTAGCTTACAAATTTAGGCTAAATGTCAAACTCTTGCCTTTCTCACATCATTGACAGTACGCTTATCATCAAGCATAGGCTAAGACGTGTTTTATTCAATCTGCACACACTGTTTCAGTCGACATTAATGGACTTGCTGCTGCTGTAGACCGAAATGCGTTTTGGTTTGATTTTAGTAGCGTTTCACTCAATCTGCATTTATGCAAATTTGACTTCGTACTGTTTTTCAAAGATGCTGCACCTGTTTCGGTTAGAACGACATGGATTATGCATAACAAAAACCGCATCAGCTGGTATATAAACAATACCACATTGACTAGCGTGAGGTGAGAAACATATCGAATGTTTCGGTTTGTATGTATTCACCCTATTCGAATTTGCTATCTTGAAACCTGCTTGAGCTTGAAATAATGATTTCATTTTGTTCAGGTACACAACAAACCTGGATGGGGATTTCAATGAGTGGAAGAACGAATGTTGCAATCGTCACGGGTATAATGAACAGCGCTGTATACCAACCAATTCTGAATGAATACCTTAAGCCTTTCATTTCCACTGTCTATCCAAGGCAGCATCTGCTCCGGCAGGACAATGATCTAACACACCAGTAGATCAACAGTGAAATGGATGAGCCAAAAAGGCATTAATCACTGGTCAACACCTCCAGAGTCTCCTGATCTCAATCAACCCTATCGAGAGACTGTGGGCAGCTCTTAAGTAACACATCCGCCGCCGAACAAAGCCGAGGAATAAAGATGAACTCACACAGGGCATCAGAGACTTTTGGGCAACAGTAGACCCTACAATGTGTGTATGGTATATTAAAATATAACGGAAGTGCCATTATATTTTGAAACAGTAGAGAATGCGTTTCATAGTTTTGCTGTGGAAAGGACATTTCGGGTGAAACCTTTAATGACGCCGAAAGCTCGTACCGTTCTGAATAGATTGTCGTTTGATGATCTAGACAATTACGATAGAGTTAAGCAGAACACCTGGAACCCCCAATTGCCCCAATCCCTTGGCTGCAGTCGACACCCATTGGTCCTAATGATCCACTACTGGATCACTCAACCCCCTAGATGAATGGTTGTCACCAATAATTGGTCCAACTGGTCCTATATTGAACTGGACTTCTGGTGAAATGCGGTTTTGCCCACATCAGCCACATTGCTACGAGAATTTGCTAAGTCAAATTAAAATACAAGAGTTTGAAAATGTTGAACTGAAATGGCAACAATCCGACATAGTGAAGCACATTGGTGCTGGAAGTGGCCTCAAATTATGCAGCAATGTCCTTGCAGAGACCTGCTGTGAGTCATCGGCCACCAGAAAGATTAACTACCAAGGATCTGCTAAGAGTGAAAGCATCATTGTTCGTAGTCGGACGACTGCTTACATCAAACATATACAAGGAGCTCGTTTCGGATCTTTACGAAAACGAACCGACCCTGGACTATAGCGTTGATACTCTTAGGGCATCGGTAAACGAAAGTAAACGTTGCTCTGATGCACCAAGTTTGAGCAATTGTGCAGTTTTGGAAATTTTCAGTCTAGGGGATTTGGCAGGTCGTAATTGCACAGGAAGATCTTCCATGGAAAACGAAGACAAGCAACCACTCGATAGAACGAAATTCAAGTTCATCCAAGAATACGTTTTTCAAATTTACCAACAGTGCACTGATGGCACCATTTGTAACAAATGTGTGGAGAAAACTATGTCTGAGCTACGTTATTTGTTCGGAACAAGTTTGAAGAAACATGCTTGGCTTGAAATAGGATTGTGTTTTTATTAATTCAGTTTGTTCCAAATACATGTCTGGATTTCATTAAATCAGTCGTGTAAGAGAATCAGTCTATGTAAATATGTCTGAAAATGACATTGAGTTTATTGGAATGAAGACATGTGGTCACAGCATAAATAAACACTGGTTTCTTTATTGAGCAGGCAGGAAAACAGCGTCTGAAAGATGTGTGTTGTGCAGATGTATCAAAACCTTCACTGTCTTTGCTTAAGGCTATTTGTTATCCAATTGAATCTGCTTTTAAATCAGCTGCAACAGAGAGGGGTATTGCTCATGAGCAGGCAGCCTTGACCAAGCATAAACAGTCATATGGCCGCAATGACGTTTCTGTGGAACAGTGTGGGTTAATTTATGGGCGCTTCACCCGAAGCTTGGTTACATGTCAGTGCTGCGGCAAAGGTGTGGTGGAAATTAAATGTCCACATCAGTTTCAGGTCTAATATTGTAATGGATTATGTATTCAGTAGTGACAGCTGTTTCTTCACTCCGAGCACGTTCTTCTGGGCCTTCATGCTCACTTACTTTTGGGATCCTACAAAATGAACTTTTACCCCTCTTAGTATGGTTGCCGCAGCCAACTATTGCACAGAAAATCATTTCCACCATTTATAATAAGCACCATTCACTGAAGTATCCAACGACAACAAATTTCTCTTCGACTCCAATATGGCGGATTACCATATATGGCATATGTAAATGAGGCTGTTACGTCACCGTGCGAACACTCACTCACACTATGTTGTCAAATAGAACTCGGTCTGCAAGATTCGTGCGGTGGTGAATGACAGAGATTGATGAGGAGTGGAAAGCCGCAGACCAGGTCATTTCTAAAGAACCATGTTCTTCAACCAGTGGAGAAAGAACATGGTCCAGCATTTGAAACATCTTCACACTTTCTGAATGAACGGATAAGTTTTGAACATATGGATAATTTTACAGATAGTCAGCCGTACAAGGAGTAGGTTTTGGGCAAACTGACAATGGTAGTTGAATCAGAATCAGATAGTGACATGGTTGAAAATCTCACCACAAGAAATTTTATGACTTAGATGAGGACATTGAGGAACATGTACATCATTACTCAGACAGTAAAAGTGTAGGTGACTGCCCCAATTATGCTCATTTAGGTAGTGAGTTGTCATTTTGGGAAATTACATATTCTGTTCAATTGAATGCATTAGCTGCCTTACTTAATATTTTACAGCAAAGTCATGCTGAGTAACCAAAAGATGCCCACACTCTTCTTAAAGAGCACGCACACGTGAAGTGGAACCTTCTGTGCAACATGTTTCAGGTGGCAAGTATTACCATTTTCGTATAGCTGTTGGGATTGACTCACAATGCTGAGCCAAGGCTGTGACATTGTAAAGGAAGCTTTCAAATTTTCTTGACAAAATAAATGCTGGTGGTGTTCCTTTGTTTAAAAGTATGAATAGACAGTTTTGGCCTATCCTTGGTAAGACATTTGTCACTCAGCCATTAATTATTGGTATCTTTTATGGTTTAAGTAAACCAAAGAATTTGCACTTTATGCATGACTTTGTTCATGAACTTCCAGAACATGGCATGTCTTTGTATACATAGGTTATGTAATGCTTTCAGCATCTCTGTGCTTATAGGTGAAGCACTATCATGGGCATTCCTAAAGAACACAAAAAATTACACTTCATACTCTGCTTGTGAAAGATGCATTCAGTCAGAAGTGTGGCAACGTAAACTGACCAAACCAAAAAGGCGGGGAAGAAAGAGAGAGAGGATATAAGTGAAGGGAAAATGGAAAGAAGGGAAGTTAGCCAGAAGGTTTCTCAGAGTACAGATACGTTGTATTGACAGTCAGGTCTCCAGATGCTGTAATATAGTGTTCAGAATCTATAATTGTATAACAGAATCATAAAACGAAACTAAAGCGTCGTTCATTCAAGAGGTCGTCACGAACTACGCAGAGAAGAAAATCCCCGAAGAGACGCCAATAGCACAGCTGGCCACCATACAACTGTTTTAATCAGATGACTGGCGCAAAGGTATTCAGTACCATGCCAGACATCTTTACAAACAATACATCGTGATAGCGCACGAATATGACGAAGGAACACTGCAACGAACAATCAACAAAAGAAGAAAAGTGGAGACGATAGACTTGTCAACAGCGGACGAGAGCACGATCGGAAGAGAGATCTGGTCAACAACGGAAGAGGGCGACGTCTGACTAACTGCACACAACCAGACTGAGGACGACGAATCAACCGGAGGGATCAGAAAAGACAGCTGGTCAACAACGGGAAAGTACGACGTCTGGTGGCGAAGTGCACGAAGGCAGACCGACGACAAATAATCATCCGAAGGGCGAACAGAAACAGAGGACTGGTTGTTAACGGGAAGGAAAGACATCTAGCGAATTTCATGGTCAAACGCAGAACGAAGGATCAACCTAGAACACGATTTGAAACAGAGAAATAATCAGTCAGGCGAGCAAATTCTGGTTTTGAACTTTGAAAGTAGCAGATGAATATTGTGTGCTACGAATTTTGGCTTTTCAGCGACAGAATCCTAAGCATTATTTTGAAATGTTTATATTACATGTTAAATAGAGTATAATTAGAGTACATAGAACTCTATTGTAACAGTTAATCTTAAGAAAATGGCAAGTGGAAGCCTACTTAAAGATTTTGAATCGTTGAAGAGAAAGGATATGGAAGAAGAATGCATATTGAGAGGCATTCAGCCAGTTGGGCTTGAAAAGAGAGAAATGATTATAAGATTGAAAGAATATGAGAGGAGATATGAGAGAGAAGAAGGAAACAAAGGTACCTCTGCAGAGGAAGAGGAAGGAATGGTAGAAGACAGAGAAGGTGAACAGATTGGGCTCAGTGGTAGTAGATTAAAGCATGAACTGGTCCGAGCTGAGGAACGAAGATTTTTGGCGAAGTTGGAGGCTGCAGAAGGAAAAACCAGAGCAGGGAGCGACAGAATAGAAATGGAATTGACATTGCTTAGAGAAAAAGTGCAATTGGGTTTACTTCAAAAAAACTCCAGTGAAGACGACAATGTCGAGAGTAGAGTGGAAGCAAGTAGATCCAAGGCAATTAACACCTTGCCGAGTATGAATGAGAATGAAGACCCCATTTCATATTTTCATTCTTTTGAAAAGGTGGCACGATTGCATAACATAGATCAGGTTGAATGGCCAAAATTACTTCCTTCTCTATTGAACTCGACTCTAAGGCAACATTACAATCGCCTATCTTATGATGTATGTGGAGACTTTAAAAAACTAAAACAGAAATCTTAGCCACATGTCAAATGTATCCCAGGTTTTACTTGGATAAATTCAGGACGATGCATCTGATAGGGAATGAGACATATGCTCAGTTCTTAAGCAGACTGAGTGATGTGCAGAAGTATTATTTAGAAGCTAACGATATAGCAGACTTTGAAACTTTCAAAGATGATGTGCTAGCAGAAAGGTTAATGGAATCACTTCCAAATGAAATAAGATACTTTGTTGAGGCCAGACGGCCTAGAAATTCAGCTAAATACGCAGATCTTCAGTTTGAATGCATGCAAGAAGCTAAGAAGTGTAGTGCTTTTGAACACGTGTCATGGAATAAACTTAAGCCAGCAACTGCGGAGGTTAGAATAAATATGCAAAACGCGCAGGGAGCAAAGGGAAAAGCAGAGGGCGAGGTGCAAAAGCAAACCAGTGGTCAAAGCAAACAAAACACTAGATACACTAATGCTTACAAAATCAATGGCAGAAAAATGGGTTATTCCTGCAAGGATGCTACAAGTGTGGCTTGCAATCTCATAAAATAAATCAATGTACAGCCAATGATAGTGCGTGGTTTGTTAGTAGATGCACTTCGTGATACATTCACATTGCTGAATGCTGATCTTGTAAGAGGTAAACCATCTATTAAACAGGGTTGGATGAAATTCTTAAGTGCATGTGGGGAAGTGCAATCGGTGGCCATGACCGAAATTTGAATTTCATCCCCACGTTTTGGAACCGACAGATGCATTAGGGTCAAGGCAGGGGTTAATTACCTCTTACTTTGCTCTCTAGGAAGTAAAGAATTGTGAGAAGTCCTTAACGTCCTGTAATGTCTACATGAAATGATATCCATTCCTGTAGTGGCTACGACAAATGAAACCTTTGTTATCACTGCTAGCACTAAACACTTTGGTTGGTTACTGATGCAGTGTTGTTGCTATTTTTCTTTTATTCCTATTCGCAACATCAGCTCTGTTGGTGGGACGTCTATGAGAGATTGCACCCGATGCCTTCTTCGCCATCTGTTTATGAACAGGTGCGCAAAGCTTACTATAGCAACCTTTAAGCACCCCACAAAAGTGCCATTAAGGCTAGGGCAGTATAGGTCTAGGAGCAATTTCTCTGTATGATGTTAATATTGCTTATTGTGTAACCAAAGAAAATGACTATTTAACCTACGTGCTTTTGCCATTACTGCTGCAGATGCTGTTTCACATGAATGAACCAACTGCCTCTTCCAACAACAGGGCAATTGAAGAAAAGATAAAATCGTGGATTCGACAAACAAGAGACAGTGGAAGAAAACGACGCTACGAAATGTCGGTGCTGCAACGCTCATTGGTTGGTGACGATTTTCACACTTCCAATTAATGTGGCAGTGACATTGAAGACGAACAACGAGGCCGTATAATTCCAGAGACCGAGGAGCAACAGGGGAGCAACAACACCCTAGCATCCACACCAACTGGCATCATCACCTGAATATGTAGAATACCTGTAGACCTCTATCTGTTGCCTTAGTTATGCTTAGTACTTGTAATTATGATTGTGCTGCAGTGTCGAACTATCTTAGTATTAGTTACGAGTTGCAATAATTAGATATTTCAGAAGTTTTAGTGTTGAAATACTGAAATTCTGTTTGAAAATGAGTTCTTATTACTTATCTTTGAAAAAGAAGCTAGAGATTGTTACTTATTCAAGTTATGTAACATCGAGTTTCAAGTGGATTGATGACCCATATATTGATGATGCATCGAAGTGGGTAGACGATGTTACCCAGTAGCCCTCTCTTGAATTGTATATGCTTTCGTATTTGAAAACAAACTTGGACAGCTTAAAAGGTTCATTTTCAAGCCTCAGCAGCCAATTCAGCAAATACTGTGGCATTTCGCCCAGAACGTAGAGTCAACTTTACAGGATATTGTTGTGTTTATGATTCAGTTCTGCAAAGAATGTGGTCTACATTTGAAGCTGTCTATCTGATCATATACTGTGGCGATTTTTTTTGTGCCCGGCGATGTACTCTTTTTGTTTGACATCCCAGCCACTGTTTCCCCCATCACCATCCATCGTCAGCCACTGCCCTCGTCTTTGCTTTGGGCTGCTGTTGCAGCCACTGCCAGCCTTCGCCCCGGGCTGCCGTTGCCATGGACTTCGCAACCGGAGAGTCTACAAGGACAGTACTTCTGCACCGTCGACTGCCATGAAAACTGAGGAAGCAGCGTCGTCCGTCGCCCCACCGATGGCATTGGAGTTGGATGACATTTCCGAGGCTGGGGACGCGGTGGCATTAGACTTCGCAGATCTGCCACCGTTGGAGGAGTTCTTGGACGCTGAAACGGATAAGGCTTTGATGGAATATTTGAATACAATACCTAAAATGGATACTCCTCCAATGGAAAAATCTGTGGAGTCGTCCGTGGTCGACAAGTGGAAGAATAGTGTGCGGAGCAATCTTTGTCATCGAGCCAACTAAAGGACTTGGTGGATTACACCTACGCATATGTTCAAGTTTGCTCCTTGGATCGTTTTCTGGAAATTGCTGCCGAGCGGCTCCCGGAGCGTCCCGCCTGGGCACCTCGGGTAATGTATCTTGGTCTATGCCCCGATGAACCGAGATCCGTTGGCGGATCTACGGCAGGAGATGTGCTGTTTCTCGACTAGTTATTTGAGAGGTACTTTTAAACAAAAGACATCAAAGACCACATGGAGTGATTTTGCGAGTTGTTTATTTCTGTTGTCATTTTATTATTCACCGAGTTAGTGAATAAGTTCCAAAAAGGGACTTTGGGAAATTATCTGCACAGGATT
The DNA here is from genome assembly GCA_963556255.1 of Allolobophora icterica. Lineage (NCBI taxonomy): Eukaryota > Metazoa > Annelida > Clitellata > Crassiclitellata > Lumbricidae > Allolobophora > Allolobophora icterica. The sequence goes on from OY744616.1 coordinate 41,675,330, forward strand.
CCAAAGAAGAGAAGATTTACGCCCCCGTGGTGGTCATCCTGGTGCTACCTGTTAGACCCCGGGTGGGTACCACCACACTACTAAACATTTGCAATATAATTCTTACTGATTGACTGAAGTGATTAAAGATAGCAAATCAAGGACTGCTTAGCAAAATGTGAGTTTTTAGTGACTAATAAGTATTGCAAATAAGTTTGTGGAAATGGAGGAAAGAGAATTACAGGAAGCCCAGATGGATGCATCTGAACTGGATGATAGTTAATGTATTCAGTATACTGAAGGAGGAAGCCCAGCATCGAGAGGAGTGGCACCATTGGATTTTTGAACCTGCCTGGGGCAGAGAACTTCAGAGAAGTTGGCAGAGGAGCGGTTCAACATAATTAGCAATCAGTTGCAAATTGGAAAGTAAAGCTACCTTGTGTGCTGGCTGCATCCACTCCTGGAGTTCATAAGCATATGTCACTACAGCAGATGGCTCAGCAACATGAGCAAGCAGTTGCACTCGTGTTCATTGGTTACAGATTTCTCGTATGCAATGATATACTCCGCACTGTAAGCATTCAAAGATATGACTAATTCCATTTGGAGCACACATGTACTGTATTATCAGAGTGAAAACTCTGCCACAAATCTCGAACAATGGTTGTCATATGTGAGGCACACATGAAGAACGTATTGTCATTGTGTAAAGCAACGCTAGTTTTTCCTTACAGAAGAGTTAGTTTCAACTATTGTTAGAGAAACTAATTCGCAAGCAGAAGTACTGGCTTCTAAGCCATCGGGTTCTAAAGGATTTTCTCGGATGGACAAATTGACAGACACTGAAAATGATGAACTGAAAGTGTTTTTTGCACTAATATTATTTCAAGGTATTGTACAGAAACCAGATTAGGAAATGTTTTGGTCTACTAGGCCACTGTTGGACACTCTGTACAATGGGTAAATATTGACTGGACAAAGATTTTCATTTTTAGTTTGATGTCTCCACTTTGTGAACAATAGTTGTTCTATCCATGTGGGTCTCTCCAAAGCTGATAAATCTCTTCATAAGATCAAACCTGTGTTTGACTTTCTGATGAACAAGTTTTCCACTGTTTACATTCCGAACAAGAACATTGCAGCTGATGAATCGCCGAGGTTATAGAAGGGACGTCTAGAAATGAAACAGTACATACCTATGAAGCGTGCACGATTTGGACTAAAGCTCAATGAACTTTGTGAGACTCGGTCAGGTTGTGTGGAATGCACTTGTTCACACACGTCCAAGTATCGCTTTGAAACAGTCAACTGATGGACTGAAATCCTCAAGCACTGTTCTTACATTGGTCAATGACCTAAATGTCAAAGGATATTGGGTCTTTGTGGATAATTTCTACACATCACCAATGTTGTTCAGACAGTTACATGAGCAAAAAGACAGATGCCATTGGAATAGCTAGATTGAAGGGAAAATCTGACCTGTTCAGAGGAGGAGGTTCTTCGCCATCCACGGCTTATTGTGGCATGATGAAAATAGAGGCGGAACCATTAGCAAGGACTCACCAGTCGTGGATTTACCAGATTTTTCAGCCGAGGAATTAGATGTGCTGCTGCCAAATGCCAGCAGAGGAACTGAATCCTGATATAATTTATCTTTCATCCATCTGTTTTATTTTGTTGATAGGATTGGCTAAGAAAGCTGGAACGGGGACAGCTGGCACACTATAGAAAAAAATGGTCTGACTCCAAAAGAGAAATGATCGAGAGGATGCAAGAAGTCATGATTTGGAATTGAAGACACACGACGAGCTGCGACGTTCATTACAAATTATGCAGAAGAGCATGCGCTTGTATTACCTGGAGGAGTGCCTGTTTTTCACAGAGATGATGTGAAACTGCTCCCTTCGTCCGAAACCAAAGTGTATTGAGTTTAGGTCAATATTATGAAACAATCTGACATTAAAAATTATATTAATAATTAATGTAACTAATGTTGTACATGGCACATTAATTAAAATCAATCTACTAGTACTTGAGTTGCATTGATTATCGTGTGATTAGCGAATGGGTCTTCATGGATACTTGTAAATCTCTTCTGCCATTTGTCACAACAGCAAGACCAATGACCTACCTTTGCTGGATTTGCCAGCAAAATAACACGTTAGTTTATAGAGGAGCAAATCTGGCGGAAAATGTGAAGTCTGATCAGCTCCGAGAACAGCAAGAGCATCTCCGCATTGTTCATCTGGAATGCTTGCTCTACAATGAGATGGTCAAACGAGCCAAGGACACATAAGTAAGTCTGTCCCTTGCAATCGGCAGCTGTCGATGCACTACAGTTTTGACTATGCACAGCACGTTCATTTGCCAAGCAATTCTCTACAGCCAGGCCCAATATACTGTCTTGTGCCAAGGAAAGTTGGATTGTTTGGGGTTTGCTGTGAGGGGATTCCAAAGCAGAATGGACTTTGTTATTGATGAAGCTCATCTCATAGGGGTCCAATGCAGTTACATCCTTTCTGCATTTTTTAAAAGTAAATTGTGGATTGGGAGAGACTAATGTAGACCTTAACTGTGACAACTGATCTAGTCAAAACAAGAATAGTTTCTTGGTTTGGTATTGTCTCTGGAGGTGTTGTGTTGCCTTCACCAGTCCATCACTGTGAATTTTTTGATTGCCGGTCACACAAAATTAGCCCCTTACGGATGTTTGGGTTTCTCAAGCGGGCATTAAAACGTCATGCTGTGTCGTCATGATTGTCAGAGTTTGCCACTGTAATTGAGGAGAGTGCTCATATGAATGAGGCTCAGTTGGTGGATCATCAAAATGGAAATTCAGTAATACCAGATGGAGATTGGCAAACACTTCTAAAGCCACACTTTCGACCCTTCATTGGAATAACAAAATTTCAGCACTTAAGGTATTATTATTGTTTCTGTTGAAGAATTAAACTTGTCAATAATATAACCTGGTCCTGGTGTATTGCATGTTGCAAAGATTTTTCTATATCGTTCAATCAAATTAATGTAAACAGTGTTCTAATGAAAATTATCTATTGTTATGAGTGGCAGACACTGTGCTTAGATACCTGAACAATACAAAATGACACTGTACAATCCATTATGTTTTACATTCTGTTCAAGTTTTGTCACACTTCACAACTGAGAAGTTGCTGAGAATTGCAAATGTTTTTATTTACAGGTTTGATGCTAGTCAACCTGGGGTGGTCTTTGCACATCAGAGACTCATGAGGTGCAGTTCAAAGTCATTAAGTGGATGTAATGTCTGCGGGTCCTCCACCAATCCCTCCACCAGGGCTGATCTTCAGCGTCAGTTGTATTTTTACAACAACATTCGCCAATTAGTGCTGGATATTTGGAACTTTAGACAGTCTATGTACTCTTCCGATGTCCACTGCTGATGAATCTATCGCTCAACAGCAACCTGGGCACACATAGCAAGCTACAGCATCGAACTCTGATTTGGATGATGAGCCATTGGGCCAAAAAGTTCGAGGACGTGGCCGAGGACTAGTTCAGCAATCTACAGGACGCACAACAGAAGCTACAAAATCAGATGCTGAATCTGATGCTCAGCCACCCGGCCAACAAGTTCGAGGATCCGGTCGAGGTCAAACTAATTAGAAAAACTAAGCACATAAACTAATTATGAAATGAAAAAGAAAATGACATAACAATATATAATCCGTGTCTATTTTAGTTGAGCCAATCACAACAGAAAAGCATTCTCAAGCCACGCTTAAAGTATAGTCACTGCCAGTTCCCGATACCATAAGACTGCCACAAACACTTGGTAATTATATTTTAGCAGGACCAAGATTCAGTGATAGAACTGGCAATCGTGGCAGGTTGAATATTGGTATATGATGGAATTGTACTAAGATTAATCTATATTCATCTGAAGTAAATGCAGAAAAATAATACTGAACTCTCAGTCTTGTGTTGCAGTGCACTGTCTGCAGGCCATTGACCTTCATGTAAAGATTGTTATTTGTGCTCAATGTGCCCATAACCAAGGAATGTTTGCTAATTTTACTATGACAATTGTGCAACTGTTCACATAAGTCAATGGAATCTTCAACTACTACAAACTACAAAGTGTTAGAAGATTTCAAGTGCTATCCTATTGAAATTGGCTCTTTGGTCTCATGTAGCACAATTTTATTATAGGGATTGCAAGCAGCCCAAATTTCAGCGTATATCGTTAGAGGGTTTAAAGAAATTAGAGTAAAGCAGGCTGCTCAAGTTTTAGCCACACTGTTGCATCTGGAATAAGCCTGCATTCTTCACTTCGAGGTGACTTGCCCTCTGGTGATGCCACTGCCACTGCCACTGTTGAAGTTAAGAAACGCATAGACAAATTATTTGATTCTTGAAATGGTGTAAACTTTAAAGATGCAAAATTTAGTTGACATCCACTAATGACCAATTCTTTCCATGTAAAGTCTGCATGTTTTTCAGAGTGGAAATTTGTTGGAGCAAAACCAAAAATTGATTGTATGGTTGGATGGAGACTGTTTCATTCTGCTATGCTTTATTTACAGGAACCAGTCAACCAAGATCTTAAATTTATGATGCCTCATAGACTAAATCAGGACTGCTATTCAAAAGCTACTTTGTTTGCATTCGACAAAAAGAAGGATTTCGTGAAAATCCTTAAGCAGGTCATTTTCACCATGCAAAGCACCAGAGTGTGGAAAATAATATCTTGCCAAGTTATGTAAATGGGAACTGTGAGACTAATAATGAAGAAATTCTTCGTTCTCTTAAGAAAATGGCAAGCTGCCCAGTGAAACAAGTTACACAGTTGGCATCAATGATTGACAGTCAATGCATATTGTCCTTCAATATTTAGTTTATCTGCAAATACCATTTGGCTTAATGAGCCATCCACTTTAAATATAATGGCATACATTGGTGGTTATGTGGCACAAAAGGTTTATAAGTCATATACGTTTATGTGTAACTCAAGGTTACGTCGCCATCATTTGATCACTCAGAAAATTTGGAAATCTGTAACCATATTCTGCTGATCATCTTGGTTGTAGCCATCACTTGCTCGTCTGGGGCCATTTGCACGAGATGGGAGTAACTTACTCTCTAAATAGCACCTACGCCCAGAGGAAGAATTCCCTTGGTCGTTGTTGTTATGCACGAAGCCAAGCGAGTGGACTAGTTAATCTCGGCGTAAACTAAGCGAGATGATGCGTGACGCTGGGTTTTTGTGAAAATACCCTCGTCATGATGTAAGTGGTTATGGATTAATGCGCATATGCAAAAGTATATATGTGTGGTGAATTTGCTAAACAAAGGATATCACCCAAAGCGGTTAGTACAATGGATCACACTGTTAGAGTTATATAATTATTTGGCAGAATGTAGCGAATGGAGAGTGAAAGGAAGCGCGAACAACAGGCTAACTTTAGCTATGAAGAAGTGTGTTGCCTGTGGGATGGGACATAGTCGGAGAGAATGGGCGATCAACTGCAAATTATAAGGTACAATGATGGCACGGTGCAAGGCGTGGGATCGAGTAAGAGTCAACGCTGTCAGCAAAGGTGCTGCAAGAAGCCTCGATGAGATCAAGAGTAAATGGAAAGATTTAAAGTCTGCAGTTCTTAAGGAACAGACATATCAGAAAAAGACCAGTGGTTGGGGTTCTTTATGGAGACCCGCATTGAAGGGTTTGAGCCTTTATATCCTCCATGATAGAAGTGATGCCATCATCATTATACACTGTGCGAGTGCTGGATACTATGGTGGTCAGACTGCGAGGCCTGCTTTTTCTGCAGACCAAGCAGGAACACCGACAGTTCCAGCGACAAGCTACTTGGAATGAGACTTCCAACATTGTGCAGGTTTTGTCAGCATTCTTTCATCAACACAAGGTTTTGAAGAAGACAATTAGAGACAGCGCAAGGTTTACTGACACGGAAGTGCTGCAGTTATGGAATATGGCTCATATTCCAACGACCACAGAGAGAAATGCTATTGAGAAACTGGAGCAGAATGGCACCTTTTTGTCACCAGTCACGGAAAATGGCCATGTCATGGCATAGGTGGCATCATCAAGCGCCTGGCTGCACGAGCAAGTTTGCAGGCTGTTGGCTCCAACCATATTTTGACACCACATCAACTGTATAAGTGGACCCAGACAAACAGCAAAGGCATCAAATTCTTCTTTATTACAAAAGCTGACATTCTTGAAGCAACATAATTATGGTCAAGAAAGAAGATTTTCTGGAGCCAAGAAGATAGCAGGCACAAGAACTCCTCACTGCTTCATAGCACTTGATGGACAGCAACTAAGAATGTTTCATGTATTATCAGATGTAGTGGATATGGATGGATCAGCTGTGTTCACCAGGGAAATATGTTGCAGCTGTTTATGATGAATCATGGGACGTTGATAATATTGATGACAAGGATGATGACAAGCTGGTTAATTTTACGAGACCATTTGGATTTTTCTGGAGCATTTCAGTGGTCAAGAAAGAAGGACGAATGCTGGGTTCCACTGGATCACATACTTCGCATGCTCTATGAGAAACACAGAAAAATGTTTCAAAACTTTGCACAGTCTCATTTTAATGCTCATGTTCGTGTGCGACTGAACAGTACACACAAAGTTATCAGTATTCTAGCTAGACTTCTACAGTTTGCACTGTATGCTTGTACTTTTTATGCTTGTGCAAATATCTTTGATACATAATTGTAAAAAGCTCTCAACTACTGTATTTTGTTGCATCAAAATTGTTAGCCATAACACTGAAATAGCTAATATTCAACAAAGCAATACTCCTGATTGCTTCTGAGCACCAAAATCAAATTTATATCACCAGAAAGCTTATGGTATGCATTTTTCAGAAATATGAAGTTCAGATATATTCCCAGTTATCCATTTTCCAAATATTAGCTGGTGAAGTTGATACCGAGTTACAACAGTGGGAGAAATGAGTAAAAGTATCCCATTTGCTGAGGTTTTGAGTAGACCTAGGCCTAACATTCGCACCCACATCCAACAGGATAAAACAAGAGGATATAACAACAGCCTTAAACAAACTGATCCGCACACTAAAACTCAAGGACTTCTTCGACGACGACGATCTAGGGCCTAACTACCTAAATTTCACACACATGTTCACACACCAAAGCACATGGCAACCCAAAAACAGGGAGATCACAGAACCTACATGGAAAGTAATTTCCAAACTCCAGGAACACATAAATTCTACGTGACTATGAACGCCGGGTGGAGTACTATTACACAACCCTAAATACTACACTAAGATACCAGAACCACTCAAACATGACCTAATACCTAAAATCAATCACATACTGGACAGACTATACCGTTAACTCAGAACAACTAAAATACCTCAAAGCAGACAAGGACGACAGACTTAGACAGTTCTATCTCTTACCAAAAATACACAAACCTAATGAAACGTGGCCACAGCCTCACATGCCAAAAGGCAGACCAGACCCATTGTCAGTGACTGCGGCACAGAGTCTAGAAGAATCAGCGAATACATAGACTTCTTTCTAGCACCGTTTGCAAACAAACACCCTTCATACATCAAGGACACACACGACTTCATAAACAAAATCAGAGACAAGACAATAGACAACGACTACATCCTTGTTACAGGCAACGTAGTGTCTTGGATGAGAGCAATGACACATATTTGTCTTCAGATGAAGAAGTCATTGGCGACGTAAAGATAGATGGTCAGCAGCACGTGTGGAATCAACCTGGTTTGTGGTGTGGTCCGAAATTGAATGTTGAGCCTTGTCTGTTGGTTTCAGCATTGCTGAATGATGATGAAGTGGGAGAGGTAAGCAATGCAATATTTTTTATTTCAGTTTTCTTTGCCTAAATTTCTTGATAGCTGAAAAGTGTTGTGATTATGATGTAGAGTATTACGATTTTGTTGATTAAAAAGCATAGTGACGGTTACTGATATTCCATGCAAACAAAATTACATAACGAAAATTATGTGATCAAAAAAGTTGGTGTGTCCACTGATGAACTGATTGACGAAAAACGATTCTTTTAGCCATTCATCCGATCTCATTCTGAATTCATAATTTTGTCCGTTTCTAGGTTGCACCTGTTGCTGGCAGCGCAGATGACAACGGAGGAGGAAGAGGGGCAGACGGGGTCATTGTTGTGGTTGTGGCCTGGGTCATGGTCAAGGACGTCAACTTCCAGTGGTTCAATCTGCAGTGGTAATTAGCCAACAGCTGCTCCTGACGACCAGAGGGAATTCAGTCGAAAGATCAATGTTCCTTTTACTGGGATGCCAGGTCCTTCTGACGCGGCACGCCAGTGTGTGACACCCGCTGATTTTTTTAGACTGTTTTTCAGTGACACTGTTTTTGACTTGCTAGTCCTTGAGACAAATAATTATGCCTTGAAGTCTAGACAGGAGACACCATCTAGCATGTCTTGGGTCCCTGTTACCAAACTTGAAATGAGGGCTTTTTTGGGCTACAGATTGCTATGGGGTTGCTGATTTACCGGAAATTGGTCAACTGAAGTCAGTGATGCCGCATGACCGGTTCACGGAAATCACCCGATACTTCCATTGTTCTGATAATATGTCAGCTAAAGCCCGGACTGATCCTGAATATGATAAGTTACACAAAGTGCACCCTCTTCTGACTGCAGTGCTCGAGAGTTGTTTGACCCACAACATCCCTAACGAGCACATTGCAGTGGATGAGCAGATTATAGGTACTCGATGCAGGGTCAGTTTCATCCAGTACATGCCAAACAAACCCCAGAGGTTTGGCATAAAGCTGTGGGCTTTGGCTGACAGTCAGAATGGATACCTGTGTAACTTTCAGGTTAACACAGGTAAGGAGAAGGGAACTGCTGAGGTTGGTCTGTCCTATCACGTCATGTATGACTTGATGCAGCCATATCTGCATAAAGGTTACAAGTTATACACTGACAACTTTTATACCTCGCCAAGCCTGGTCAAAGATCTCGTGAAAGATTGCACCTATCTGACTGGGACAGTTAGGTGCAACAGGAAGGACTTCCCAAAAGAGCTGACGGGTCTCAAATTTGAGAGAGGTACTTCGGAGTTCCGACACTGTGATGGCGTCACAGCCGTTCTCTGGAAGGACAAACGAGATGTGTACTGTCTTTCAAGTTTGCATGGCAGTGAGGTTGATGTTGCACCATCAAAGTTACTGGATAATGAGGTTAAAAGTAAACCAAGACTTATATGTGACTACAATGCTCACATGTGTGGTGTTGATTTACATGACCTATGCAAAACCTGTGCATATGTGGTACTAGACTGCAGGCTCAATTTTTCTTTGTCAGAAACGATTATTGTACCACCTGCGACAGCAAGCGGTCGTCACAACACGTGCGAGTTTCTGCACAAAACACATTTGTGGAAAAAGGAATGTGAATCAACTCTTGTGCAACAGATGTCGATCTGCTGATTCAAGTTCTGGAGGACTCTGTCACAGAGAGTCTGGAACAAGGCTTAAAATATCAGGTATAAAAGATCAGATCAAGGTTTGAACGATCAGTTAACTATATTTATTTTATTAATTTGTAGCTTTCAGTCTACAAGACAAGTCTATGATGGAGCAGTAATTTGAATATGTGAGACTTGAGAACAAAATGCTTGAGCAAAAAGATGGATACATGTGCTTTCATAAAATGTAGGTACAGCATTTTAAAACAGTTCAGGAGAAAAGATGTCATCTTTGAACTGTTTGACATACAATTGCCAGTAAGAGGCAAGTTATAGTAACATATGTACGCAACGTGTTTTCCACTGAAGACAAGAACATTTCCACTTAAAATAATCATTCTTTATCAGCAATAGTTGTAGGTGATTTTTGTTCTGGATTTGTCACTATGTTGTTTTGTATAATTGTATATATTTTCTTGATTGTAAGAACTGGCTGGTATGAACTTTACGAGGCTTTTCGTTTTCACCGCCACTAATTGCCAGTAATATGTGAAGAGCTCGCTGAGGATGTAGCATTTGATGCGCTGTGTCAGGGTTTTTGACCTGTTTTGGTATCAAAGTATAAGTTGTGCATTGCCATGGTTACCTAGGGTCTGAGGCTTGAACTGGATTAGGGCAAATAAATTTAAATACCCAGCCTAGCAACATGCTTCTTGTTTTTGATTGTAATGGTTTGCGGTGTGTCAAACTACTATTTGTAGTAAACGAATACTTACTTACTTAACAGTGGTCACATGATTGAATGGCACAAGGCTATTGGACAGTTTAGTGGTTGCACATGTGCACTTAACCTGTTTACATGACCCAGAACTGGCAGGCAGTCATGAAATTATTTTCAAAAATGAGCAAGCGTGGCTTTCTACTGAATAATTCTTCAGTAAAAAATAATGACGTCAGTAAGAAAGGATAAAGAAATCGCTGATGCGTTAAATACGGCATTGAAATGCAGATTTACACAGTGCGATAGGTTAATTATACACTGGTCAACAATTTTTAAAAGAAATTTTGTAACTTTGATTTTCTTGCTTTTTTTCTATGTGTATCAATGCTGTGACTACAGAAATGTGTTTAAAAAAAATTAATTAGCTCTACTATTGAAAATATTTGCAAAGATGGGTTTTCTTATATTTCGCAAAGTTCGAAACCTAAATTGACATTATTGAAACAGAACATTGATAGAAATTTTATAAAGACACTTCTAAGTACCTGTAGAATAGTTTTTTGTATTCATAAAGTATATGATATTATTTGAGTGAAACATAATTCCTCTGCATTGGACCGTTCTTTTTTTCTTTGCCTGTCGCTTGTACTCTACATCTGGGGCATCTCTCACCACAGTCCAGCAGTAGTCTGCTAACATTGCAAGACTCCATTTTCTCTGATACCTGTTTTCCATCGTCGACATGTCCTGATGGAAACGTTCACCATGTTCATCGCTAACTGCACCACAGTTATCAGGGAAAAAGTCCAAATGAGAGTGCAGAAAGTGAATTTTCAATGACATGTTGCAGCCTAATTTCTGGTAGGCTAAGAGAAGCTTTCGACAGAGTAGACTGGAGAAAGCTAATGGGAATACTGAGAAGAAAAGGGGTGGATTGGAGAGAAAGAAGATTGATAGGTAATCAATACATGGGACAAAGAGTGAAAATAAGAGTTGGTGGAGAGTACTCAGAACCAGGAAAAATAGGAAGAGGGGTAAGACAAGGATGCCCACTGTCACCAATCCTATTCAACATCTATATAGAAGAGATCACAAGAGAAACGTAAGAGGATATGGAGGAGGGGATAAAGGTAGGAGGAAAAAGGGTGAAGGTATTGAGATTTGCAGATGACCAGGCGATGCTGGCAACTAGCCAGGAGGGCTTACAAAGGATGATGGATCGTCTAAATACGGTATCGCTGGAATATGAAATGAAAATAAACGTAAAGAAGACAAAGGTAATGAAGATAAGCAAGAGAAGCGGTATGACACCACAAACAATAAAGATCACACTAAACGGAGAAGAAATAGAACAGGTGGAGAAGTTTTGCTATCTAGGAAGTGTGATCACAGACGATGCAAGATGCCACGAGGAAATAAAAAGAAGAATATCCATGGGAAAAGATACATTTTATAAAAGAGGAGAGCTGATGAGAGGAAGCTTAAGCAAGAATCTAAAGAAGAGAATGGTGAAGACACTGGTGTGGAGTATTGTTCTGTACGGCTCCGAGACATGGACAATGAGGAAGGACGACATAAAAAGATTGGAGGCCTTCGAGATGTGGGTGTGGCGCAGAAAGGAGAGAGTTAGCTGGGTGGAACGGAGGACGAACGAGGAAATCCTGCAAATGGTAGAAGAACAAAGATCACTCATATTAGTACTATACGCGGACGACAAAGGAAATGGATCGGGCACATCCTAAGGAGTGAGACACTGCTAAGAAACATCATGGAGGGAAGGATGGAGGGGAGAAAGACGCGAGGAAGACCGAGGGCAATGCTGCTAGACTGCATGATGACAAAAGAAGAAGGATACAGTGGACTGAAGAGAAGAGCACAAGACAGAGAACGATGGCGTCATTGGTCATACGAACCTGCCGGTGGGCAGAGAACATAAAGACAAAGAAGAAGAGAAGTCTCGTCACCAGTTCTTTATAGTTATCTGCTTTCTTGTTTCCCAGGAAATTTTCAACCACAAGTTCGAATGATTTCCAGGCATTCTTCTCAAAACCACGGAGGATCTGATGAAAATGTTCATATTTCAGAAGTGCACGTATCTGTGGACCAATAAACACACCTTCCTTTATTTTGGCCTCACTCAGTCTTGGGAATTTCTCTTTCAGGTACTTGAAAGCCTCACCATCTCGGTTCATTGCCTTCACAAAATTCTGTACAAGTCCCAACTTTATATGTAATGGTGGTAACAAAACCTTCTTGGGGTCCACTAGTGGGCTGTGCTGCACACTTTTAGTTCCTGGATCCAGAGACTTCCGTGACGGCCATACTTTTCTGTTATAGTGGTCAGACCGTGCTCTACTAAAACTAAAACTTACTGTATCATAAAAACTAGAGCTAAACAGCATTTCTTAATGTCATATTCTTTTTCAGCACAGCAAAAGTAGTTATAATTGACTGATTTCATCACCGATACATTTTGGCTGTTGACCAGTGTTACGGACAACTTTGCATGCCTGACGAATGGGATAACAGAGAGGATGCTGATGATTTGTCCAGTTCTTAAATGGATTTTAATGATGGCAAAGATCACTGAACCATGGACATAGTTTCTGGTTTGGCTGAAGTTCAAAAAGGAAACATCAAAAAGACCGTGAAAATAAGTATACAAAATACACGATAAACGCATCAGCAATGTGCAGAGAAACATTCAAATCTGTTAACTGGTAATAACACTAAGACCCGGGAACTATGCCTGTTAGCAGCGTATAATGAGAATGCTGACTTACGCATTTCTGCAGAATGCTAAACATTTTGTCTTTCCAACATGTGGCTGAGGTAGCCAAAGGCATGACATTTTGGCTGCGTGCTGACAGGAGACGGTCTGGAAGGCGTTGCTGATCTTGTAGACAACTTTTATTCTGCCTTAAGTCAATGGCTCATAATCTCAATGAAGACAATTAAGCATCTGGCTTAGCCTCCACATTCAACCTTTACAAATTCCAAGAATTCCAGCAGTGTTTGCTCCTGCTTTGTGGAACATCCATGACACTCCCTTAACAGGAAACGCTCGAACAAATAATTTCTGTAAATCTTGGAACTTATAGGATTGCTGAAGGAGGATGAGGGCATGTTGAGGACTGCGATCTTGCAGTATACTCGAGGTCAGCCACCCCAAAAGCGGGCCAAGCGCAGCTACAGGCAAATTGCTGCAGCTGTGCCAAGATCATTCGCTGGATGTAAGAAAAACCACAAGGACACGTTGCACGGACTTGGGCACAACATTCGTTTCTAGGCAAATTTTGGACGACTAGGTGTATTCTGTTTACTTGAGATTACACAGCATAGGGAAACTACAACTTTAGCTCACATGCTTCGATATTCATTAATTGATGTACGAATTAATTAAACTGAGCATGAATACAATCGTGGACCATCACTTTATTAATTCTTCTTTATGCCATAGGGGATTAATGTCCTAGCCTGGGATTATATCCGGTAGGATATGCCTCGGGGATAATGTCCGGGGGTATTATGCCCGTCTGTGATACAAAAGTTTAAATTCTTGGTTTGTAATCAGTTGGTTATTGTAATAGTAAGATGGGTTGACTCGTTTAGTGCACCTTCTATAATTGTGTGCCGAATAGTTATTTTATTAGGACTGCAAGTGACAATCTTTCTTTTAAGTGGTGCGAATGCAGTGTGAACAGATGAGGAATAGTGTGCTGCATGGAATTAGTCACATCAACTGATGTATATATTTAGGATAAAGTTTAATGCATAGGACTTATAACAACGCTTTGGTTTAAGGACGTTTGGTTGGAGGTGTGTTAGTGGATGTACCACCTTGTGTTGAATCGAGATTGCTCTCATGTGTGTCTATGGATTGAGGGAGAGTGTTGAGCATTAGAAACACCAATATACAGAGGTCATAAGAGAGTTCGTAATGTTGATCGGTGGAAGAAAAACATACAAAAAAGATTACAACAGAGTGGAAATGCATATGTTTCAACCACTGGTCAAACAGTATACGCCAAAGCATTCCGATTCTTCAATTGTCGCTACGCTCTCAAATGCAGTGAAAATATTACAAAGCATCGACAAAGGTGGTTGCATAGCTAACTGGTCTATGCAGTCTGCATTTGTTGCTAGCCATGTAAGAATATGTGACAAAACGAGAACTTACACAAAGTCTGAATTGTCTCAGCGATTCCAAAGGATTCTGAGTTTCATTGTACTAGTGCTCTACCATACTCATTTGTTTACACTACTCTCGTCTTGTTCTCCTTGCTAATTCAATCGTACCTATTGTGTCAAATTATATGACGTTCTGTTGCATTGTATAGTATTATATATATACAGGGTGGGCCAGTAGGAATGCACCAACTTTGACGCCTTATAACTTGAATAATTTTTATCTGAGCGTCTTGTCCAATATATCAGATTGAAGATAATTATCCATTTTGTGATTCTGCAAAATATCTACGAGATAATGTTACGACTTTATGAGATAATGCTATTAATATTCGATGTGCCATTTTCTGGCCATAAAACTGCAAGAAAAAACAAAAGTCTGAAACTGAAGACATCAGTTCTAAACAGTCACTTAGTACTAACAATTAATATCTTGAGTGAATTTACCATCAGTCAAACAAATACTCAATAATGTCCACCACGTGCTCGGACTCTTACTCGTCCCTGGATTGTTGCCTTGGCTGGAAATTAACTCTTGGACTTGTGCAATGTTCGCTGCTGTGCGCGCAGAACGTTTGCGACCACAGTTGCGGCTGTTAGACGTTCCCGTAGCATCAATTTGTTTAATCAATCGATCTAGAGCATATTTATTCCATTTTCTAGAAGGGAATTCTATCATCATCTGATGTGCATTGTATCCTTTTTCTGCTCTTAAAATTCGGATTAAAATTCTATCCTCTTCCGCGAGCGGCGTCATGATGTTCAATATTTACATTCAAAATTGAGAGGTGTGCGCCGCACCGAAATTTTATAACAGTGGTGCCGTATATCAGTGCAAGATTTGACACAGTAGTAGAGTGGATGATTACTTTCAATTTAGTATATTGGGCACGATGTTCGGGTAATAATTGTTCAAGTTATATCCATTCAAAGTTGGTGCATTCCTACTGGCCCACCCTGTATATATATATGTCGCGTCACATGTTGTGTATTCTGAATATTTAGACAAAAAAGGAGTTAAACGCTGGAGTGACGAGTAGGATCGACAAGTGTGCTGTTGAGTGGATATGTGGGGATATTGTGTTCATAAACTGCTATGTTGTGACATTCGATATACGTCAGTATACGTTATGTTCGTTTCAATAAGAATGGTCTAGTCTTTTCTAGTCTTTGATGTGAACACTTTGGTTAGGTTGTAGTCAGCTGTGAACTTTCAAATACATGGACTTTTGTGGAACTCCGTTCTTGCGAGTCTGATCAAATCAGACATAATGTCACTAACAACAGCAAGTATCCTACAACATACTGGATCTTTCCGATCAAGTTGGAGGAGAAATAGTTATGGTGGGTTTTCAGTCTCTTGCAAAACAACTGAAAGCAAGAGTTGAAAACCTTCAACGAAAAGACTGTATTAAAGACACCTCCATCGAATCAAATAGTACCACATGGAAGAGAAAGCTCGAATATGGTACTGTTAACTCTCAACCATGAGACTTTCCTGATGAAGAATCAGAGGAGTCACTACAATGGAGTTCCTTAAGGGACTGTTCGTGCAAGGAAGCATGCATGGACACCAGAAAAGATTGAAGGCCATATGAAAACCACATCTGCAGAGGAAGGACATCAATGTAAATATGCCTGTCACTGAACTGGTTAAGCAGTAGCCATTCCTCTTCCTTTAAACTGGAATACAAGTTCACTTTGAGCTTTTTATGAGTGTCATGATCAAAGAATGCCAGGAAGAATCTGGGAAAGTTAAGAAGCTGTGAAGTTTCTTGAAGGCCAGTAATGTGCAGAAATACAAGCCAATGTTCAAGGTAAAATTGAATCACCAAGATAAGTATTAAACTATGCATGTAAAATTGTTATGGGATAATTTTCACACTGACAAACAGTAAATAACTTATCTAAGCTGTTTAGGGTTGGATTTCAGCTTCTTCTGCTGAAGCACTGCTGCAATGATGTGGTTCAAATATTTGTATTTTACAACAAACTTTTCAGTCAAAAATTGCACTAAATACAACAGCAACACCATACAATCATGTTTTAAACCTAATTACTGCTTCCAGAAGTGCAGCCCGTTTCACTATTCTTTTATTGTGATGCAACAAATTAAATGCTTTTGCACTTTTCAGGCGGCTGCTCTAGACGTACTTGAAGACGGAAAGGAGATGCAGAATCTTATAAATGTATTCCCAGCTGCAATGCTTAGCTTGATGGCATATTTTTCCGAGGCAGCAGTGTATCAGAGTTTGAGACCTTAGCTCACAAGACCAAGAATCTGCTGAAAACTGCATAAAGCTGTAACTGACTCTTGTCTTGTCCTTTACCAGCTCAAGACCACTTTTGGAAGATCAGTTTCGATTGATATTTTATGGCTAATAGCTAAAAACTCAGATGCTTTGTAAATTAAATGGCAATTTACAGAACATTTGGTCATGTTTTCTAGGATCATCTTGCTGCTCTGCAAAGCGATTCATGTTGTCGATTGACAAAGTTGTTGTCCATGACAACATAACGACATTCTTGGATGGATTTACGTCACTCATTGGAATCTTTTTTGTCTAAACATTCAGTATCCCGTGACTGCAGCAGGTCTGGATTTCATTCAAAGGTAAACTCCTTTTGTCACTATTGGTGTTTCATGTTGGGTCTTCTGTAATCTTGAAGATGATGTTGACCCACTGGGATCTGCTCTTGGCCTCCTATTATTTGCCATTTTCACTACATCAATTAGCCACATAGCCAATCACTTTGAAATCCAGCTATAGCAATATGGAGATGACACTCGGTTTTACACTTCTCTGCCACCTACTAACTGGGCTTCTTCAGCCCAAAAACTTTCTGCACACACAAATTTAGAGTCAAAACATCTGCAAACCAGGCCAATCGGTTTCCCACTGTTTACTCTACCAAACAAATCTTTCTCAAGATGCTGGTGCATACAGAGAGAGCTGAAGTTCAACAGCTGAAGACAATTTCCATGTCTGAAAATGCAGAGTATTACAGAAATTCAAATGGCAAGGTATTTTGGAATATAACAAACATCAGATGAAACTGGCCTATCCAGAAATTCAAAAGACAAGATATTTTGGAATATAACAAACATCAGATGAAACTGGCCTATCCAGAAATTCAAAAGACAAGGTATTTTGGAATACAACAAACAGCAGATGAAACTGGCCCATCCAGAAATTCAAAAGACAAGGTATTTTGGAATACAACAAACAGCAGATGAAACTGGCCTGTCCAGAAATTCAAAAGACAAGGTATTTTGGAATATAACAAACATCAGATGAAACTGGCCTGTCCAGAAATTCAAAAGACAAGGTATTTTGGAATACAACAAACATCAAATGAAACTAGCCTGTCCAAAATATCAGCACGAAAGAATCTTGAAAACGAGTTTGCGAACACTGTTCCGATTGCTTCAGCCAAAAAACTTTCTACACACACAAACCAATTGCAACCCAGGCCTATCAGTTTGCCACTGTTCAATCTACCAAATGCTTACTAAGGTAAGATAAATTATATAAGTGAAGTTAAATGATAATCATTGATAAAATTATTCCTGTATATGTTCTGGAAAAAAGGAATTCGTTTGACAGTCTGAGAATTCACAAGCAGAAACGTTTGTTGCTGATGAATCTCAAGGAACTGCACATAGAATTCAAGAACAAATTATAAAATTGATTTGCCAAAGCTTTGCTCAAATTTAAGAATACCTTGGTGTGTCACTGTAGACAGTAGCAGTGCACATGCAGTATGTGTTTGTGAGCTGCATCAAACCTGAAGCTTATAGCAGCAGCACTTCCAGCAGAGGTGAAGACTACAAACATTTAAAGGCAAACCTTGTGTGTTCTGTTGAGTCATATGAAAACATCTGCATCACTGTCAGCAGTGTCCGGGAATTGATGTACTCAAGACCTATACAGAACTTTGATAAAGCCAATACTGACCCAGAATACACAGTTCAATAAATCAGAGGACTCGTGACGGGCAGTTCAAACTGCGGCCTGTGACAGACAGTAGCAGACTTCATTGATGCTTGCGCAAGCTGGAGACAACACAACTGTACATCATTTCACCTTCAAATCCCAATCAACCTTACTTGCATAACCTGAAGCAAAACTTAGCACTGGACAATGCCATCATTTACTGGATTTTGACGAAAACTATTCATTTGTTTGTCAGGAGTCAGGATGCTGTTCAAGGAGTTCATTGGGAGACTACACAAGTCACTCCACCCATTTGTCATCTATTACCGTTCCTCTGAGGAATCTGGTCTCTCTTGCATTTCTTCATGCATTTGATGTCCTTGAACATGTACCTGGTCCTTTTCATGCATTTCATCGATATCATCATATTTCAAACATAAAACTTTTCCATGGAAATCATTGCGTCATTATGTGGTGAGAAGGTTATCAAAGATAATTATGACTCAGTAAATGATTGTGAATCTAATTTCAGACATGAAATTTACAAGCAGCCATTAAATAATATCTATACTCTCACTCAGCAGCACAATGATAGAAAGAGGCATGGGATGTTGTAAGCGCCTTTTCCGGCAGAAATATGGTGTGGGAAGGAAAGGCAAATAGGAACATAAGTGGTAAGATAAGATATCCTATGGAAAGATAAAGTGGGAACAAATCAAAATATCATCAAAGGAACGAGCTGCTCTGTGTTTGGACACACCAGAAGATGTGTTTGTTGAATCGTCCAGAGAGTCTAATCCTTCACATGCAGAAGAAGATAATGCATACTTATTTGAACAGATAAAACACACAATCAAAGATGTTAACTCTTTGGTGGAATAACAACTTATTATGTCATTATGATGTCATTAACGAATTCGAATTAGTTTGACAATTACATATATTTTAGCCTAAATCAGCGCAAATTTCGTACAATGTCTGACTGCATGACTACAGGACAATTTGGCATTTCTACCGGAATACAGCGAGTGAAGTGTGAAGCTCAGACGGCTCACGCCGCTCTGTCCAAGTGCATAAATGACAAGCAAAAGTTAAAATCAGGTGATGGCAGTAGACCCTCTACTGGTGGACCCACCAGCTCATATGATGCAGGAAGGGCCTCTACGTCAAGCGACGGCCGTAGACCCTCTACTCGTGGACCCACCAACTCAGATGATGCAGCAAGGGCCTCTACGTCAAGCGACGGCAGTAGACCATCTACTGGTGAACCCACCAACTCAGATGATGCAGCAAGGGCCTCTACGTCAAGCGACGGCAGTAGACCATCTACTGGTGAACCCACCAACTCAAGACAACTAGTAGGCAGCAGCAAGGCTCATTGTTAACACTGGCACAAAACAGCTGGACCACTGCAACAGTTGCAGAAGATTTTCACATAAACCAGTATATTGTGGATAAGGCTTGTAAACTACAGCAGGAACATGGCATTCTACCTATACCATCGTCAGCTAGAGGCAAGTCATTATCATGTGAAGTTGTTCAAGCAGACAATTTTACTGTGAAGTGAACTGTCAGTGGAATAATGTCTGGAGACATAAACTTTGTATCAGTAAAAGAGGGAGGTGTTAAAATACACAAACAGTGAAGACTTTGCTACTCAACCTCAATGAGCTTCATGCACTTTTTAAAGAAAGAAATTCGAATTATGCAGTGGGTCTCAGCAAATTCTGTGAACTCTGGCCGAAGGAATGCGTGCCGTTGGAGCAAGAGGTACCCATAATGTGTTTGTTTTTACCAAGCTGTGCTTTTGTACTCTTTGGAGATGTCAAATTTATGGAAAAAGTGCGCTTAAGCAATACCACAACATATGTCAAAGTGCACCTGAAGATATGGGTTTGATGTGACTTAAAACGAGACCCTATGCATTATTTAACAGTTGGTGCAGCAACACCTTCTACCCTTGTCAAGCACTCTTTGTGGATGAATTGGTAAGGAATGCGAGAGGCACAGTATGACTTTCTGCTATTCAGTAATTTTATTCACTGCAACAATGGCTATGTTTCACGATGAGGAACAAACACAGAAAAAAGCAAGAGAAATGATTATTATTAAAATAATAATGCAAGCTAAAAAAGACAATAAATCTGGTTTAACAAATGGAATCTAAATCTTTCCTTTCAGACTCAAACTGACTGCAGTTTACAATTTATAGCCACGTGTAAAACCCACTAACTTACTTGAAATTTAAAGAAATGGCCGCCCGATATGACGTAATTACGTACTATTGACTTTATGGGGCGGGAGTAGCCGATAAACTTTGTATGGATTCCTGGATACTATCAGAGACAGAAAGAAATGGAGCCATCTTGTAAAAACTCATCGTCAGCACACACCTGACGGAAGAGAAAAAGAAGAAGAAGACAATACCTGTGCCTCTGATTGGTGAAGACTGTGAGAGGCGCTTTACAAATGTTCAGATACATTACAATACAATTCCTGAACAAACTCAAACGATTTGGATATGTTCAAGCTATCTCTCCCTCCATAGCTGAGCTTGTGCTCAAAGCCGAAATGGCCTTATTTAAAGCAGCTTTACTCAATGAAAATCACTCAATTAGATGTTTATTCCCAACCAACCATATTACTCCTTACTCCCTAAGAAATCGTCCTCACAATTTTAATCTACCAGATAAAGACTCTCGAAACTTCATATCTAGAATGTTATTTTCTAACTCTTACTAAGCTATTATTAACAATTAACAATTTTAATTCACTTCCTTGTACACCTACAGCGTTATGTCTGTTGTTTCATTAAACGAATATAAACATAAACATAAACTTGAACATGCAACAGAGCTACTCTTGAAATGAACACTAACATGCTAGTTTCTTCCCTGTCTGCTTTGGATATTTCTCCCACTGAATTGCAACTGCCACCTAGAAATCAGTATATAATTACAAATCATTCCAGACACTTGTTGCCAGACACTTGTTCCGAGTCTCAATGCACCACTCTCCATAATGAAAATCAACTGGACACTACAAGTACTTCAGCAAAGCAACAATGTAATAAAGTTCAATTTCAGCATATTGTGACGCCTCTTCAAAGACGTGCAAGACCGTTTAAAATATGCAGAAGAAATCCCACCAAAGTGAGTGAAATGAAGTCTTTGTAGGGCCAAATTTATGAAGAAGAAATGGAACAAGATGTCAACACTGATGTCTGCTATGTATGCATGAAGGAAGAGCCACCAATGAAATTATCCAGTAGTAAAATAATACAATGGCTTGCATGCACTGGCAAATTGTGGCGATGGTTTCACGACGCTTGTCTGAAAAGTAAAAGTACAGACGAGGACATAGCAAGATCTGCCCCACATGCAGGGTTTGAATTGTCAACTTTGAAATGGGGCGGGGTGAAAAATTCTTTCAAACTTTCTTAATGTTTTTACTATGCGACTCTTTATATAGTCTAAAGATTGGTCGGTAAATTGTTTCATTAAACAAATCTTACTAGTGTATGAATATTTGTTGATAACTTGTTTCATTAAACTAGGCTTATTACTGTTATGGTGAGACCTCTTGCTATACATAGTCACCTTGAATTTCGAATATAGCCAGGTAAAGGTTTCCCTTCTTTCACCTTCACAAGGTTGAATCACAGACTATTTAGGTGAATGCTGCAGCAACAATGAAAGAAGCTATCCAGTTCTGGGAAAAGGCATGCATTCCAACTCAAAGATTGCCACATCATTGCTAATAAAGGATCTACATTCAGCATGGATTGGTATTAAGAACACATGTCACTAGACAGACACACAGAGGGAGAAAGAACGGCAATTCACTGAAAGCTTGCCTGATCTGTTTGACAATGTGCATGCTGATAAAGCTACCAGAGGACAAAGAATTTCTTCTGGCACAGAAAGAGAAGGGGAGGTGTGGTAGAATGGGTCCAGTTGACATGGTGCTGCCTCGGAAAGAAGAAAGGCATCGAAAACGGCAATTGAACAAAGAGAGATGCATGGCAAAGGAGGCTGACTGGATGAAACATACAGCAATGTTGAGTTGAGCAGCAGCAGTAGTACTAAGCCTGAAATCAGTAGCAATCCAACTCAAACTCCTAGTCAATCAAAGCAAGGCTGACCCAAAAGTGTTATTGGTCCAGGTTTAGCAGCTGTGTTAGACAGCACCAATGCCAGTGACCAGAAAGCAAAGTACATCATTGCAGCAGCAGCAGAATCACTGGGACATAGTCCTACTGACGGCAGTTAAAGACATTCTGCCGATATTACTTTGGCCGAGTTAGACACGTAGTCAGACTTGGGAGATTCATTTGTGAGCTTTATAAATAACGAGTCTTGGTTTTCACTTGCATCTGTATGCCTGCCAATGGAGATTGCTTTTATGAAGCCGTATCTTTAGTGCTCTTTGGTAATGTTACATACATGGAACTAATCCACCTATGTACCACATTTATGCTTCTTCGGTATCCTGATGCATTTCAAAGAGCGTTCGAAGAAATGTCTATGGCAGATGATTTCACTATGAGTGACCCTATGCACTTCATAACAGTTGGAGCAACAACAACCTAGAGCTGCCCTTGTGAAGCTCTCATTGCGTCTGAACAAGGGTAAGGAGTGGGAGAAACGCAGTACAATCTTTCTGCTGGACAAACAACGTAGCCGTTCTTGCTTTCTCACTCGCTTGTCAAAAGCCGCTGTACATTTATAACGGCAGTTGGAGATATCCCACTGACGCTTAGGAGGAGGAAGGGGCTTATTGATCTGTTTTTCTGTATTAAGTAGACCTATTGGTCTGTGCTTCAGGGACAGAGAGAGACAGCTCTTCGAACAATGGCCAATTTAAAGTCGTTCTTAGACCACGGATTATACTGGCATGCTGAATTGAATCAACAGCTGCTCGTTTATGTACAGGCTTGATTCGCTTTCTGGAGATTTGTGATAGATGGACAAAATTGCTAACGCACAACAAAAAGAATTTTTTTTGCGATGGACGCAAACTTTGTTGATTTGATAGTGTTAGTCTGTAGCTCCGTCTGCATCCGGTTTTGACCATCTTTGTTACAAGATATACGTTGTGTACAATGGAGGATATAATAAAACAAATAGCTAATTTTCAGAAAGATTCGATACGTGTGGCTGCGAACAGTGTTTTGAACGATCCTGATGATAGAAAGAAAGTTGAAGAAGCGTTAAAGGCGATTGCTGATCGTCTCGAAAACCCAGCAAAAAAGAGAAAAATTACAAGGCGCTTCCTGCTTCTGTCTCGAACGAAGATTTTCAAAGACAAAGTCATACCGCAAATCCGTGAAAACAGTGCAAAATATGAACGGATGGAACAAGCTACTATGGACATACATTGGAATTTGAATTTGGATTTTATTAACCCAGTCCCAAACTTCACTTTGCATACTGCAGACGAGATTGAATTATAGTATAGGTCTTGTTGATTTCTTGATCTGGTCTGTTTTGGTCTGGTCTGTTCTTACCTAGACTGGGCTGTTTTGGTCTTTTAGGTCTGGTGTTTGGTTGGAAACAGCTCACGTCAATCTTCAAATGGATGAACGGGATGCAGAAACACATCGTTCCTAGTTACTTGGATGAATTTATGTGGCTTGAGTGCTTTGGACAAAGTAATAATTTATGTTTCATTAACATGTCAATGACCGTGACTTCACCTTTGAATTGTCATGGCAGGAGTTCCTGTCTATCTGCCCATCAAGTGACACCAGATCTGGCCACAGTGCTCGTTGAAATTTACAAGTCATCACGTTAGGAAACCTGGGTCAGGAAGATTGAAATATCTTATTGGATATGCTAAATGCAAAGTTCCTGGTTGCATAGACGTCCATTTCTCAGTCAATAGTGAACCAGTCGTTGATCAGAATGTCGTTGTCCATGTTGAAGTAGACAAGAAATGCATACACGAATCAGGTAATGAAGGTGAGAAAATGTCCATTCTGCACAAATGGCAGTTAAGAGTCAATCATATATGTACAGATTTTGAATGCGCTTACTACAAAGTATAAGCTCATTTTAAACCTAGTAATTAACATCATATCAAGTCTCATGGTCAACAAATATCGATATATAAATGACAGAGATACAGTTAGTATATTTTATATACTAACTATGTAACTGTACCTCAGGCAATATAATATTAAAGAAGCTCACTATCAAAAATATCAGTAATTATGATAACAAACTCTGACTCGCATTGCAGTCCGTTCACTGTACGTTTTGATATTCGTAATGATATTCAAACAACATAAAGAGGATATTTAATATTTGTGAATGACCATTTCTTGCCTTGTGCATTGGAAACCCATTCATAGGACTTAAATTATATGGCCATTACGGCATAGGTACGTTTGGGTTCTTTAAATATTTATTAGGCACATTCGTTTTTGTGAAACTAACGAGCTGTTGCTTTCTTGTACTTTAATTTTCATCTAAGGTCATGACAGAAAAAACTAGCGGCCACAATTTGCGAGGGACATGCAGCACAAACGAACTTGAACTTGGAGAAATTGTCCAAGATGAAGGAACCAGAGTTACTTGAAGGCAACGTCACCGCTTGTCAGAACCCACAAGTCCTAAAACAAGCTGCATATCAGTCGAAGTAATCCACATATTTAAGTGACGATCCAATTCAGGAACTGAAGATCGTCAAAAAGTCAATGCTTGCAGTAATGGTTCAGAAAGTGAAAGGCTACATCCATGACATAGCACTCACACCATTCTCCATGGAAGAACAAGTAAAAGCTTTCGTCCAAAATTGTGCATGAGGAAATAACACGGTTTTACATTTAGATGCGACCGGTTCCATCATTTGGAGAATTCCAGAGGAAGGACTGCCATATTATTACTGTCTCCTACAACCTGAATTAACCTGCCTGTTTTTTTAATTTTCCTTTATGTCAAACTAAAGAGTTATAGCTTTCTTGTACTTTAATTTTCATCTAAGGTTATGACAGAAAAAACTAGCGGCCACAGTATGCGAGGGATGTGCTGCACCAACGAACTTGTACTTGGAGAAACTATCGAAAATGAACCGAAGTTACTTGCAGGCAACATCACCGCTTGTCACAGAACCCACAAGTCCAGAAACAAGCTGCATATCAGTTGAAGAAATCCACATATTTAAGTGATGATCCAATTCAGGAACTGAAGATCGCTAAAAAGTCTCTGCTCGCAGCAATGGGCCAGAAAGTGAAAGGCTACATCCATGACATAGCACTCACACCATTCTCCATAACATTCTACATGGAAGAACAGGTAAAAGCTCTCATCCAAAATTGTGTACCAGGAAATAACAGTTTTACATTTAGATGCGACCGGTTCCATCATTTGGAGAATTCCAGAGGAAGGACCACCAAATTATTACTGTCTCCTACTAGCTGAAGTAACCTGCCTGTTTTTGAATTTCATTCTACAAGCCATACTGCTTTCAGAATATGTGGAGCGCTTCAACAATTTCTTTTCCAATGTCGTTTTTCAGTCCAAGGTCTATTCTTCAGCCATCATTTATTGTAACTGATTTCTCCTTGGCTTTGATTTATGCAGTGATTGAGGCTTTCAATAAAATGTCATTGATATCTTACCTCACTTGCACGTTTGAAATTCTGAACGGAATGGACAGTTAACTTGAAATTACTTCTATTACTTTCGTCGCACTGTGCTGTGCACACATGATTAAAAGCACTTCCAGACGTCTTAGTATGCTGCGAAAGTCGGAGGAAAATCAGGCAGAGTGCAATGGTAATGTTCGCATGTCTGCAGAGATGCAGCCGATTGTTGGAGGCTCAGCGAATTAACGGAAGTATATATATACTTTTGAAATCTGCCCAGTCTACTGCTGAAGTGGTGACTGCCCTCTTGGATATTTTGTGCAATGATATCGCTTTGCACTTAATGTGCCTCAGAAAGGTTATCTCTTTTACTATACTGTGCACGATATGACCTCGGCACTTTTCCGCCGTACTACGTGCATTCTTCAGTCCAAGGTCTATTCTTCAGCCATCTTTCATGGTAATTAATATATATGACACTGTGGTAATGTGTCCATGTGTTTTTCTACTTATCATTACATCCTAAACACAGCAGTCAAATTCAGAGCGCAACAGTAACTGCTCAACCTAGACCTGATGTGAAGCAAAACGACATCACTGAAATACATACAGAAAAACACCAATGACATGTAGCCTCTGCACAGAACGGGTGACTGCAAATACAGCTGGCACGATCGAAACACACATCCGCATTACCTGTATGTGAAAGTACAGCCCACAGGAAAGACTTCAAATTGTTTGTCGCGCGAGTGGACGCTGCTAGTGTATTCTTGTTTTCACGAACTTTATCCATGTCGTGCAATAATTTTCACTGATAATCGTGTCAAGAAATATGCCTCCAGGAAGAGAAGGTC
Organism: Allolobophora icterica; assembly: GCA_963556255.1. NCBI lineage: Eukaryota > Metazoa > Annelida > Clitellata > Crassiclitellata > Lumbricidae > Allolobophora > Allolobophora icterica. Next base: position 41,702,065 of record OY744616.1, read on the forward strand.
ACACTCCTGGGTGGGACGTGCAAAGTGTAAAGATACCAATTGTATCACAGTGCATTTCCATATTGCAGATGTCCCTGTTAAACATACAAGGATAAATGGGTCATTCCATAATAAACATAGTGACGAAATCTTAGCCGACCGTGTTGAAGAGGCCAGTGTGGACGGTGATGTCGATTCCTGTAAGGTTACCAGTAATCAGGTATTGTTCAAGAGACCACGGACAGGTTCGCAGAAACAGATAGTAGCGGAACAGCTACTACTGTCGAAGCAAGAGCCGATGGTTCTCAGCATTTTACGACGCGGTGGCACTAATGAACGACTCCGAATTACAAGCAAGAAACATGACCACCTGTCAATCTCCGCATGTGCTCCATCAGGCAAAATACGAAAATTGGCTAAAGTAACGCCTTGCGGAAGATGTTATGGAGGAATTACGTGTACAAGATAAGGCCTGGGAGGCGGTATTCCCAGACACGCACAGGCCATATTCAGTCTATCGTTTTTTGTGTGACATTCTACCTAAAGGAACAGATATAAATGTATACTGAAAATGCTTCATGCAAAGACAATCTGCTAATTGTACACTATGACACAACAGGAACTGTTATGAGAAAGGTTAGCCTTCGTGCCTCAAGTGTTTAAAGGATTTAATGCATTTATCTCCATTTTGGTCTGAACCAATGTACTACCTAGCTTTACGTAAAAACTTCACTGGAACAGTCACCACCTTCTATGACAAATGCAAAAGTTGAGTTGTGCCATTGGTTTTACAGAGGTGTCTGGCTGGGTAACTATAACGGTGATCATGTACAATCAGGGTGCGTACATTTCGACCAACATATGGTGTCTTTGCAAGAAAAAATGATCTGTGCTCAACGACAGCTTCCTCGAAGGTACTAAAATCGCGCCTTCTAAATTTCTTTATGTCCTCTTCTACTGGGCAACCACAACATCTCTAAATACTACCCTGCATCACCTAGACATATTTTCCAAAACCGGGATGGACTACTTCCAATTTCTAAGAGACAAAACTGCTGCGGACACCAGTTGAGTTTGGAGGTCCGGGAAAGGAGGTCCAAATTGACGAATCGTTGATGGTTAGGGCCAAATACCACCGAGGAAGAAATGCCAGAAGACAGGATAGTTGGGTTTTCGGTGCCTATGATGTTGCTGACAAAATGGGGTACATAACCTATGTACCTAAACGTGATTCAACTACTCTTCTGCCTATCATTGCACGGGTGGTCAAGCCAGGGTCAACTATCGTTTCTGATGAATGGGCGGCTTAATGCGGAATAGGCAATTACACCCATCTGACTGTAAACCAGTCAGAATTTCGTTAATCCCGCGGCAAACTAGTACAAACGGGGTGCGCTATACACGGTATCTTTGGCTATGCTCGCATTCAACGGTGCAGCTGCGCTGTCATTGGGCAACTCAAATGACACATGGAGTATATATGGAGTCAACGGTTTAACACAAGTGATGCTGCATTGTTATTGGTCGAGTCAAATTAAGTCAAATGACAAAGAAATTACAAGTACCAGCCAAGTTCTCAAGTGGTCTTTCTTCGGCTCTACGTATACACGAACGATGAATATTTGTGAGTTAAACGACATTTGCAAGGAGAAACTCAGCATGATAGAATACCTTCAACGTAGCAGTATTCTACACAGTGAAGTCCTGTGTGGTCCGAGCAACCACCACTGTAGACTGCAAAAGGACTCTTCCCAGTTGAGCGGGTATGTTTGGCGTTGTTCTAAATGTAAAAAGAAACAATCTGTCTTGAAAGACAGCTTTCTTGAGAGCAGCAAACTTGTGCCGTAGTTTCTGTACCTTATCTCACCATCAATCACTCGGGCAACTTCGTAGATCCAGTAAGTGGTGCACATACAAACAACGTCGAATCATACTGGAAGCGCGTGAAATCCGTTTTCAAACGAATGAATGGTACATCGAAACCAATGATTCCCAGCTATTTGAATGAGCATATGTGGAGGGAACGATTTGGACAGACAAACAACCTTTCTTTTTTTAACATTTTAGCACACATTGCAGAGTACTACCCATGTTAGACTGTAACGGTTTGGAAGGAAGACAAGGGTAAGCCAACCAAAGTCTACCTTCCCTCCGTTCATTATGGTGGGAATAGGAATTTTTACATTAAGTTGCGCGACCAAAGAAATAGAAGGATTCTGAGATATGAGATAATTTTTACATGTAGCCTATGGTAACGGAGCGGACGTAATTTCCGGGGACAAGTTAATTTAAAAGAAATTATACAGAAGATCCGGTTCACCTAGTTGTATTTAGAAACATACAATATTTATATATAATACAAAAACACATGATTTTTTGGCTTAATGCAAATCATTTTGATATTGTAGACTAAAGCAATAAGTACTATAGCCTAGGGACGGTAGCCTATCGGAGTGAGACATTTTAAATTCAAAATAAACTTTAATAAATTACTTTACTGCTTTGAATTACTTTCAACGATCTTAAATTGTTGGCTGATCAATAACATTTTAATCTCATCACTTAGCATGATTAGACTAGGCATTGTTTCTGAGGAATGACCGGAGACAGTCGTATTTTTAATTTAAGCATTTATCGGAAAATGACTCATTTATGAAGGCAAATCGACGAAAAACTATGTTTGTGAAGTAAAAAAATTGCCTATGGAGTTTTAAAACACCATATCAATTGTCAAAAACAAAATTTGAAGTGGGGCGACATCTTTGGATAAAAGTGAAACGGATGCACAATAATTATTATTTTCGTCTACCCAAACTTATCGCTTTTGCACACAACTTACGCATGCGCGTAAACTGATCTCTGGCGGTAGATCCAAAACGGCATTTTGGACAAGGTTCGTTGGCTGGTGCAGGAGAGTTGTTTCTTGGTTCGAAGCGATTGACCTTGAACGGATGGGTGATTTTGGGCAGTATTTTCTTGTTTTGGCAGCGAACCAAGTTCAATCACGACTTCAAGGGTGATTGCAAGAGTATTTGACGTCTTGGAAGTACAACAGAGGGAAGAGGTAATCGCATTCGCTTAGAAGGGGGTTTGGTTGTTGTTGTAATGGATGCGTTGCGAATCCAAGAATCCCCAAAAGAATTTCGGTCGGATCCCCGAAATCGATTTTCAGTCTATGTCGTGTAAGAGTTCAAACTTTAACAATTCATTTTAAGACAATTTCTATAGCATCGAAGAAAGCTACTTATAGGGTGCTTTACACCTTCGAGTGTCAACTCCAATGATCTTAACCGACTCAGTAAACACTTCAGGAGGTAATCCCGTAGTTTAGGTTGCTAAATTCAGACCATGCTTTCAATCCCGTACTTTAGGCTGCTAAATTATTAAACGTTTGACCCTAGGTTTAAATCGTGGAAAAAATGTTTCCGGAAATGGAATGTGTATTCCTGAACACATTTCTTTGCGTGAATAAAATTTCGATCTATGAAAATAATTATTTTCGTCAACAGAAGTTCGATTGATGAACATGATTTTTTGCGTGTATAATTATGTAATTCACCGCCGTCACTTCGCTTATTATACGTGTTAAACATACCGTTTTGGCGTTACAAATTAAAAACAATAACGAGTCATTGTCCAATTAATGCACTAGTATACTTAGAATTGGTTACAATGAAGGAAACAAATTCAGAAGTTTTCTGAAATATGCAATATTTCTCTAAGCAAATTTGTAATGGCCGCTCCAAATCAGCCATGAAAGATGCAAGTGGGAGTGCATCAAGTGCGCAGTAATATTCATATTGAATCTGTGCGCGAGAAGGGCGCAATAATGTTGATATAGAAATTAAAATTCGAAGTCCCTGAATGTCAAGTCTCGCTTTGGCACTTCAGAACGAAGAGGAACAGTTGAAGTGGCTTGCACGAAGGCGACTACTGAAAAACTCCCACGCATGCACTCGTTGTGGACTACTTTGTCAACTACAGACTCGTGCACATCGCATTGACGGTAAACATTGGGCATGTGGAGCCTGTCGTTATTACAGAAGCATACGCGATGGATCATTTTTCACGCGTAGTCATCTGTCACTGAAAGAAATTATCTTTCTTGTCTATTGTTGGAGTGCAGACTATCCTCAAGATCTTACAGCATTTGAGGTAGGAATTGATGCAGCACACACAGTAATTGACTGGTTCAACTTCTGTAGGGAAACAGAGTGCCAGAGATATTTGGATAGAAACGATGTGGAACTTGGTGGGTTTGATGCTAATGGTCATTCCATAGTTGTGGATAGAGATGAATCAAAGTATTTCCACCGCAAGTATCATCGGGGCCTGTGGAGCGAAGGCCACTGGGTTTTTGGAGCTATTGAGAGAAATTCGGGTAGATGTTGCAGACCGCAGTGCTCTCACATTAGAACCCCTTATACTGGAACACATCCTGCCGGGAACGCATATTATGTCGGATGGATGGGCGGCTTATCGCAATCTAAGTGAAATCGGAAACGGTATATATCAGCTTTCGGTTGTTGTGCATGAGCATAACTTTGTCAACCCAGACTATCCAGACACACATACACAAAACATTGAGAACCTTTGGATGAGGGCAAAAAGGAAGTTGCGACGACAATTTGGAACAAGTACCCAGTTGTTTCCATCATATCTGATGGAGTTCCAGTTCCGTCAGCATGTTCGTCAGGGACAGTGCTTTGCATATTTCATGACGGTACTCGCAGAAAATTACCCGGTTTGACAGCGCGACATTTAACTGCACTTCTTTCATATGCACATGTGTGCACTTAGATTTGTTATTGCTTCTTGTACTTACAGGGTCTTCAATGCCTACGTTCATGGCTAGTTGCTGTTTAATGACAGCAAAGATGATTAGCGTCACCAGTGTTATTTTCGTTCCTAAAATCATTTTAGTTTTAGTTTCTATTTCTGTCAGGTGTCAATCATTTCTATTTAGTTTCAGTTTTAGTTTTTCATTTTTCAATCATTTTCGTTTCTATTTCGTTTCTATTCCTGAAATCATTTTAGTTGTAGTTTAGTTTCAGTTTCTCAAAAACAAATCATTTTAGTTTTCGTTTTTCAAATCATTTTAGTTTTAGTTTTCGTTTTTCACATCATTTTACTTTGAATGTAAGTTCTGAAAAAGTAGGTTAGCATACCTTTAATGAAGAAGAAAGTACTCGAGACCCTTATTAGCGGGACTTGGGTCCTTTCATGTGCCTCAATTGTGCTCATCCGAGCATTCATAGTGCAAGACGATTTATGTATAACTCGTACTGTAAACGTTTTGATGGACCAATAAACTGGTGGTTATGGTAACTTATGGTCATAAAAAAGTTGGTTATAGACTCTAGTCGCCTTATATATTCTGTAGAATCAGGTTCTTTCCTTGAAATGCAAGCATCCAGATTCTGTATTGACGGGCTTTCCCTATCCCCCACTTTAGGCTTAGACTGTGTTTTCTTGTTTCTATCTTCCTTTGAATTTAAGAGTGTGTGAACCTCGGCATGGTTATGACTTATGTGTGTTTTACGATTTGTTGGCTTTTACCTGTAATAAAAAATTACAAAACATGTTTCTTAGTGTGATTACTACTGTATATTTTCACATACTAAAGCAAGGGTGTGTAGCCAAAAGAAGAATACGGAAAAAGTAGCGAGTATGATGCGTAAATTGCGTAGTTACGTACCAGCTATGCGAACCCCACACGGCTCTCCTTTATCATTCAGAACTGTACATCGGCTTTTGTCGTTATCTTCTTCATATATAAAGTATTCCCATACAATACTTTCGCATCTCCTACCGGATAAAAGCTTTACTAGACTCATTATTAATAACAAATTTCTTAAACACGAACCCACCGTTTGAAATAAGTTGTAGACCGCAAACAGGAAGTTGTATCCTGACAATAGTTTTAGACATGTAGACATGCGCCGTTCAACAGTCGCGCCGATAATTTAATAATAGAGATCGTTTGAATTTTCAATTTCGAATCTCGTTTTTAATAAAATACATGGTTGGATTTTCAATACTTTTCGTTCCAAAAATCATTTTCGTTTTAGTTTTTATTAGTTTTACATCCATTCTTTTTCGTTTTTATTTAGTTTTCGTTTCCAAAATCTTTTTCGTTTTCGTTTTTATTTCGTTTCTATTTCTAAAATCTTTTTCGTTTTAGTTTTCGTTTTCGTTAACGATTGACTTTTCTTTTTCGTTTTTATTTCGTTTTCGTTAACGATAATATCACTGAGCGTCACCCTCCTTTTTCCAGGCTTGAGACTAGTGTTGTGAGGCGGAAAAATTGTCCGGAAAATTTCATATTTTTCGGGAAAATTTCGGAAAATTTCCGGTGTATTTTTCCGGAAAATTTTCCATATTTTTCCATCAGTATAATATTACTAGATAAGAATTTAAATGCATCATAATGTTTATAAATCACTCACTCTAAGCTATCTTATATAGTTATAACTGATATGTTTATTCAATAGCTGGCACTGTTTGTGCTTACTGTTCAGTGTTCACAAGGCTCAACTCAACATTCAACAACAATACATTGAAGAATTAATTGCAATTAAACTTCACTGTTAATTTAGAGAAAATATTTTTTATGATTTAGTCTCCTTAATATTTTTTAGTTATGAAAATGAGAAAAAAACAGCAATTGGTAGATTGTTTCATGTTTGTTTAATTTTTTTTAAACATTTCCTGCAGCAGGGCAGACTGCAGACATAGTGGCTACAATTAGTTTGAACTAGGCTACTGTAGTCTGAACCGCTAATGAACAGAACAGTGAACTATTGCTGAGAAAATTGATTCAAACAGTATTGTTTCAAGTATTGGTAGATTGTTTCATGTTTATTTTAATTTTTTAAATTTCCTGCAGCAGAGAAGACTGCAGACATACAGGCTACAACTATTTTGAACTAGGCTACTCTAGTCTGAAACGCTAATATAGTGTTTAATGTTTATTTAATTCTTTTTAAAGGTGAACGTTGCCTGCATTGACAGAAATACTGTAAATAAAATAACTTAAAAAACCAGAAATTTTCTAGTGTTGTCTTGTCTGATGCGGAAAATTGGACATTATGAGTAAAATGTATTTTTCCGGATCTACGGAAAATTTCTGGAAATTTCTGGAAATTTTCCGGAAAATATTTTTCCGGAAAAGCTACATCACTACTTGAGACCGGCATCACCTATGAACAGCAGTTCTTAGTGATGTTCTTAAAGGATGCTACACAAGTACAGCATTGACTTATTCATGTGCTCCGGGTTGATGCACCATTCTACTTAACGTGAAATTGATGTTACATCCCCCAAATCCAGTAACTTAACAGGTCGTATTGGTTAACGTGTCATACAAGAACTGCAGTTTAGCACTAAAAACTGACTTTTCAGGATTATCCATTTTTGCACGCAGTCTGGTTTACATGCTGTATAATAAGGCATGTCTTTGGATGACTTCGTGTTAACGAGTCCACAATGTGCATGCATAACTGCTGGAGAACTC